>CM053583.1:325526-394301 GCA_028627135.1 Pseudochirops cupreus
CCTTCCCTTCCCATCCTTCTCCCTTTTCCTCCCCACTCCCCTCCCCTCCCTTCTCATCTCTTTTCTCTCTTCCTTCCCTTGTGCTGCTGCTGCAGGGGTGCCTGTGAGCAAAGAGCAGGGGAGGGGGGCTTTTCTCACCTCCCCATTCTGGACATGAAGAAAGACATTGAGGCTTTGGTAGCAGAGGAGAGAGCTGAGATCATTGCCAAGTACCAGAAGGTAAGGACCTGTCTGTGGGGAGCCCCAGGTCCATTGGGGCCACCTTACTCCCAACCCTCCTCCATGATGACTTCCTGCCTCCCCTCACCCTTTTCCAGCCCTGCCCTAGTCCTGGCTGGGCAGACATCTGGCGCCTGAGCAGAGGGGCATTTGTCTGGACCACACGCTTTTCTCTGTGGCGCTCCCAGCCTCAGGGATCTGGGGGCCAGCTGGCAGGCCTGAGGCTGGCCCTCACTGAAGTGGCCAGGGCAGCCTGGATTCCCAGGAAAGGATGCGAGCGGGTAGAGCTGGCCTCCCCCATCCTGGTGCTAGGACTCTCCTTTCTGACTCTGGGGGGAGGGGGGAAGGAGATAGGAGGCAACCCACAGGTCCCCAGTATGTCCCCTGAGCCCCCCTCTCTTTGCAGGGCAGACAGCATGGGGCTCAGATTGACCCTTGGGAGGATGCAGACTTTGCCCTCTACAAAGTCACAGATCGATTTGGGTTTCTACAGTGAGTGTTCTGGTGTTCTCCCTCTGCCCCCCATGTACCCCACTGTCATGTAGGCAGCACCTGGATGGCCCCCTTAGGCTGCTACCCTAGAAGGCTGAGCTACTCTGAGCAGGCCACTCTGCAGGCTTTGCAGGTGCTCTCTGGATGTTCAGGCCAGGGGAGTGGGGAGGTCGCTGGAGGCATCTCACTGGCCTCAGGTGCTCAGCATGGTCAGGGCCTTCAATCACAGGAAGTCCCCTCAGAGACTGAGAGCTGGGAGGGACCGTGGGGGTGGGGGTACCACCAGCCCCCCAAATTTAGAGATGAAGAGACTGAGGCCCAAGAAGAAGAAAGTGGTTGGCAGGGGCCCCAGAACTAGGTGGGAATACCCCGGAGCTTCCTGACTCTAAGGCCAGAGGACTGCTCCATCTTAGAGCCCCACTTTGGGATGTGGTATTTCTGACCTTTCTTTGCGTGCCTTTTCCCTCTGTTCTTCCAGTGAGAGTGAACTGCCAAGCCACAGTGCCCTGGAGGAGAAGGTGAGAGCCAGCTGTGGGGACCCACAAGGTCTGAGCCAGTGCAGGGGGGATCAGAAGCCTCCCTCTGGGTGTCCCCCAAAGTCAGGAGGCAGGCTGGGGAGAGGGAAGGGAGTGAAGAGCAGGGTCTACCTTGTCTTCCAGCAAGGCAAATCCACTGCTTCCTTCTCTTCCCTTCCCTTCTCCCACCGCAGCCATCTCTCTCTCCTCTTCTCCCTCTCCCCCTCTCATCCTTTCTCTCCTCTTCTTCTCTTCCTTTCTAGGGTCCTCTCTCTTCCTCTCCTACTCCCCCTCCTCCTTTCTCTCCTCCCCCCCCCCTTTCTCTCTAGTGTCTGTCCTCCTCTCCTTCAGCCTCATTCCCTCCTCCATGCTTCCATCTATCTGGCATGACTCTTGCAGTGGTAACTCCCCTGCACCAGGTGTGTACTTGGGAGTCCCTTGGGGTGGGCAGAACTGGAAGGGAAAGCAGACCAGATCCTGCCGGGAGGGGCGGCTACAGCAAGATTGTGGAGCCCTTCCCCTGTGGGCAGTCATGCAACTCTGTTAGTTTGTAGCTGTTGGGGGAATCAAGCACCGACAGCTCTTCTGCAGGAAACTTCAATTCTGAGTGTGTTCTGGGGCTTCATTTTTCAGCAAAAACTCCAGGAGATTGAACGGGTGGGCAAGTGGCTAAAGATGCTGAAGAAGTGGGATAAATATTGCAACAGTGAGAAGGTAAGAGGAGGAAAAGCCCCTGAGCCCAGAGCCCAGGCCGGCTGGGCTCCCTCCCTCCCACCAGCCCTTGGCACAGCCTGCTCAGGATCCCTCTCTCCCACCAGCCTTGGGCATGGCCTGCTCAGGCTCCCTCCCTCCCTCCTGCCAGCCCTGGGCACAGCCTGCTCAGGATCCCTCCCTCTCTCCCACCAGCCTTGGGCATGGCCTGCTCAGGCTCCCTCCCTCCCTCCTGCCAGCCCTGGGCACAGCCTGCTCAGGATCCCTCTCTCTCACCAGCCCTGGGCATGGCCTGCTCAGGCTCCTGTCAGCCCTCAGTATAGCCTGCTCAGCCTCCCCAGCTGCTTTGCAATCACCACCCCAGCATGTGAGGACGCAGCCCTCTTGGGACCAGCACAAGGACCCACTCTCTTCAGATTTTCAAAGTCAGAGAATGTTTTCTCCCTACACCTCTGACACTAGTCCCTATCCTGGCTTCTCCTTTCCATCCTGAGGAATGATGGACATGCTCTTCCATCATCTTCCCCTCACCTCATTTTCAATCTCTCCCTATTTGCTGGCTGTTTTCCTCCTGCCTGCCCCTGACTCTCCCATCCTCAAAACTCCTCACTCAACTCTGGTACCCCCACTGTCTTCTATTTTGGTGGCTAAACTCCTTGAGAAGGCTGAGTCTACAGTGGCCTTCCTTTCATCTCCTCTCACTCTCTCCTTAAACCCCTGTAATCTGACTTCCAACCTTCTCATTCCACTGAAACTGCTTTCTCCAAAGTAGTTTATCCTAACTGCCAAAGTGATGACCTTTTCCTGATTCTCCTCCTTCTTGGCCTCTCTACAGCATTGGACACTGTTAATCACTCTCTCCTCCCGACTCCCCTCTTCTCAATGTGCTTAGTCTCCTTTGCTGGGTGCTCCTCCAGGCCATGCCTTCTAGCTGCAGGGGTTCCTCAAGGTTCTCTCCTGGGCCCTCTGCTCTTCTCCCACTATACTTGTTCACATCCCATGGACTGAATTACCATCCATGTCTATGCTGATGATTCTCAAATCTCAGTTTCCTGCCCCCAAACTCTCTGCTGACTTCCAGTCTCACATCTCCAACTGCCTTGCAGACATGTTAAACTGCGAGTAGAGAGCTTTTTTTTTTACTAACAACCAAAAATTATTTTTTTGGAAAAAAAAAATGGAAAAAAATTATCTTCCCTTAAACAGCTTCCATGCTTCCCAATTTTAAGGAATTGATTTGTGATAACTGATTGCCTTGTCAATACTATAGTAAACTTTCCTTCACTCTCCTTAATCTTTTTCATTATTTATTTAATTTTAGTTTGCAACATTCAATTCCATAAGCTTTTGAGCTCCAAATTTTCTCCCCTTCCCTCTCCTTCACCCTTACCCGCTATGGTGGCATGCAATCTGATACAGGTTCTACAAATACCTTCACATTAAACATTAGTCAAGTTGTAAAGAAGGATTATAACCAATGGAGTGAACAACGAGAAAGAAGAAACAAAACGAAGAGAGAGACCAAGTAGTTTGCTTCAGTCTCCATTCAGACTTTGTAATTTTGTCTCTGGATGTGGACAGCCCCTTTCCATCATGAGTCTTTTGGAGCTCTCTTCTACCCTTGCACTACTGAGAGGAGCTCAGTCTGTCAGTCAGTCATCATAGATACATTGTGTCTATAACTTTGTACAGTGTTCTCCTGGTGCTACTCCCCTCACTTAGCATCAGTTTATGTAACTCTCTGGGTGAAGTCTGTCTGCTCCTCATTTCTTATAGCACAACAGTATTCCATTACATTCCTATACCACAACTTGTTTAGCCGTTCCCCAATAGATGGGCACCCCCTTGATTTCCAATTCTTGGCCACCACAAAAAGAGCTGCTATAAACATTTTTGTACCTATGGGTCCTCCCACTTGTATGATCTCTTTGGGATACAGCTCTAGAAGCAGTATTGCTGAGTCAAAGGGTATGCACATTTTCAGTAGACATCTTAAGCTCAATATTTACAACACAGAACTAGTTGTTTCTCCCCCTAAGCCTCCCTACTCCTACCTTCCCTATCACAGTCAAGGGCAGCACCCTCCTCCCAGTCCTCAGGCTTCCAACCTAGGAGTTACTCTAGACTCCTCACTATCTCACACACACACACCCGCCCCCCCAAATCTAGTACGGTGCCAAGGCCTGTCATTTCACCTCTGCCACACCTCTGGTCAATTTCTCTTCTGGTCAATTTCCTCTCTGTCACATCTCTCCAATACATCCCCTTCTCTCTTTTGACACTGCCTCCTGCCACGGTGCAGACCCTCATCCTCTCATGCCTGGATTATCACTGTAGCTGCTGAGGGAAGACTCCTGCCTGAAGTCTCTTCCCCCTCCAGTCCATCTTCCACTCAGCCAACAAAGTGATTTTCCTAAAGTGTCGGTATGACCACATAATCCCTCCCCATTCACCCCCCCCCCCCCAATAAACTCCAGTGATTGCCTCTCCCCTCCAGGAGCAAACACCAACTTCCGGTCATTCAAAGACCTTTATCCTCTGCTCTCCCCTGCCTGTCCAGCGTCTCTCGCCTTTACTCCCCAGCATTCTTTCTGATCCAGTGACAGTGGCCTTTCATCTCTGGCTGACCCCCTTGCTTGAAATGCTCCCCATCTCCTGACTGTTCCTCTTTCTGGCTTTTTGGACTCACAGCTGAAGTGCCACCTCACACAGGGAGCTTTCCCTCTGTAGCCTCCAGCATACCCTTACAATGTGTGTATACACAGCTGTCTGAATGGCCTCCCCATTCCGCTGTGAGCTCCTGGAGGGCACACACTGTCTTTCTTCATTTTCCCTATCCTCAGAGTTTAGAACAGTGCCTGGCTTACATATTGTAGGTGTGTAATCAATGCTCGTTGACTGACTTTGACCAGGAAGCCCTCAGGCACAAGGCTCTTGCTACTTTACCAAACTGACTAACACTCTCACTGACTGACCTACCCTTTGGCTATTTCTGCTCTCCCTGCCCCCAACCCTGTGTGGGATGGGCATGTCTGTACCTGCCTCTCTCTATCTCTGTCTGTCCCACACACTATGGCTTCTTCATTCATTCATTTCTCCTTTCCCTCTTTTTCTTCCTCTCTCCTTCCCTAGACTTCTTAGAGGAGGTAACCCCAGAGCTGATTCTTGGATGAGGGGGATAGCCTGAATGAATACCCAAAGATGGGAGAAGGAATGTTGGCTTCAGTTAGTGAGTTAGTGAGGGCAAGAAGGGGGACTATGACTGGGGGGACTGGACTTGGAGACAGGGAGAGTCATCAGAAAACTGCTGCAATGATCTGGGCAAGAGATGGCTGGTGCCTGAGCCAAGGGAGTGGAGAGAAGGGGACGATGGAGGGAAAACCAAAGGGGCTTGGCCAAGATTGGCCGAGGGGCTGAGGGAGAGGGAGGAGCTGAAGTTGGTGACTCCCCTTGGGTCTGGGAGTGGACTCCCAGAACCTTAGTGAAGAACCCCATTGGGAAGCGTCCTGGAAAAGAGCCATCTGGGTCGTTGGTGATGCTATTTTAAGGTTGAGTTAGTGATACCCCCTTTTTGATTTTTCATTTTCTCTCTGTTGATGCCTTTCATTCTGAATTGTCCCTCTCCCTCTCTGGCCCCCATGAGTCATCGCTTGTATCAGAGATTTTAACAGAAAACATAACAGGCAGCAAGAAGAACCGACTGTGTTGATGGTACTTCACAGCCACACTCCTCCACCCCCACTTCTGCAGAGGGAGGAGGGACAGAGGTTTTCCCTCCTCTTCTCCTGGAGCCAACTTCATAACACCTACTGTGTGCTGAGACCTAGAACCCTGTGCTGGGGACAGAGAAAGAATGCTTAGAAAAGGCCTCACACCATGGGGTATCATGGGGAGGGATAGGTGTGGGTATGGATGTATTTATGTGGGGGGATGTCTGTGTATGTGGGTATGTAGCTGAGTGTGGGGGTTTGGAGGTGTGAGCAGATGTGGGTGACAAACACTGGCCTGTGGTGGAGGAGAGAGTACAGTAGGATGTTCCAGAGAGCAGTGACTGACCAGTTGGGAGACCATGCAGCAGGGGGCTCCCTGGAGGAGGTGGAGTGGGCCTTGAAGGATGAGACCCAAGGGAAAGGAGAGGCAGGGTCCTGTGCCTGGATCCTGTGCAGGCTGGCAGTAGACCCCTCTTTGGGGCGGGGCAGGGCTTCTGTCCTTCCATGTGGGACTGCTTGGTTAGTGGGTGCCAGTGCCAAGGGCCTATGCTCTCCCTCAGCCTGCCTTCCTCTCATCCCTCAGATGGCTCGAAGAGTCTACAAAGGCATCCCCCTGCAGGTCCGAGGCCAAGTCTGGTCCCTCCTCCTGGAAGTGGAAAAAGTGAAGACAGAGAACCCTGGCAAATATGAGGTAGGAGGCCCTCCTAGCCCTGGGGTCATTGTTCGCTTCTGCCCCCATGACCTCCAAAGTCTCTGTCATCTGCCTCGGAATGGGCTAGAGGTGACAGGGCAGGCAGCAGCCCATTGGAGGACATCAGTGTTGGGGCTACCTTTCTGGCTGGCCTGTGAGCCCCTTGAACAAGACTGGGCTCAGAGGACAGGCCCCAGCCTGTAGCCCTCAAACTAGGCCCTGTCTGGCCTGACCTCTGCCCTGGGTCTTCCCAGGTCTCCCCAGTGGTCCCCCCTGCCCCCAGCCATCCTCTCAGCTGCTGAGGAAGCCACAGTACCCCTTCCCACCTGGGCAAGTCACCAAACTTGGGTCTGCCTCAATTTCTGCAAAATGGGGGCAGTAACAGGACTTCCCTCCCAGGATCATTATGAGGATTAAATGAGATCTTTATCAAGTACTTGATGTGGGGCCCGGAATGTAGCAGGTGCTTAATAAATGCTTTTTACCTTCCCTCCCTCCTACCACCCTGGAAGGTGGGGAGCACACAGTTATTACCCCCTTTTCCCTGATGAGGAAACAGATACAGAGTCCAAGTACCCTGCCCAGGTCACACACATCACACAGAGTCTAGGCACCTCAGGGCCTGGTCAAGGAATTCACTCCTCCTCTATCCTGGACTGTAGGTGCCAGCCCACCCCCAGCACCAGGTCCCCAGTGTTGTGCTAATGCCACCTGCCAGGTGAGGGAGTCACCCTCAATCAGTTAACATTCAACAGCTCTTTGTCAAGCACCTACTGTGTGTCTGGGGCTGGGGGTACAGGGAGGGCAGAGTTGAGCATGGACCATAGTCTAAGAGTTGGGAAGAGAAACCCAGGAGAATTGCATCAGAGAAGGGTTAAATGAAAGCTCAGGGATGGCTTCCTGGAGGCATTGTCGGCAGCTGGGCTTGGAAGGATGGGCAGGGCCAGCCCAGGAGACTGCCCAAGCAGAAGGCTGAACATGAATTCTGTCCATTGGAAGCCAACTCCATCTCCAGACAGTCTGAACAAAGATCTCAGCTTGGGGTGGAGACAGACCAGGGCTGAGAGAGCAGCCAATAGGATTGAAGTGGAGAGTGTGGGAAAGGAAAAAGTAATAAGACACAAATGACCAAGATCAGATCAAAGTGGATCCATGACCTAGACATAAAGGGAGATATCCTAAGAAAATGAAAAGAGCATGGAACACCTTACCTCTCAGACTTAGGGTCAGGCAAACAATTTATGAATAAACAAGAGACAGAGAGTGCTATGGGATGCCAAATGAATCATTTTGATTGCATTAAATTAAAAAGGGTTTATACAAATAAAACCACTGTTAACCAAGATCAGAAGAAAAGCAGAAATTGGGGGGAAATTATATAGTTTCTCAGATGAATGTCTCATAGCTCAAAAATATAGAGAACTTGGTCAATCTATAAGAATGCAAGTCAAGGGATGGCTAGGTGGTGCAGTGAATAAAGCACCAGCCCTGGAGTCAGGAGGACCTGAGTTCAAATCCAGCTTTAGACACTTAACACTTACTAGCCATGTGACCTTGGGCAAGTCACTTAACCCCAATTGCCCAGCCCTCTCCCCTCCAAAAAGAAGAAAAAAAAAGACTGAGTCATTCCCCAATTGATAAATAGTCAAAGGATATGAACAGGCAGTTTTTTGATGAAATCAAAGCTATACATAGTCACACACAAAAAATGTTCCAAATCATTATTGATTAGAGAAATTCAAATTAAAACAACCTTCAGATATTATCTCACACCAATCAGATTGGCTAAAATGATTAAAGGGGAAAACAACAAATGTTGGAGGGGATGTGGAAAAACTGGGACACTAATACACTGTTGGTGGAACTGTGAACTGATTCACCCATTTTGGAGGGCAATCTGAAATTATGCCCACAGAGTTATTAAGCTGCCTATACCCTTTGACTCAGCAATACCACTATTAGGTCTTTTTCCAAAGATGATTAGGGAAAAAAGAAAAGGAGCTACATGTTCTAAACAATTTCTAGCAGCTCTCTTTGTGGTGGCAAAGAACTGGAAATTGCAGAAATAACCATCGATTGGGAAACAGCTGAAGCCATGGTGGTATATGATTGTGATGGAATGCTGCCGTGCTGTAAGAAATGAGGAGCTCAGTGATCTTGGAAAAACACTGACAGACTTTCAGTAAATAACGGAGAGGGAATGAGCAGGACCTGGAGCACCTTGTACACAATCACAGCGATCCTGTTCAAAGGACAATTGTGAACAGCCCGATTCTGAGCATCATCAGATTGAGCCCAAAGGGCCTGAGAAGGAAGACACAGAAGGAGCCGAGATGCAGACGTGCGCCTAGTGTGGCTTTACATGTATTAGAAATCCCTGTCAAACGGTGGCCTCCTGTAGTGTGTGTGGGGGGGGGGGGTGGAAGGGATGTAACCAAAAATAAAAGCAAAAGAGAAAAGAGCCAGCAGGGGAGTGGCAAGCGCTGAATGCTTTCCCACAGAGCAGCTGGAACTTTCTCAAAAATAGTAGGGAGCCCCTGAAGACTTGTGAGCAGAGGAGGGAGCAGAAGTAGTCTTCCAGGCAGTGGTAGGGAGGGCAGGGGATGATGTGGAAAAATCAGTGGGGAAAAAAGCAGGCAGTCTCAGGGAGTGGGCAAGGGTGCCATGAAGGCATGTGCTTGGAGATGGGCTGTGCTTGCTGAGTGGAGGAGACAAAGCCCTCATGGTAATGGTCCTGTCACCCCTTTTCAGAGGCAGCAAAAGGGCAGGTATTTGAAAGAGGACTGCTCTTCTGCGGGCCTCAACATCAGGATCCAGGACCCAGAGTTGGAAGGGAACAGTTTCTAGAAAGACCCTGAAAAGATCCGTTAGTCTGTGTCCTCCTTGGGATAGGTGAGGAAAGTGAGGGTACTAAGAGCATCCCATATTCCAAGGTCTCATCAGCAGCAAAGGCAGGAAAGCATCCCCCTCCCCCACAGGGCCCCTATCTCCAGTAGGGCTCAAGCTGTTGCTTCTGCTGTGTTCTGTTGGTGGCCAAAGATGGTGACAAGAAGAGGAGGGCAGCCTGTGACCATAGCCTGCATGGAGAGAGAGTGGTCCCCTCAGACTTCGGGGTGGGGGTGAGAAGTAGGCAGGAGAGCCAGCTCTAGAGCTGGGGCAGACTACCTTGGGTCTCAGCCTCACTCTCTGCCCAGCCAGACACCCCAAGAACTCCCAACCAGCCTGGGGTGCTGGTGAGAGCAGGCTCCTTGGCACAGGGCAGGATAGTGCACGAGGGGGAAGGTCAGAGACTGTCACAGTCAGGCCTGCTCCTCAGGCCTGGGTTGGGCCTTGGTTGCCCCTTAACCCCAGGGCTGCCGGCACTGTAGCCTAACGGGGACGTGCCGGCCAGAGCCCTCAGATCTTTTCTGTTGGACTTTGTTCTCAGGTAGACACCAGCAGGGGGAAGCCCAGGCAAGAGTCCCCCGCTGGCTCTGTTCCTTGACAGGGTGGGACAGATTCTGGGTGTCCAGCCCCAGGCCTCAGGCTATCTCCTCTCCCTTTGTTTGGTGCTGACACACTGCCACCTCCCCCCACAGGAGATGAAGGAGAAAGCTAAGAGCTTCTCTTCTGAGATCAGACAGATCGATCTGGACATCAATCGTACATTTCGCAATCATATCATGTTTCGGGACCGCTACGGAGTGAAGTGAGTGACCCTGGGGGTGGGCAGTGGGGCAGCAGGGTGCTGAGGCTGGATCGGGGAGGGAGGGGTGGTTTTGGCCCCAGCTTGATCCTCAGCTGTCTCCTAATCCCTTCTGTTCCTCATGCCTGGCTGCTTGGAGCTGGGATCCCCCTCCTCCCTGGAGCCCCATCTCTCTGTGGGCTGTGGTCCAGTACCCTCTGACAGCCACTTGTCAGGGAGGACACTGTTGGAATCCTGGAAAATGGGCTGGGGGCAGATGTCCTCGGTACCGAGTAGCCAGTGTGTTCTAGGCTGCCTGGAGTGGTCAGGGATCCCCTATTTCTCCCCAGGCAGCAAGCCCTGTTCCATGTCCTGTCTGCCTACTCTGTCTACAACCTGGTGAGCTTCTGCCTGTGGGCAGGTGGGTGGGCATGAGTGTGTGCTGCAGGGTAGGGAAGAGGAACCCTGCCTGGTGTCGGCCCCAGTGGTCCAGGTGTCGGCCCAGTTGGGGTGGGCCGAGCCTGCTACCAGCCCTCGGCCTCTAGGGATAGCCTGCCTAAGCCCTGAGAGCCCATAGGGGGCCCCTGACTCAGTCCCAGCAGCCCCTGGGGATCCCACCCTGCGAGTCCTGGGAGAGGTGCCAAGTCCAGAACTAGCCTTGCACACCCAGGACTTAGCTTGAGCCCTGGTGCAGAGGCTTCTTCCCAGTGGCAGAGCTTGGGGAGGGGGAGATGTCCCCCACACAACAAAGTCAGCAGTGTGTGTCTGTGTGTCGGGGCCGCTGGGGGTCCCTGCAGGAGGTTAGCTATTGCCAGGGCATGAGTCAGATCGCCGCCATCCTGCTGATGTACCTGAATGAAGAGGAAGCCTTCTGGGCTCTGGCCCAGCTGCTGGCCAACCAGAGGCACGCAATGCATGGTGAGTGCCTGAGCCCCACCCCCGCTCCTCCCAGGGGTTGGGGAGGGGGCGGCTCCCCAGCCCCACAGCTGCTGGAAACCAAGCCAGGAAGTCACACCCCACCCCTTGTTTCCCTGGCTTCCCCACAGCTCAGAGGCCAAGGCAGGTTAGGAATTAGCTCCATGCTACAGATGAGAGCATTGAGGCTGCCGGGGGTCTTTGGCCAGAGCCTTCCATCTGCTGGAGGGGCCACAGCTGATCCAAAGACAGCTGGCATTGCCTGAGATGGTGCCTGAGACAGTGCCCCATAGAGCGACATGCCCAGGGGCTCAGTCCCAAGGGCACCCTGCTCACTCTGGGGAAGCCCATCCCTGTGTGGGCAGGGGGTGAACCCGAGGTGGCTCCTGGGCTTTCTCCCCAGGCTGATGCTGAGCCCTCTGCCCTGGCCGGGCTCCCCACAGGCTTCTTCATGCCTGGATTCCCCAAGTTGCAGCGTTTCCAAGACCATCATGAGCAGATCCTTGGGAAGGCCCTGCCCAAGCTGAAAAAGCACATGGTGAGCTCAGCAGCAGGGGTGGCTGCACATATGGGCACAGGGGAGCCACTTGCCACCGGGGCTCAGCATGACCCCACCATCTCCATTGTCTCCCTTCAGGACAAAGAGCAGATGTCTACGGGCATTTACACCACCAAGTGGTTCCTGCAATGTTTCATTGACCGGGTGAGAACATCAGGTCAGCCCGGGCCTGCTCTGGGCTCTGGGCTCTGCTGGGCATGGCGTCACCCTCTCGGGGTACCCTCTCAGCTTGGCCTCTCCTCCACAGACCCCATTCACACTCACCCTGCGCCTGTGGGACGTGTACATCTTGGAGGGCGAGCGGGTTCTCACCGCTATGGCCTATACAGTTCTCAAGTTGCACAGGAGTAAGGCCTGGGCCAGTGATGGACCCCCCCAGACTTGGGGTGTGGGGAGAGGGGGGAGAGAATGGATTTTCAGGGGTACAAAGGGGGCAATGAGAGAACTAGCCCCAGGCTCTGGCCAGGAGCCTTGGGACTTAGATGCCAGGAAGGGAGCAGAGGGAGCCAGTGGGCAAGGGGCTCACCACCTGGCCCCTCACCCCTCTTGGATCTCCAGAACGCCTGCTAAAGATGACCCTGGAGGATCTCAGAGAATTTCTGCAGGAGAAGTTGGCTGGTCCCTGGCCCCATGAAGATGATACAGTATTGGATCATTTGCAGGCATCCATGGCTGAACTACGCAGGATGAAATGCGAGCTGCCCCCCCCAGGTGGGTTCGGGGATGGGAGCTGGAGGCTGGGACGCTGGAGGAGGGAACAAGGCCAAAAGCAGGCTGTCAGGGCCCATGCAGAGGATGGCCAAGTGGGGCGAGGTCAGAGAACAGCTGGGAGGTTGGGAGACAGAGTGGTGGGTAGGTCACAGGCATGAAGGCACATAAAAATTAGACAATATGGAGTCCCAGCACCTGGTTTGGGGCCTGGCTCTCCTCTCTCTGGGGCTCAGCTTTCCTCTCCTATTCAATCAGGGCATTTCCGGGCCCCAGCCTGGCCTGTCTCCCACATCTGTCAGGGAGGGCAGCCCTGGGGCTCCCAGACCGGGTCTAAATGTCCATTGTCTTGTTTTCCTTGAAGCCAAATTGGAAGAGCTCCCCAAGAAGCCTCTGGGAGTGGAGTTCTCCCTGGGCCTGGTGATCAACGGGCACAGCAAGGCAGCTCCTTCTGGGAGCCCCCACCTAAGCCCGGTGATGCCTACTCAGCAGACTTTGCTCCCAGAAGATGGGCCCTCTCCCCAGCTCCAGGAGCTCCAGCTGCTGGGCAGCCCACAACGGGCCCCCACTCAGGACAGCCAGGACCTGGACCAGGCCTGTCTGAGGCCGAGGCCTACACCCTTCTCTCCTCTGCAGCAAAAGGCTGAGGCCCAGCCCCAAGGCCTGGACCACAGTGCCCCAGCCTCCCTTGAAGAAGGTTGGCCAGACATCCCCTCGGAGCTGGATGCAGCCTTGTTCCCTCCTCCCCCATCCCCTGAAGAGCTGCTGCCTCTGGAAGGTGTCCTTGATGAGAACACCTATGACGATTGCCCTCTCCCTCCCCCTCCCAGCACCTCTGAACAGCCTGGCCCTCTTGCCCCAGGGTCCAGGAGTCAGCCCCCTCAACATCATAATATTCTTGAGGAGGCTGAGGGGCTGGGGCTAGGCAGCACCCTGCCCAGGCACTGGGCCAGCATGCCCAACCTCAACATTCCTGTGCCCTCCTCAGTGTTTCTGAGCACAAGCCCCTGTGCCCTCATCAGGAGCAGTACCAGCCTCTGCAGGGTCCAGATCAGCAAGGACTTGGGGCCAGGAGCCCATGGTGCTCCAGAGGGGAGGGAGCAGAGACTCCAGAGAGGGGCTAGCCCCCTGCTGCCCCCAGGCCACCCCAGAGTCTCCCTATGAAGAGGCCATGTCCAGACAAGGTTTACCCCAGGGTAAGGGCCACGTGAAGGGATGCCCTGCCATAGGCCAGGCCTCACAAACCCTGGACAGGAGGCAAGGGGGCCTGGAAAGTCAGGGCAGGGCCTCAGGGCCCCAAACCCATTCAGAGAGGTCACAGCTCTCTGCCATAGGGCGCACTGCACAGAATCTGTCAGAGAATGGGATCCAAATTGGTAGGAACCCCACCAAGAAGGCGGCAGACATGTCAGACAGTAAACCGTGTCTACACCAAGGACCCTTTGGCTCTCTGTGGTGTTCCTTATTCCTGAAGCCTCCTCCGGGGGCAGCAGAGGCCAACCCTGGCCCAGCCCAGCTTGGCCTCACCCTTCCCTGAGCTCAGAGTCCCTGGCCCTGCCCAAAAGGGCTAGGCTCCCCAGGTCTACAGCACCCCACCCCTCCCTCATTGGCCAGGCTGGCCTAGAGGGTTGGGGACTGGGCTGCATGCTTCTGGTGGTTTCTTTTGGGGGCCCCCGACAGCCACAGCAAGGTCAAGACCATCCAATAATTTACTGAAGTGAGCCCGGTGGGTCGGGCAGAGGGGCAGGGGAGGCAGAGGAAGCAGTTTGGGGCTGGGGAGTTGGAGACAGTCCGTGCAAAAAGCCTGCAGGGGGATCAGAGGCGCCCTGTCTGGCCCTCCCGGCAGGACCAGGAACTCCAGCACCAGCAGCACCAGCACCAGCAGCAGCAGCGGCAGCAGCGCCAAAGGGCAGCCATTGCTGTCTTCCTGTCTTCCTTCCTTTCTTCCTTCCTTCCAACTGACTGTCCATCAGTCCGGCCACCATGCTCCATCCGTCCCTCCGTCCATCGGCTCCTCCCTCCCTCGGGTCCTGCACCTCCGAACCCCCAGCCTGGGCAGGGAGCAGAAGGCAAAGTCAGGCCTGAGCAGGCGGAGGGGGCAGAGGAAAGGAGGGGGGAGGGTCCCTGCTGCAAGCCCCGCCCCCACCCTCCCAGCGCCTTCTCCACCCCTCTCCCCCTCCCCCTCCCTCACCTGGTCTCACCTCAACTCCCGGGTCAGGAGATCACACACTTGCAGTTCAGACACCCTGGGCCGCTCTCATCTGGGGGGTTCAGCTTCCGCAATTTATGCTGTCGGATTTCCCGCACCAGTGTGTAGAAAGCATCCTCTACCCCCTGTGGGGAGGGAGGGGGGCAGCTCAGCCAGGGCCCGGGTGCCCCCTGGCCTCGGTCTCCCCTCATCCCCAAGCTGGTCAGGGGCCCAAACACCATCTGACCTCGAGCTCCCCTCCAAGCAAGCTCCTCGAAGGGCCTAGGCTCCTCCCACACTCCAGCCCCTTTCAGACACAGGGTCACCTTGGACCCAGACACCCCAAGGATCCAGGTTCAATTCAGAGCTGGGTTTACCTTGCACTGAGGTTCACTTCAGACAGGAGCTCACCTCCCACATGGCCGGCCCACCTTGAGCCCAAACTCACCAGACAAGCACTCGCCTCTTCACTACCCAGACTCCTTACCGTTCTAGCCACACGGGCAGCCTGTAGCCCTGGGGCCCTGTGCCCAGCCTTTTAGTGGGGTCTCTCCATGCTCCTGGGAAGAGGCCTTCAGCTCGGCCTCTGCCCCGGGGGGTGTCTGTCTGTGCTCACCCCCAGAAAACTCCAGCCCCCAGCAGGCAGGTGGGGCCTCAGGCAGGAGGTTCTCACCTGGCGAGTTTTGGCCGATGTCTCAATGTAGGGGATCCCGTAGCTTCGGGCCAGCTCCTGTGCCTGGCGCGTCTCCACCGTCCGTGCTGGCAGATCACATTTGTTCCCCACCAATACCATGGGCACATCGTCTGAGTCCTTCACTCGCTTAATCTGCTCCCTGCAGGGGAGGAGACAGGCAGGTGCTGGCTAGTGGGTCAGGTGGGGGGGCTGGGCAGGGGGTGGGGTGGGGGGAGGGGGCTCACCTGTACTGGTGAATATCCTCAAAAGACTTGGTGTTGTTAATGGCAAATACACAGAGGAAGCCCTCCCCGGTGCGCATGTACTGGTCTCTCATGGCACTGTACTCCTCCTGGCCTGCAGTGTCCAAGATGTCAAGCAGACAGGTCTCCCCATCGATGACCACCTGCTTCCTGTATGAGTCCTGAGGAGGGTAGAGGGGGAAGTCAAGGCAGATGAGCCAAGGGGCCTGAACCTGCTAGGGAGGGATCTCCTGGGGAAAGCTGCTGGGAGCCTGGTCCTAGTGATGGGAGGGACTCTGAAAGGTTTGGGGGGAGGGGAGGGCATCGTCCAGGGTTCTGAGAAGTCAAGAGGGGGAGGGCCCCACCAGGGTCATTGTGTGTGTATGTGTGTGTGTTCAAGGTTCTGGGGTGGGGGTGGTGGGGTGGGAGTGAGGAAAGGAAATTGTGGGTAATGTCCAGAGTCCAGGGTCATGGAGTACATGGAGCAGTGGTGTCGCCGTCCAGGGTCCTGGGGGGAAGGGGGGCACCCTTCAGGATCCTGTGTCCTGGGGGGCGCACTCCAGGGTCCTAGGTCGGGGATGGCTCCGTCCAGGGTCCTGGTGTATGTGTAGGGAGGGGGGCGCACTCCAGGGTCCTGTGTCCTGGGGTGAGGGGGAAGGCGCCGTCCAGGGTCCCCGTGTATGTGTAGGGAGGGGGGCACAGTCCAGGGCCCAGGGTCCAGGCTCCCGGAGTGGGTGTCAGGGAAAGGGCACGGTCCGGGTCGGCAGGGCACTCACCTCGATTGTGGGGTCGTACTCATCCACGAAGTGATTCTGAATGAGCTGAATGGTGAGCGCGCTCTTGCCCACGCCCCCCGCGCCCACCACCACCAGCTTGTATTCGGTCATCGTGGCCGGGCTCCAGCAGCTCCTGCAGAGAAGCCGCGCTGCCTCGGGGGCCTCCAAGGCTGCACCCCCCCCCCCCAAGGCCTACCCAGGCCCTGGGTGCAGGAGCCTGACGGGGTAGCGGAGGGCGCCCAGGTGGGGGCCCCGCCCCCAGCCAGGCCCCCCCCTCGCGCGCCCCCGGACACGGACACGCCCCGGGCCGACCCCCCTCAGCCCCCGCATCCCGATGACAGGCCGGTTTGCAGGCGGCCGCGCCCCCTCTCCCCCTCCGCCCCCCACCCGCCCCCGGCCGCACCCTACCCCCTGCCCCTGCCCCAGAAGGGGAAAGCCAAGGCCACGGCCACGGCGCGTTCGGGCGGCCCGAGCCCCCCATCCCCCCGCGGACGCGGAGAGGGCACCGCCCCCCACCCCAATAACCCCCCCCCATACACGCGCGCACACTCCTCACCCCCCGCCACCCCCTCCCCTCTACCCTCGGCTCCGCTCCGTTCGCCGGGCCCCCCCCCAGGCTCACCGGGCTCACTGCCTCCGCCGTCTCTTTCTGCTCCGCCACTGCTGCCCCCCCGGGCCGGGGGCTCCGGGCCGGGGGCTCCGGAGGGGGCTCGGGGGGCTCCGGGGCTGGGGCTGGGGCCAGGCCGGGTGGCTCACTCCGCGCATGGGCTCCTGGCGGCCCGGGGCGCGGGCGCGCGCGGCGGGCGGGGGCGCGCGCCTCGGCCCCGCCCCACCGCGCCCGCGCACACGCACGAGGACGTCCCCGGGCCTCCTCCCCCCTTCCCAGCCGTCCGCCTCGGCTCCCCAGGCCACGCTCCCGAACGGCTCTGTCCATTGGCTGAGCCTCCTGCCCTTCACATCGCAGCCGGACCTACGCCCGGTGGAGAGGTCTAGTTTCCTATTGGCTGAAGCGTCTGCCCATCGGGCCCCAGCCTCTCCAGTGGCCGCAGCGGCCTTCTAGGCACCGCCCGCTCCGGGATGCTTTCGCGGTTGGCTGGGAGCTGAGAAGGGAAAGCATTCCAGGCTGGAGGAACTGCCCGGGCAAAGGCAGGGCAACCGGAGCTGCGGCGTCTTGCGGAACAGCAGCGGACCGGTTTGGCCGGTCTGCGGCATGCGAGGAGACAGGCTGACAGCTAAGAAGGCGGGGCGCAGAGGAGCGGTGACCCTGGGGCAATGGGAAGCCGAGGAGGTTCTTGAGGAGGGGAATGACGGTTGGGCAGCTCTGCACATGTAGGACCCCTGCAGCCGGGGTGGGGGACAGAGCCCCGAAGTGGACATTGAAACAGCCCGCGCCTCCCAGGGTGGTTGGGAGGGTCCCGTGAAAGCTTTGTGAAGCTTTGCGGCAGCGCAGAGAGAGGCTAAGATGGGCTAAGCCCGCTGAGGTGGGACGGATGAGGAGCCCGGTGTGAGATGGCTACGGGACCCTTCCCCGCGAAGTTCGTCCTGTCCCGGGTGTCTCACTGGAGAAGAGCGTGAGAATGGGGCGGCAGGAGGGCAGCGCAGGGTCTGAATGATGCCTCCCAGCCTCCTCCTGTGCGCCGCTCTTGGGGAATCCAGAAAAGGCCGAAAAGGCTTCTCCTGCCCGGGAGGTCACCACCTTGATGTGGGTCACCCCTGTGCAGGGAGGTCACCACTGTGTCCGGAGGTCACCACAGTGTGCAGAGGTCACCACCCTGCTGAGAGGTTACCACAGTACAGGACGTCACGGAAGGCTTCCTCCATCTAGAAGGTGTCTGAAAGAAAGCCAGGAGGTGGAGGTGAGGAGGGGCCTGCATTCCATGCAGGGGGCATAGCCAGAGAAAATGCTTGTTCAAGGACCAGCCCAAAGACTGGTGTCTTTGGATGGAAGAGCGCTGACATGGATCCTGGAGCTCATAGGAGGCCCAGAAATTTATTGGCAGAGGGGCAGGGAGATTGAGATGGTCAGAGCAGCAGATCCTCTGTAGTGGGCAGACTTGAAGCAGGGAGAGCCACCAGCAGGTGGTTACAGTAGGCCAGGAGTGAGGTGAGGGGTGTGTACCAGGGCTGCAAAGGAAGAGCCCCAAACCCACACCAAGAGCCTGGAACAGGTGCAAAGAGGATGGACTGATGAGGGGACCCGGACCTAGGGGAAGTGGACCTGGGGAGGAGCTGAGTACTAAGCAAACCACAGCTCTGGGGCAGAGCAGAGCAGGTTGCAGGTACAGCTAAGTCTAGAACCTGCAGCAGAGTGAATAATCAGAGCAGGCAGCTCGGACCAAATGGGAGCCTCCATTTCTGCCACGCTGGACCTGGAAAACCTTCCACCTTGCTGACCTTGGCTGAGTCCAGTATCAGTTTACTGGAACTTGAACATGACACAAGCCCACAGTTGTGTGGCTGAGACCCAAACCCACATCAGGAACTTGCAGAACTCAAACCAGGAAAGCAGAGATTAGCCTTCACAGATACAGTATAAATACAATAAAAAGTTCTTTACCTACTCTGTGCCAAGTATTGTGCTTAGCACTGGGAACCCAAATGAGAAAACCCAAACTCTCTGCCCTCAAAGAACTTACAGTCTAATGGGCACAAAAGGAAATGGGAAAGTAGAATGGGGTGGGGGTGGGGACCGTGATGATAGAATCCAAAGAGGGTAGCTGTTGGGAAATAAAGAGTTGGCTGGACTTCTGATCCCACTTTTAAATGGAGACTTTGGAAGGAGTTTTTTCCTCTGCCCTCTAAGCCTCCAATCAGAGGCAACTGAGGTTCCTAATGAGGTGTGAATACCAAAGTCAATGAAATGTCCATGAGTTTCCAAAGGGGGAGTAACTGGTGCCATTTGAATCCAAAGCAGGACCCAAGAGGACCAAACATGGCTCGGCCATTACCTTCACAAATGTTCAGAACCAGACCCTTACACGAAGTTTAAAGTCAGGAAGTAAGGATGGAAGAATGAGTAAACAAAAAAAGAATCCTACCATTAAAAAGCTATTATGATGACAGGGACACTCAACATAAACCCAAAAGAAGAGAATGACTCCAAAAACATCTACAAACCAAATTTCAAAGAATAACACACCTTGGGCACAAGTTCAATGAGAATTCCTGGAAGAGATGAAGCAAGAGTTTAAAAATAACTAAAACATTATTTTTTAAATTAAATGAGAATGTCAGAGTAAATAATTGAAAAATAAAAGAGAGGAATGGGGAGAGAGTTGGAAAACAATGAGAGCTACAGAAGAAAGAATTGGAAAGAGAATTAACAACTTAGAACAAGAGGTATGAAACCTTACCCAAGTAACAGACTCCTACAAAAATTATAATCTACCAATAGAAGTTAATGGTTTCTGTTTAAGGACAAGAAATATTAAAACAAAGTCCCCAAACTGGAAAGTAAAAGTAGAAGTAACTACAATGAACCTCATTTTAAAAATGACCTAGAGAAAAATTAAAAGTCAGGGAGAGATAATTTAAGAATCATTGTACTACCCATCATATTGCAAGAAATAAAAGAAAACTGCCCACATCTTTTAGAACCAGAGGGCAAAACAAAAGTAGAAAGAAGTCACTTCCTGAAAGAAATCTCAAAATGAAAATTCCCAGGAACATTGTAAACAAAATTCTGAGCTTCCAAGTCAAAGAAAAAACACTGTAAATAGCCGAAAGAAAGGGTTCAAGTCCCAAGTCAATTAGCATCACACGGGATTTAGCAGCCGCCACAGTAAGAAGTAGAAAGCGTGGAATATGATATTTCGGAAACCAAAACACATAGGCTTACAGCCAAGAATTACTCAGAAAAACCGAGTAGAATCCTGTAAGGATGCAGCCAAGGCAGTCCTTAAGGAAAAAGTTACACCTTTAAGCACTTTCATCAAGAAAATAGAGGAAGAACAGATCAAGGAATTGCTCAAGCAACTCAGAAACCAAAACAAAGAGGCAGCAGAGGTAGGAATCCCAGTGAAATACCAAAATAAAACTACTGAAAATTCCTTCTTTTCCACCAGAGTACGCTTTATGTCATTCCCACTCACTCGTTTGTCCTCAGCCTCTCCGTCTTCTGGCTGCTTCCCTTTTTCAAAAGCACACATCTGATTTATCCATCCCTACTGCTTATGATTCCATATTTCTCTTCCCTTTTGTTACTAAACTTCTTGAGAAGCCTACATACAACTGGTGCTTCTGCTCTTTTCCTCTCTTCTACTCTCGATAGTCTGGCTTCAGACTTTATCCTTCATCTGAAACTATTTCCAAAGTTACCAATGATCTCTCTTTGTTTTTGTTTTGTTTTGTTTGCTTTTTGGAGGGCAGAGCAATTTGGGGTTAAGTGACTTGCCCAAGGTCACAGGGCTAGTAAGTGTTATGTTAGGTGTCTGAGGCTAGATCTGAACCCAGGTCCTCCTGACTCCAGGGCCGGTGCTCTGTTCGCTGTACCACCTAGCCATCCCCCCAATGATCTCTTAATGGCAGTTTTCATCCTTCTTCACCTCCCTGTAGCATTTGGCCCTATCTTCCTTGACTCTTCTGTTGCGGGTCTACCCAAGGGCCAGCCTCAGGTGTGTGCAGAGACGTAGGTGAGAGGACAGTTCAGGAAAGAACCATGAACTCCATTTAATGATTGTAAAAGTTTATTGTTACGCTATTCAGCAGGCAGGAGGGCTTAGGAAACCTGCAAAAGTGCAGGAATTAGAAATACAGATTATATAGCCATAATAACATAAATCAGGTATCAATTATGCTAACTAGGTGAATAAGGGTGGTTTTAGGGAGGAGTTAAGGAGTGGTAAATGCTTAAAGGGACATGCACTTTTCATATCTACTGCGCAGGCATATTGCCCATAATTCACTGGGAAAAAGCCCGAGGGGGGGCTACCAGGAGGTGTGGTTTTTGCCTTAAAACGTCACCTAAGTGAACTAGCGATCAATTCTGACTGAGAGGTACCCAGTCTGTTACCCATCAATGTCCTGTTTGACAAGATGAATGTTGGAAGCTAGACTAACTGGGGACCCAGGATTGGAGAGGAGTTAGCTTACTGATAGTGCATTGAAAGATTCGTAGGTGTGACTGACCACTAGAACAACAGAGCTTTACATTTCTCTAATTGCTTATAGATAGTTGAGTGAAGGATTCATAGGTATGGCTTGTTTTTCTAACAAGCAGGGTTAATGGCAGTTAAGCAGAGTGCTGCTCAGGGAAGAGGCAAAGTTAATGGTTTCGTGGCTGGGGGAGGTGTGACTTTACAACTGAAGTTGCAACTGGATGTTACAAACGTAGACACCTCAACACCCCATCAACAGGGCCGATAATCTAATGAGAGACTTGTCCTCTTTAAGTCTCTGAAGTTTGGGGGGCAGAAAGCCTGGTTAGAGTCAGGATCTCAGACAAGAGTCTCTTAAAGTGTATTTCCCAGGGTGCCAGCTTTTTCAGGCCTCAGACACCTAGGGGGGCACATCCAAATCTTTATCTGAGTCCTGACCTCCGTTTCTGAGGCTCGGCTCACTCTTTTCTCCAAGTTTTCAGGATACGAGGTCTTTTGGTCCTCCTCCTAACTTACCTGACTGCTCCTTCTCAATCTCCCTCACTGTCTCCTTCACTCAGGCTATATCCGCTAATAACAATGAAAACGAGGCTTTCAAAGGGTTGGGATGTTTTCTCATTTGAGTCACAACTTTGTGAAGCCTTCGCGAGGTGCTTGTGAGAGGCCGTCGTCCCCGATTTGTAGATGAACCGTCTCTGCCTAATGTCCTCGTTTGTACATGGCGATAATGTCACCATTGATCTCCTGCTTATTGTGAAGATCAAGTGAAATAGTCTGTAAAGTGCTTTGCACACCTTCAAATGCCATATAAATAAATGCTCATTCTCACCATCATCCCCAAAGCCCTTCTTTGCCCACATTTTGGGGTTTTTTTTAGTATAAATGAATTGAATACTTTGTCAAAACCTTCTCCCACAGAGACTACAGGCACTGTTCCTGTGTCTTTAAGACTTAAATGTTATGAAGAAGGAAAAAAAAACAATTTGGCTGGCAGTTCGTAGCTACAGTTGTACCTGTGGGTTCTATTTTTTTTTAATTTACTTTTAGTTTACAAGATTCAGCTCCACAATCCCTTGAGTTTCAGTTTTTCTTCCCTCTCTTCCCCCCCCCCCCCCATGGGGGTGTGCAATCATGTATAGGATCTGCAGATACTGTCACATTGTACAATAGTCTGGTTGTATAGAAGGGTTGTAACCCATGAGTGATCACTGGAGAAAAAGAAACAAAACCAAACATGAAAAAGAATGATAGCATGTATTGCTTCAGTCTCCATTTAAACTCTAGTCTTTCTAGATCTTTCTCTGAATGTAGGTATCTCCTTCCATCCTGAGACTTGTAGAGTTGTCTCTTAGCTGTGTGTTGCTGAGGAGAGTCCAGTTTATCAAGGTTGTGTACAAATTTCTCCTGGTTCTGCTCTTCTCGCCCAGCATCAGTCCGTATAAGCCTCTCCAGGTAATTATGAAGTCCATCTCCTCCCCATTTCTTATAGCACAATAGTATTCCATTACATTCATGTACCATAGCTTGTTCAGCCATTCCCCAATGATGGGCATCCCCTATATTTCCAGTTTTTTGCAACCACAAAGAGAGCTGCAATAAATATTTTTGTACACATGGGTCCTTTTCCCGCTTCTGTGATCTCTTTGGAATATAACGTGGGGTTCTGTTTTTAAGAGGAATGAACACTAGCTCAGAAGAATTGAGTTCATATCCCAGCTTGGACATTTACTATTTGTAGGGGATTGGGCAAATCACTCCCTCTCCCTGGGCTTCATTTTCCTCATCTGTAAAATGAGGGGTAAACTAGATGGCCTTAAGAGGTCCCCTCTAGCACTGGGCCTGAGATAAACTGTAGAGGAAAGAAAGACAGAAGGGAAGAATTTTTCTGGTGAGGATGGTCCTTCCTATTTTATAGTAGAAATGATGTTCCTGTTGTGGCTAGAGAGAAAATGGAGAAGACAGAGATGGGAGATGGAGAGATTTTCTGATGGAGCTGTTTTCACCATCACCTTGGGAAGAGGATTATGGGAAAGAGACTTGGTTTTATATCTTGAGACAAACTGATAGGTGTGAGGTGACTGGCTGTCAAGTTTCTCCCAGATTAAATATTGGAGATCCATTACAGAGACTGGTCAATGAAATGAAAGCCCCACATTTAAATCATGTGCACCATGTTCAGCTTGATAGTAACCCAAGTGGAGGTTCATCGACCTTGCTTCCAGAAATGTGTAATGAGGGTGGGGGTCCTTCACCTGTCCTCTTCAGGCCTGTCAGGGTGTCCTCTGACTGTTTCCTGTTGGCTCACGATGTGAGGTTGAAAATTCTTTTAATTGGCCCCTGAGTCAGAATTGAGTGTACATACAAATGCTCAGACAGATGAGCCACCCCTTTCTTCCCTGGGAATGATTGAGGCAAGAACAACTGGGAGTGGCTGGACGAGAGAGCCCCTGTCCCTCCTGGTCACCAGGCACTTCGTTGGTCTCTGTCATGGCCCTTCATTCCTAATATTAAATCACCAAGAAGCTCAGGCAAAGTGGACTGTCATATGACTTTGTGAGCTCTGGAAGATCTGCAGAGACCTCAGAAGCCCAGCTGGATGTGGAGCAGCCTCTGCAGGCCACAGCACTGGTGCCATTGAGGATCCAGCTCTGAGGAGTGACTTGCTTGGACGAGCCCAGCGGCGAATCATCTCAGCTTGGCAGATGCTGTGTTTTGTAATAAAGGGAGCAGCTCCAGCATTAGTGGTGCCACACCCAGAAGTGAAACTGGAGGGCTTAGGGAGGAAGGTTTTGTTACAAAGAGTCTTGAGTTCTCTCCCTCTGAATTTGAGTGTGTGGAGTGCATATCAGCATCCCACCTTGGCTGGCAGCTGTACTTCAATCCTTGCTCTACTTTCTCAGAAAATGTCTTTCTGTCAAAACAAATAGCTCTTAAGTGATTCATTGATATTGGAGAGATGGTGACTGGTGATTGATAAGGGGAAGAATATGCTGAATGGGGGCTTATGAACCACAGCAGTAGGAAGAAAAAAAAAACCCAGACCCTCAGGGTTACCCCTAGAACCCTGAGGGAGAATAAGAGCTCTGGGGAGCAACCTGGCAATGCAATTGGAGGATGACAGAGTCAACCCAGAGTCTGTGTCACAGAGATACCTGTGTCTTTGTCTTGTAGTTTATTTCATTGTTAATACGTTGTCTATTTGGTAACAATTTAATCCAAGAAGATTCAGATGTTTAATATGAAAAACTACTAGTGGGAAAGGGGATTTCTCTACCTTATTAAATCAATAATTTTTAATAAATTGGAGGGACTCAGGGTAACTGATAACTTAATGAGAAAGAGGTTTCAGTTTTATTAATTAATGAAGGAATATCCAAATACGCCCTGGATTATTATAGAGATTATGATATTAGGAATAAATGTGGAAAGAACTGGACAAGCTCATTGGGATCTGGGTCTATGCCTGTGCTGGCAGATGGCATGGAAGCCTCAGGAGGCAGTGATGGCACTGATGTGCCCAGCGATCAACTAGGAGCTGACCTCCACTGTGAGCTTCACTAGCTTTGAAAAGAAAGTGAGGACATTGGCCTTGGAAGCAATGTTTGAGCTGAAGAATAGCTGTGGGGAAAAAGCAGAAAATCTTTGGAAGCCAGAAAGAGGAAGAACTACAGAAAGAGAGAGGATTAAGAATGCAACATGAAGATAATGAATCAATCCCGTCAGGCTCAAATAACCTTCTCCTCAGCTTCCAGTGACACACAGCAGTGGAAATGAAGGTAGATCTGATGGAGAATTATTGGGCTTCTTTTGCCACCTCAAGTCACCCAAACACAATCTGAAGATGAACTAATAGGTATCCTACCCCTACTTTGGTACCAGGAAAGCAATGATGCTGACAATGATAATGAAATACAAGAGGAAATTAATCCTGTCCATGAAATCACTCTGCATCATGGCAGTAAGACAGTTTCTGCTCAGTCTGGACCTCTCAGCTGCCTGTCTTGTAACAGGAGTGTTTGATTATATTGTCAAATTTGGGGATTTTGCTGGGATGATGCTTCCCTTCAAGCTTTCTGGTCTCTCCACCCCTGTGAGTGACACCAAGTTAAGTCACTATAATACAGCAGCACAGGAGATGTGATTCTTGTGGTGTCCAGAAACTCCCAGGCCAAAGTACTTGAGAGAGATGGCTGCCTATTGATGGGATGTGTGAAAGGAGACCAGTGTATAGTGGGCATGGCCAACACCAAGCTTCTCTCCTAGTTCTGTATCCAGGCAACTGTGGGGCTTGAGGCACATATAGAAGGGGGAAAAAAGAAATGAAAAAAAGAATAAATGTGGGAATGAGTCGAGTGGAAAGCAGAGGAGTGACCTACAAGTGAGTATGTGCTGGGATTCACTTCCATGATTTTTCTTCTTGTTTGTGCCTTTCTATGTTCCGCCCTGTTTCTTGTACCCTCCTCCTTCTTCCTTCAACATGTGAACTTAAGTAGCCTTTTGTGGCCTCTCTTTCCAAGGAATATCATTCACTTTGTCCTCTTGCCCCAGGTCACCGCTTTGGCATTCTTTTAATTCTTGGATTCCCTTTACTCCACAGATCCAATCAGTTGCCAAATCTGGCTATTTCCACATGCACTGCACTCTGGCATCTGTTCCCTCCTTTCTGTTAAAAACAAAAATATCCAAACCACATGGTTGAGGCACTCATCACATCACATCTGGATTATTGCCATCTCTTTTTTTTCAAATTTATTTTAATTTTTAAAATTAACAAGTATTCATTTTTTTTTCTTCTCTTACCTTGCTCCCCCCAAAAGAGAAACCAAATCCTATTGTAACAAGTATGTATAACCCAGTAATACCACTATTAGGTCTGTTTCCCAGGGTCAGCAGAGAAAAAAGGGAAAGAATCTGTATGTTCTTAAATATTGATAGCAGATCTCTTTGTGGTGGCAATGAACTTGAGGGGATGCCCATCAACTGGGAAATGGCTGAACAAGTTGTGGTGTATAAGTGTGATGGAGTACAATTGTGCTGCAAGAAATGATGAGCAGATGGACTTCAGAATAACATGAAAAGACTTGCATGAAAGAATGTTGTAAACAGTTACACAATATTGTTCAGAGAACAACTTGGAGCAACCAATTCATTTTGAGTATTAAAAATGCTCAAGTCAACTACAAAGGACCTATGAAGGAAGACGTTATCTACCTCCGGAGAAAGGACTGATAAGTGGGAGCACACACAGTGTGGCTTCATATGTCCACATCCATATCTATGTCTAGTGGTAGCCTTCTCTCCCAGGGTGGGGAGGGAGAAAAAATAAGCATTGCACAGCAGAGAGCAAAAGGAAACCTAGAAGGAAGCACAGAAAAGCAGGGTAGCTTTGAAAACAAGTAGAATTTACTACATTTAAAAAGTAGTAGGCAGCGTGCAATGGAAATTCATGGCTTCATATGGAATCCTCTATAGGTTGTACTATGTACATGAAAATGGTCTTTTTTGTCTTTTTATATTTTAGTTCAAAATAAATTTAAAAGAACCCCATATATGCACAGTCAAAAGAAACTTCCATATTGGCCATGCCTAAAAATGGATGCTTTATTCTGTATGACTCCATCACTTACTTGCCTGTTGGGAAGTGAGTTCTGTTCTCCCTCATCCATGCTTTGGAATCATGGGTGGTCCTTGCAGTAATCAATGTTCTGTAGTCTTTCAAAGGGGTTCATTTCCTTGTATAAATTATTTTCCTGGTTCTACTCACTTCACTCTGAATCTACTCATACAAATCTCAGGTTTCTTTCTGACTATCTCTTTCATCATGGCCATTCATTTTTCTGTCTCATCTCTCCCTGCTCAAATATATTACACATATAGCTGTTGAAATGATTTTCTTTTTCTTCTGCTTAAAAATATTTTAAACTTTTAAATTGTGAAATCAACAATCACCAAAAGATTGTACAAAGAAGAAAAAAAAGACTGTATAAGAAACTGCAAACTCCTATTATGAACAATTTGTTAACAGCACACATACATGTAATGTTATACTTAACAAGGTAATAGTAAAATTGCCAATTTCTTTGTGTCCCTTCTGTACTTCTCTTTGTTTTCTAGCATGCATTAAACATTTTATTTTGTCCAAAAATGTGGGGGGAGGGAGGAAGAGCACTCTACCAGATTCTTTTTATTACGTGTGTGGTGTGTGTGTTTTCCTAATACCTAAAGTGTTGTCGTTGAGTCATTTCGGTCATGTCTGATTCTTCATGACCCCCCTCTCTGGGGTTTTCTCAGCCATTTTCTTCTCCAGCTCATTTTTAAAGATGAGGAAACTGAAGCAAACAGGGTTAAGTGACTTGCCTAGGATCACACGACTAGTAAGGGTCTGAGGGCAGTCTTGAACTCAGGTCTTCCTGACTCCAGGTTAGGTACTCTACACACTGTGCCACTTGGTTGACCAAATACCTAAAGTACGGAGGGATAAGGAAGCAAAGAAGGAGAACTAGAGACCAATGCCATTTATGAATATTGATTCCAAAATTTTAAATAAAATCTTATCAAACAGACTACAGCAATTCATAAAAAACTGTTCATCATGAACAAACTGGATCAATACCAGGGATTCAAGGATAGTTCAACATTAGGAAAACAAGCAACATAATGAATTCTATTAAAAACAAAAATATCCAAACCACATGGTTATCTTAATTTACACATAAAACCCCTTTGACGAAGGATGGTCCTCACTTATGCTAAAAGAAAAAGAAAGAAGAAAGCTCTACAAAGCATAGGCAGAAAGCATCGCTTCAGCACCAAGGGCAGGTATCCTACGCAATGGTTATGTAGAAACACCTTTCCTAGAGCTGATCCAGCCGCTCAGGAGAGAAGTTTGGAACTCTTCCCGCAGGGTAGAAAAGGACGCACATGAAAACTCCACGTGCCGCTGCTCGGTCTTTGTCCCAAAGACATCCAAAAAAAGGAAAAATAACCTATTTGAACCAAAACACAGCAACTCTTTTTGTGGTGGCTAAGAATTGGAAATCAAAGGGATGCCCATCAATTGGGGAACAGCTAAACAAGCTGCGGTGCATGATGATAATAGAACATTATTGTGCTATAAGAAATGACAGGCAGGATTATTTCAGAAAAACCCAGAAAGACTTACATGAACTGATGCAAAGTGAAGTAAACAGCACCAGAGCCCTGTACACAGCAATAGCAATGTTGTTTGATGAAGAGCCGTGAATGACTTTGCTGTTCTCAGCAACACAGCGATCCAAGACAGCCACAAAGGACCAGTGATGACGCACGCTATTTTTCACTTTTAGTGTTTTTTCTTTTATTTGAATCACCATCTACAAAATTACCAATACAGAAATGTTTTTCACGATTGCCCATGTATAACCTATATCTAATTGCTTAGTGTCTCAGGGAGAGGGAAAGGGAAGGAGGCAGGCAGGGACAGAATTTGGAACTCAAAACTTTAAATATTTTTTAAGTTGGGGAAAAATGAATCTTTTCTAGTAAATACAGGAGTAAGATAAGGAGGCCCACTCTCTATAATTTGATATAATTCTAGAAATGCTAGCAATGAGAACAAGACAAGAGAAAGCCAAAGTGTAAAAGGTAGGTAAAGAGGAGGTAAAACTCTCCCTATTTGCTGATGACATGATGCTTTACTGTATATCTAATATCCTAGAGAATAAGCAAAGGTTTTGAGACAATAGCTTCAACAAAGTAGCAGACTACAAAATAAAGGCACAAAAATCAACAACACTTCTATACTATAATAACAGAATCCAAAAGGCAATAAGAGAAAGGAAAATCCCGTTCAAAATAACTACAAAATCCATAAAGTGTCTGGGAGGTCAGTCTACAAAAGCCTTGGATAGACTTAGTTACAAGACACTCCTAGAAGAAATACAACTTAAATAGTGGGAGGAATATTCAGTGTTCATAGCTGAGTCATGCCAATATAGTAAAAATGATAATACTGCCAAAGTTAACTTAGCATTTTAATGCCATAGCAAACTATCAAAGAGAAACTTAAACAGGACTTGACAAAGCAACACATTTCATTTGGAAAAAAGATCTAGAATATCAAATGAAATGATGAAAAGAAAAGGATGAAGGTGGAACAGTTCTTCCAGACCTTGAACTCTATTTTAAAGTAGCAATACTGGTTAAAAAAGAGAGCTGGGTCAATTGAACACACTATCCAAGGGAGAATCAGAAAAAATGGAACTCAATAATCTACCTGGAAACATAAATTATTTCAGAATTCTCTAATAAAAACTTCTGGAAAGACTAAAAAGCAAGCATTCTGGGAGAAATTAGACTTAGGCTAACATTTTTAAAGGCAAGCATGAGCAGCTTTCCAGAGGACTGCTACTGTGAACAGCTTTCAAGGTTCTGATTACATAGTATAGTGAACCCTCTATTCAACAACAAATCAGAGCAAAACATTCACAGAAAATCAAAATGCAGCATTCACCATGTCACAACTCAACAACTTACCACTAAAATGGCCACATAGTTTTCAACAAAGTACAATAATTTAGTAACTCAATCATTCAATCATCCTTAAAAGTATAAAAGTCAAAGTACTTCACCCCTGGATAGTCTCAATTGGAGTCTAGCTTCCAATCAAAGGCCGTCCATCTCTAGGTCCCAACTAGGTTACAATATCACAGTATTCAATACCCAAGGAGAGGTCTTTTCTTCCTCTTGAGCCCAGGCAAGTTCTCAGCAGTTTCTGTTCCTGGGAAGACAAAGCTTAACAAAGACATAATAACCGGCATCCTCTTCAATTCATTTTCTGTCTGTGAAATCAACCTAGGCCCCACAAGGTCAAAGGCCTCCATCAACAAACGAATCTGACAAAGTAACGTCAAAACAGATCAAGTACCAGCACACAGTCATGCTTCTTTAGTCTCCGGCAGCTCCGGCTGGCCCTTGGGGATCCTCAGCACCATAACAATATCCATTCTCAAAATCAAAATCATTTTACCCAGCCTCCACTTGGCTTGCTCCAGGAAATTCTGTCTCAGTTCTCAATTCTCATTCCTCTTCTCAGTTCTTCTCGGTTCTTAGTTCAGTCTTCAGTGCAGCAGCAGCTGCCCTGCCTCCACACTGTTTACCCCAGGAAATTCTGACTATCCAGCTGTGCTCTTCCTTAAATACAGTATAGCTCCTCCCTGTTCAGCCCCTTCCACTTATGTAAGCAGTGGGGGATCATACTTTCTGTTTCTTTAAAAGAGTCTTAATTTGAGGTGGCTAGGTGGCGCAGTGAATAGAGCACCGGCCCTGGAGTCAGGAGGACTTGAGTTCAAATCCAATTTCAGACACTTAACACCAAGAAAACTAGCCTGTGACCTTGGGCAAGTCACCTAACCCCAATTGCCCTACCTTCCCCCCTCCAAAAAGCAAAAAAAAAAAAAAAAAGATTAAAAAAAGAGGTTTAATTTGAAATTAGGTGCTAAGTACCTCTTAGCTTGCTAATACAATTCAAATTTCATTACTATGACAACATCATATGCTACATTCCATAATAAATTCAAAATAGACATGTGAACTTAAAGATCACATATACACACACACACACACACATAAACATATATGTATATGTATATATGCCTCTGACTAACCCTAAATGCCTGACTTCAACTCTCTAATGTATGTATGTATATGGGTGTGTGTATGTGTGTGTATATATATACACACACACACACACACACACATACATATATACATATTCACATACACAAACATCATTACAGGCAGCTAGGTGGAGCAGTGGACAGAGCCCTGGGTCTGGAGTCTGGAAGACCTGAGTTCACATCCTGCCTCAGACACTTACTAGCCGTGTGACCCTGGGAAAGTCACTTAATCACTGTCTGCCTTGGGATCCTTATTTATAAAATGGTGATCATCAAAGCATCTCTCTCCCAAGATTGTTATGAAGACCAAATAACATTTGTAAAGAGCGCAGCACAGTGCTTGGAACATAGTAGGCACTTAGTAAAGGCTATTCTTATTCTCATAAACCTTTCTCAGCTATGTAACAAGAGACAGAAGCAATTACAAAAGAAAAAATAGACAATTGTGATTACATGAACCTAAAAAACTTCTGCACAAACTAAATTAATGCACCTAGGATAAGAAGGACGGGGGGAAACATCTGTATCAAATTTCTCTGAGAAGGGTTTGGTATCCAACATATAGAAGCAATCATCAATTATCTGCAGCTAGATAGGTATAGATGTACAGATACATAGGAACAAAACCCCTCCTTCAACATAAATGGCCAGAAGAGAGGAACAAACAATTCTGAAAAGAACACATGCAATTTATCAATAACCACATGAAGGGATGCTCCCGATTACTACTAATAAAATGCAAACCAAAATAAGCTTCAGGTTTCACCTCAGTCAGCCAAATGAAATGAGCAAAGATGGAACCCGTCAATACTGAAGGGGGCGGGGCGTTGTAGCAAGACAGATGCGCTGGTACATTGTTGGTGAAGCTACAATTCAATTTTGGAAAACATTTTATAATTGTGCAAACAAAGGAATTAAAATGTTTATGCCCTTTGAACCAGAAATTCCTTTACTAGACATGTAGCCCAAGAAGACTATTGGTCAGAAGAAATCCATTGGGAAATGATTTAACAGCTACTGTAGTAAATCACATTGGGCTTGGAGCTAGGAAGATCCACGTGACTCAAACGAGTGACCTCATTTCCCTCAGCCTCACGTTCCTCATCTGCAAAGTGGAAAAATAACAGCATCTCCTTTCCAGGGTTGTTGGGGGAATAGAACAAATCACTTCATAGCCTTCAAGCCCTGTATAAATGCTAGTTAGTGTTGTTGTTATTACATACGTGTAATCTAAATCTGATTGCGATGTTAGAAACAAGGGAATATAATCACAGGTGCCAGCATTTACCTAGCACCTCCTGTGCGCCAGGCACTGAGCTAAGTGCTTTACAGATCATCTCATTTGATCCTCATAACCACCCTGGGAGGCAGATGATGTTATTACTCTCGTTTTACAGATGTGGAACCTCAGGCAGAAGCCAAACACCAAGTCCAGTGCCATATATCCAGATTTGAACTTGGGTCTTCCTGGCTTCAGACCCAATGCTCTAGACACTGCCCTGGCTAGATCCATATGAAGAGCTACTGCATAATGAAGCCCAGTAACAACAACCCTGTGCATGGAAAGAACCAGCACAGAACAGTCCAAAGTGAATGTTACAATGTTGCAGAGAACAAGCTTGTCCCAAAGAAGAGGCTGGAAGAGAAGCCACCTCTCCCGCCCGTTCCTTTGTACAGAGGCAGGAACTGCTCTTCTGGCAGCATCGCAAACATCTTCAGCCTTTGTGGTGCTGGGAACCATTTTATTTTTTTCTCTTCCTCTTTTTACCTTTTCCCTTAAAGTATTATTTGTAATGTGGATGGTTTTCTGGGAAAGAGAAGGGAAGGGATACCAGGAGAAATTTTTTTGGTGTAGAAATATAGGGCAAAAATTTATTGTAAAAAGAGTAATGTTTCTGTTTTTGCTTATCTATGAGTACCCACTAACCTGAGCCTCTGCCCTGCCCATCCTTCCTTGCTGTGTGTATAGTACAACAAAACAAATCAATACACGAGCCAAGTCTGAGAATGCACATCTCGGCCACATCTCTGCAGTATGTGAGGAGTGCGATTCTTTGGAAGTCTCTGTTATTGTTGGCTGCTTTGATCTAATCCTGAGGTCCTTCAAAGCTGTTTTCCTACCTACTTATGATTGTTATCACCGTGGAAATGGTTCTCCTGTTTCTGCTCTGTTCACTCTGTCTCAGTTCAGATAAGTCTTCTGAGGTTTCTCTGAATCAGTCCCTTTCATTTTTTATGGTGCAATTCATTCAGCCTGTAAACTGCCCAAGGTCAGTCAGGGACTTTCCAGTTTTTTGTATTTGTAACCCCAGTGCCTGGTACATACTTTAATGAATGCTTTCTCATTCGTTCATTCACCTATTTTGTTTCTAGTTCTTTGCCACAACAAAAAGGGCTGCTCCAGAACCAGGAGAATATTGCACAAAGTTACAGACACAGTGTATCTGTGATGACTGACTTTGACCAACTGGGCTCCTCTTCAGCAAAGCAAGGGTAGAAGAGAGCTCCAAAAGACCCACGATGGAAAGGGCTGTCCACATCCAGAGACACAATTACAAAGTCTGAATGGAGATTGAAGCAAACTACTTGGTCTCTCTCTCTTTTGTGTTTTGTTTTGTTTTGTTCCTTCTTCCTCATTGTTCACCCCACTGGTTATAACCCTTCTTTACAACTTGACTAATGTTCAATGCGAAGGTATTTGTAGAGCCTATATTAGATTGCATGCCGCCATAAGCGGGGGTGGGGGGGGTGGAAAAAATTTAAAATTCAAAAGCTTGTGGAGCTGAATATTGTAACTAGAAGTAAATAAATTTAAATTTTAAAAAAGGGCTGCTCCAAATATTCGGGTACATACAGGTCATCCCTTCTGGCCTTAACCCTTGTCAGATACATGCCCAGGAGCAGCAGTGTCCTGAGTCATAGGGGGCACACGCCCTTGACTGAACCAGGTCACAGCTGCAGATGCCTGTCCTCCCGATGGGCATCGCCCTCATCACCTCACCAGTCTGATGGTGGGAGGTGGAAGTTCGGAGCGGCTTCCGTTTGCGTTTTCTCTTCTTAGTGATTTGTGGCACTTTTTCATATGGTTGTTGATTTTGTTTCCTCATTTGGGAATTCCCGACTCATCATTTAACAATGTACCTCTGGGAGATATTAATTTCTTAGGTGTTGTATCAGTGCACCCTGGTAGTAGACCCCAAATGAGTCTTGCCTTCTAATTTTTGACAGCGTGCTGCTTGCTTCATGAATCAGCATTTAGGGTTAGGGTTCCCTGTGGCCCTAAATCAGGTAAAGGTTCTTCCCCCTAAGCCATCTCTTTCCCTTCTCGAATACTTGACCTTTGTATGTTGAGTTATGTGTCTGCCTGGAGTTTGTTGTGGTTCAAGGTGCACACGTCTGACCACATCACTTTCAGGTATTAAACACCGGTGGCTCCCTATTACTTCTTTTAGCAAACATAATCTTTTAAAGTCTGTCCTTCACAACCTGATCAAGGCCTGTCTTGTGTCTCCCCACCTCCTCTGTTTCTCTCTCTCCCCGTCTCTGTCTCTTCCTGTCTCTGTCTGTCTGTCTGTGTCTCTCTGTCTCTGTCTCTGGACAGGCTTTCCCAAGTTAACCCCAGGTTATCCTGAATCTGATCCGGTGTACATAGTCACTTTTCTGCTGCCCACCACCACTACCAATTAGGCTGTCCCCAGCACTTGGCCCAGGACCTAGCACACCATAGGCATTTCATAAATGCTTGTTGGCTGGGCCCTCCCATTTAAGCACCTCATGGCCCTGACCTGGACTCCTGTCTGCCTTGCCTTCATGGCCCTGGGGTGGTACCCTGAACAATCAGCACCTTGTCCTTTGGAGTGGGGGTCCAGAGGGAGAAGTAACTCTGTCTTCTGGGTGCTAGGGACAACTTACACACACCTCGAGGTTCTGTTTGGGTGGTGGTGGGAGGGATAGTGCTGGAAGGGGAAGAAGGAGTCAGAACATCAAGTCTCATGAGGTTTTTAGGGCCACTAGGTGGCACCACAGTGCACAGAATGCTGGGCCTGGAGTCAGAAGGTTCATCCTTCCGAGTTCAAATCCTACCTCAGACATTTCCTAGCTATGTCCTGCTGGGCAAGTCATTTGACCTTGTTTGCCTCAGTTTCTTCATCTGTAGAATGAGCTGGAGAAGAAAATGGCAAGCCACTCCAGTGTCTTTGCCAAGAAAACCCACAGTGGGGTCACAGAGAGTCTGGCACGAGTTTCGACCTCTTGTTGGCAGAAGGTAGAGCTCAGAGGACTTGGTCTACTGGGGAGAAGAGCTCAGAGCTCCTAAGCCTCAGGTGGGGGCCTCACTACTATAGCTCACGTGGGATAGGGCTCAGGACTTCTTGGTTCAGGGCACCTTGGGGCTCCTAGTCTCAAGTGGAAGCAGTAACTCAGGGCTCCAGCTCTCATGGACAGGAAGGGACTCAGAGCTATTGTCTCAGGTCAGGGAGGGTGTGGGCATGAGACTCGGAAATCCTAGGTCTCAGGTGAGGGGGTTAGGACTTCTGATCAACTGGTGGGTCCTGGAGTCTTCCTGGTTTTATGGGGGCTAAGAGTCTCCAAGCCTCAAATGGTGAGTCAGGCTCTAGGTTCCCAAGTTGGGGAAGAGCTTCAGGATTCTTGATCTCAGGTTGGGGAGGGATACTTAAGAGTTCCTGGTCTTGTGTGGCCCCCAGGGAGGGTGGTGGGAGCTCCTCGACTCAGAGGGAGATGGGAGATGAGCGATGGGCTCAAGGTTCCTGGTCTCCAGTGTGTTCATGGGGGGGAGGGGTTCTAGATCCCTGTCTGATTAAGGAGGTTCAGGATTCACATGAATGGAACACTCAGCACTTCAAAAGATCCAATATAGTTTATTTAGAACATAGGCAAGTGGGAAGGAAGCCAGAGACAACAGAGTAAAGGCTTAGGAATAGTAAAATAAGAGCAACTGTGATTTATATATATATATATATATATACACGTACATATATATACATACATATCCTCGATCATCACCAATGCAGGGAAGCACCAACACCTGACCACACAAGCTGGGGAATCCCAGGTACAGCCATCAGGGTTCTGCTCAGGAGGGTCCCAGGCAGGACGTCTCCTCCATGGGTGAGATTCCAGTTTGGGGTCTGAATCTTACGATTTAAATAGTGCTGAGAACAAAGACAGCGTACTGCCAGGCATTTTTTAGCAAGCATCATCTTGTGTGAGGCTGGGGAGGGAGGCCAATCCCTCCAAGGCTCCCCCCCCCCCCTCAAGAACAATGTTTCCTTGAATGGCTAGTTCCAGGAATTGGGCAGTTAACCATATCTCTTTTCAAGGTCCCGGCCAGGGTCCCAGGAGAAGTGCAGCCCTCATGTTCCCAGGATTTTCTGTTCCAAAACAACCCAGGATAATAGAAAGGTCTTATTGAGTTAGGGCCTTGGTTTGCATAATCTTATTCCTTACAGAGGGGCTTACCTTGCCCCTTCAATCCCATGTCTTGGAAACTTGGGCTCTAGATTTCTCTTCTGGGGAGAAGGGAACCCTCAGAGTTCCTAAGTCTAAGTTGGAAAAGGGTGTGTCAGAGCTCTTAAATCTGGGGCAGGGCACAAGGCTTCTTGCCTCAGGTTGGGAGGAAATGGGGGGGGGGTGCTCTAATGATCGGAGATCCTGGTTGGGTGAGGAGTGAAAATCAGGGTCACTGCTCTTATGGGGGGATGAAAACCACTAAGTCTTTGCTGGGGGTGAAGTGTCAAGTCTCAGGTAAAGTGTCTTCTAAGTCCAGGATGGATGGGAGAAGGCTCAGACCTGCTGCTCTCCTGGGATCAACTCAGAGCCCCTGAGGCTGGAGACTTTCTGGTCGGTGGGGTGGCTCAGGGTTCCTAAATCCAGGGATGAATAGGGAGCCTTAGGGTTCCTGGTCTCAGGGTGGGGGAGGAGCAGCTCAGAGCTTCTAAATCTCAGGTGGAGGGGGTCCCTCAGGGCATCTGGTAACAGTAGGTGGGTGGGGGAGGGGAATTTTGAAGTTTCTGGTTTCAGGAAGGAGGAAGGGACCTCAGGGATCCAGGTCTCAAAGGAGTGGGGATGGGGTGAGGGGGGTTGGAACTCCTATGTCATAGGTTGGAAGGAGTGTTGCTCAGAGCTCCTGGTCTCCTTGGTGGGAACGGGTCTCAGTGTAGGCTTGGGCTCAGGGCTCAGGGCTCCTAAATTCAGGGGTGGGGAGGGTTCCTCAGCTGCTGGAGGCAGCTCAGCCTATCTAAGGCTGGGGGAGGGCTCTTAAGGCTCCCTTCTGCTGGGCTAGGGAATGGAAGGACATCAGGAAGCTCTCCGAGGTCCTTAATATGAAGGGCCCTTAGGCATCCTGGTCTAGGGATCCTGGTGGGAGGTATGGGGAGCATAGCTTCTCTCTGCCTCAAGTGGGAGTAGGGGGCTCAAGGTTTCTCGTCTCCTTCAGAGAGGGGTTCAGGGCTTTTTTTCAAAAGGGGGCTCTCAGAGGTCCTAGTTTCAGACGGAGGTGGGTCAAGGCTCCTGGTCGCTTTGGGGGGAGGGGCGGTTTCAGGGCTTCTGGTCTAGGGACCAGCTTTCCCTAAGTCAGGGCTCATGGTCTGGGAGGCTTGAGGATTCCTGGTTATCGGCGGCCCTCAGCACTACTGAGTGGGGGGAGGGGCGCGGCTCAGAGCTCCAGGGTAGGGAATGCGGAATCAGGGCTTTTCTGTGTCTCAGATGGGAATGAGGGACTCAGGACTGTTTCAGGTAGATGGGCTCGTGGTTCCCAAAAAGTCTGCGGGAATCCTCCGGGTTCCTGGCCTGGAGAGGGACCTTTGGGCTCATGGTTTCACGGAAGGTTCATAGCACTACTGAATGGGAGAAATCTTAGGGCTCCTGGCCTCATGGGGCAGAGGCTTAGGGCTCCTTTTTCAAATGAGGGGACTCGGGGCTCCTGGTCTGGGGGAGCCCTCATCGCTCGTAATTTGGGGTGCCTCAGGGCCCTTGGGGTAGGGTTCCTTTGGAGGGCCCGAATCCTCAGAATTTGGTAGTTCAGCGTCGGGAGGTGTGGATTTGAGGGGTCTGGCTCGAGGTCTGGGGTGTCTCTGGAGTCCCACCTTTTTCTGGTTCTAGGTCCTTCTGCCTCTGCCTCACTGTCTGGGTCCCCCGGAAGAAGGAAGTCTCTTAGACCTCGTTCCTCTCTCCTGACTCGGCGGTTCTCAGTATCCATAACCTAGGCGGGGCGGAGCGACGGCATAGCACCCGTTGCTAGGGAGGGACCGGGCGGACTTAGTCCAGCGGGAGCCAGGACTCATGAATATTCAGTTAGGCAAATAGCCCCGCCCACCTGTCTCCATGGGGACAGGTCCCACGCGCTGCCTGCGGTGGCCCAGATGAGCCCGAGGGGCCGAAGCCGGGCCAGATCTAGGGAGTGGAAGGGGGGCATCGGGCAGTGAGAGGAGCTGAGGCGGCTGAGGTAAGGCAGGAGCACATCTTCCCACACCTGCCTCTTGGGGATGACCCTCAAAGAGACAGACCCCTCCAGAGAGAGAAAGCAGTGAGAGGCTCTCAGAGACACTCACCCTAGCTTTCCAACAAGGACGATCAGCTCCCACCTGCTTCTGCTCGGAGCCCTCCTGGGCTGGGGAGTCACCTCTGTGGGCAGCACCTTCAGCTCTGGGCTGCTCTCATTGTTCAGTGGCTTCTCCTGCCCTCTGGAACTTAAATCAGCCTCTTGACACATTTCCCCCTTCCCTCTGCCCTTTGGGGCTAATCGGAAGAAGACTGAGGCTTTTTCCCAGGTCAGCCTTTCAAGTCCACCTCCACACCTTTCCTGTCCCTTCCAAGGCCTTCACTTCTCCGGGGAAAATGTGCCCAGTGTCTCCAGCCCCATGTAGCTTGGACTCCAGGCCCTTCTCCATCCTGGCTGCCCCCCTCAGGGTGCTCACCTGTGCCCACAAATGTTCCCCTTTGCAACCCATGGAGCACAGGACAAAACCAAGATTGAAAGCCTGGGGAGTGGAAGGATGGTAATGCCTTTGAAAGAAAAAGGGGAGGGCTTGGAAGTTGGTGTGGGGAAAATGATGAGATCAGCTTTGGACCTGTTGAATTTAAAATGTTTCTAGGACATCCAGTTTGAGATGTCCAATATATGGTTAGAGAGTTCGGACCAGCTCGGGAGGGAGATCAGGACTGGCTACATAGATCGTCAGTAGTTACACCTATGGGAGCTGATGACTAGTTGATGACATCTAGGGAGTGTACGAAGAGAAGAGGCCAGAAAGGGGCCAGGACAGAGCCTGGGGGACACCCATGGTTAGTGGCTGTAGACTGGAGGATGGACCAGCAGAGGAACAGTCAGACTGGTCAGAGGAGTATCACAAAACCCCAGAAAAATAGGGATCCAGAAGAAGAGTCAGTGCCCACCACAGAAAAAACTGATGCTTGTTGACTGAGGTGATCCACAGCGTCAAAATGTTCCTGGCAAGTCAAGAAGGGGGAGGATCGAAAGGGCCCATGAAATTTGGTTAAGAAGTCAGTAAGAGACCATTGATTACTTTGGAGAGTTTTAGGCAAAGCCTGAGGTTGGAAGCTGACCTGCAGATATTTAATATGAGGGAGAAGAAAGGAAATGGAGGCACCGATTGTAAATGGCCTTCTCAAAGAGTTCAGCCACAAAAGGGAGAAGAGCTATAGGTGATGGCTAGTTAACTGCAGTGAGGTTTTCTTGAGGATGTTTGTAGGCAGCAGGGAAGGAGCCAGGGAGCAGCAGGAGAGAATGAAGACTAGGGTGATGGGCAATGTGCTGGAGAAGGTGGGAAGAAATAGAGTCACATCTTCATAGGGGCCTTGCCTTGGAAAGGCATGTGACACAGGGAAAGGAGAGAGAGTGGGGGATGATGACAGAAGAATACAAAATGAAGAGAAAGGAAGAGGTAGCTCATGGCCAATGGCTTCTCTCCTCAGTAAAGTCAAAGGCTTCAGATAAGAGGGAAGAGAGAGGGGAGAGGGAGAGGAGAAAAGGGAAGGTATTGAATGGCCTCTGTGGGGAGAATGTGGGAAGACTAAAAGGATTGCTTTGCTGCAGTGAGAGCCCAGATGAAATGAAATACTAGGAGAGCATCCCAGTTTGGACTTCCTCTGGCTCTTTTCACCATGAGTGTCACAGTGAAGGAGGCAGATGGTGAGAGCCTTTCAAGGTTGAGGTATGGAAGGCATGACCACAGAGGATAGCCTAGAGCTGAACTGATATAGGGAAGGAATGGGAGTGAAGCCAGAGCAGGGGTGAGGAGAGAAGAGGACTGGAGAATGGAAGGTTCTGGTGAGGACAAAGCATAGTATTAGAAGCAGTAAGTCACAGGGAGAAATGGAATGATTGGCAATTATGATCTATTAAAGGAAAGTGGGAGCTCTTGAATAGGGAAATAGAACAACTGTTCTGGGCAGTGGTCGCACAAAGAGACAAGGGAGCTTATTCGCTCATCAGGGAAGTCAACCAGTATGCTTGTGAACATGCCTGTCTGTAGCTGAGATGGGGTGGAGGAAAGGAGGTCATGGGAAGTTAGAGCATTTGAGCAAACATCAATTCGTGTGCTTAAGTCCCCTGGTATGAGGGTGGGAGGTGGGGAGGAGGTCCAGGCTGTGAGCCTGAATTCACTGAGGAGGGAAGGAGAGGGTCTGGGGTCCATTGTAATGGCCTCAGGATCGAGATTAGATGATGACATATTTGGATGAATGAACCCCAACAGAAGAGAGGTGGCTGGTGATAGTGGTAGAGGAAGAGCCTGGAAGAGGCCATTGGGAGCAAGGAGGATTCCACCTCTCCCACCATGACCGAGCAAGTGGCTATGAGTCAAAGTGAAGCCAGTGCTAGAGAGGGTGGCCAGGGAGGCTGGTATCCTATGGGAATGAGACATCTTAGAGATGGAGGAGGAAGGAAAAGGGCTCGGGGCATTTGCCTCCATTCTAGTGGGTTTGCGGGGGGTGTTCAAAGAGTGTAGATTTTCATTACTCTTGTTTCTTAGGGAACTGTAGCATCTTCTGAGGTCATTTGAAGTTGGAATGTTCTCTTTTATACATCCTTCGTTCCTGTACTTTGGCTACTGCTCCATTGGGGAATGCATAGCATTAATCATAGAGACAATACATATTAGGGTGTTTTTTTAAATAGATGTATTTGCTCCAGATATTTTCCCCAACCTGCTGCTTTTCAAGATGTTGGTTGGTATGGTAGAAAATCCTGTTATCTTTTAGAAAATCAAAATCCTAATTTTTCTCCCCAGTGCTAATGCTTGTAAATAACTTCACACAGTGCCTGGCATCCAGCAGGCACTTAATAAATGCTTTGTTCTTCTTGTTTCCCTTCCCTTCAGTTGAATAACAAGCTCGTTGCTCACCTTTCTCGCAGTTTTTAAAAACAGCAGATCTTTCTACCACTGACCCAGTTAAAATTGTTCGAGGTGGTGTGGTCAGAATCTGCAGGTCACAGACAGCCCCTGCGCCTATCCCTTTGGGCCATGTACTGTAGCCTGGCTCCCTGTATGGTTTTATTGCCTGATCCTCCCTTTTTTTTAACTTTTTTGAGGGGCATTTGGGGTTAAGTAACTTGCCCAAGGTCTCACGGCTAGTAAATGTTAAATGTCTGAGGACGGTTTTGAACTCAGGTCCTCCTGACTCCAGGGCCAGTACTCTATTCACTGCACCCCCTAGCCACCCCAAGATCCTCACTTTCTGCATGATTTCTCAGATGTGGAGATTCTGTTTGGGGTTCTCTGCTCTCTTTACTTTTTCCCCAAATTCTTGCTTTCCAGGACATGGACAGGTCAGTTTCAGTGTAATGGTGAAGTTGGAGGCCAGATCTTGAGCTGCTCACTCCCTCTTCTTGTCACAGGCAGTACCTGTGCTTGCCACCCCCGGGTCATCCTTGACTCATTTTCCTCACTCAGCCCTCCTCTCCAGCCTGTTGTCCAGCTCTCCATCCCCTCACACACTGCTCAACCACTTATCATCTGCTGCCTGGAAGGTTATTGGAGCCACCTCCTAATTGATCTCACTGCCTCTTCCCTGTCCAACCACCCCCATAGCTGCCAAAGCCTAAAGTACCGGCACTGTGTTATCCCCCCTCCTCCCAGGGGCTTCCTAGGAACTCTGAGATCTAATGGAAACTCTGACATTCAAGCTTTTCCATGCTGGCCCCTTCTTCTTTCTCTAGCCTACACATTACTATCCTTCACTCTGGTCTAGCCAGACTGGTCTGTCTACTGGTGGTTCTTCACGTTCCAACTTCACCTCCTGCCTCTACACCTCTGCCCTGGTTGTCCCCCGTGCCTGGGATGCTCTCTCTCCTCACCTCAGCCTCAGCTCAAATGCCCCTTTGCAGGAGGCTTTTCCATGTTCCTCCAGATCCTATCAATATCTTCTCCACTAAGTTTCTTTACATCTGCTTCATCTGTATCTCACAGATATCTGTGTCCATAAACGTTAGCGCACAAAGTACCTGAGGGCAAAAATTATTTTTGATCCTTCTTAGCAAGGGCCTGGAACACAGTAGGCACTTAATACTGTAAATGCAAATTTCTTGATTTATGGAAAAGTATCATGTATAGTGGACACAGTGGTATCCAGAAAAAGTAGATTGGAATACTGTCTTAGACATTTCCTAGCTGTGTGACCGTGGGCAAGTCACTTTACCTCAATTGTCTCTCTCTACACTCCCCCCAATCTCCGCCTGCCCAAATTTAAAATATACATAGGTCTTGGGCAGAATGTTGAAAACTAAAAGTAAATTAATTAATTAATTGTTTTTAAAAAATAAAAATGAAAGAAAAGAGACTATGTTAAAAAATGTTTTAGGAAGGTAGAAGATAGAATCTCTTAAAGCCAGAAGATCAAGGAAGCTCTTTTAGAACATTGAGTGCAGAGGGAGGGGAGTAATGTGAAATTTCAAAAGGAAGAAATTCTAATTCATTGTTTATTTTCCCTTTTTTATTTTAGGCTTTTATTCTTCAGTTCATGGTCTTTATACTCATTTATTCCTTCTTTTATCTCTGTGTTTCTCATGGAATTAAATGGGTACTCTTTTAAATGGGTACTGTGGTTTTGTGCCTCACCCCTAGAAATACCAAGTCCCGAAGGTGATAGAGTATTGCCTGTAGTAGGAATTTTCCTGTTTTCTTGATTGTGAGGGGCCCTCCTCTCCCCAGATCTCATTTCCCCTGTCATGAAATCTCTCTGGATCTATGTCCTCCCATGATTCTGTAATTTAGTTCCACAGAAATAATGGTTCACCTGTGGCGAGAGTTCGTGGTGATTTAGGCCTGTTCTTCCATTTAAGCTCAGGTTTCACTGTTGTCTCCTCATGTGTTCTTCAAAAGAAACCTCTTAATGGCCCCTCTGTTGTTATTTTGCAGTGGGAATTGTTAACTGCGCAGGTGTCTTTTTTTTTTTTACTCAGGATAATTTATTTCAATACCCCTGCTTTCCTTGATTGCTTTCTGTGTTTACCCTTCTTGCATTTCTGTTGTTTAGGGTGTTTGAAAAGCAAACAATCTGCTTTAGTCTGATTTTCTTTGTAGTAATGCTTCACATGCCTCTTTTTTAATTGCATGTCCATTTTCTCATTAATATTAGTCTCAGCTTTGGGGGGAGGGGTATTTCGCCTTGGGTTGCACCTTAAGCTACTTCACTCTTTGGAACATATTATTCCATTCTCTTCTGTGGTTTCTGGTAGGTGCAGAATAATCTTGTGTTATACTTTCCTTTATATTTGATGATCTTCCATGAAACTGTAGTGGCTCCCTATCCCCTCCAGGATGAAATATAAATTCCTATTCATCTTTTTAAAAGCCTTGCATTACCTGGTCCCTTTCCCCATCTCCGGTCTCCTTGTACCTTACTCTCTCCACCTGCACTCTATGGTTCAGTGATGCTGGCCTCCTGGCTGTTCCATGAACAAGATCGTCCATTTCCTGATTCAGAGTGTTTTCTCTGGCTCTTTCCCATTCCTATTCCCTGGAAGGTTCTCTCCTCATCTCTGATTCTTGGCTTCCCTGGCTCCCTTTAAGCCCCTTTTACAAGAAGCTTCCTTAGTCTTCCTCAGTCTTCGAGCCTTTCCTTTGAGACCACCCCTGTCTGTACCTGGGTACAAGTGAGGGTGGTGGCCACACAGCTTCTTTCTCTCCACTGGACAAGGTGGTGGTGGTGGTGATGGGGGAGGGCAGGGTTGAATTCTGTTGCAAACATGCTTCCTGCTTTCTGTGGTGGAGACGGAGAGGGGTTTGTTTAGAGGCCCTTGGGCTGGCTTTATGCAGTCCTGAGTGCAGGAGTTGGTGGGGAAAGGGTGCTGCGTGAACTCGTGAGGCATTCTCTTCAGCTTGTTCATTGATTTTGGACTTCATTAGGTTCTTGGCGTCTTAGCTTATAGAAACAGCAGAAATTACTTTATCTCTTGGGAATAATTCCCGTGAATTTGGGGGAAATGTCTATTCCTTCCTCATGTTGGTCATGTTACAGAAAGACAAGCTTTAAATGCCAAACAGAGCAGTTTGGCAGGATAGCTTTGTCCTCATCTGTCAGGACTCATTGATGACTATTGGCAAAAAGACCACCACAAAGAGAATGTGACAGTGGCTAAATCTACAGCATTGACTGGAGGTGGGGAGGGAGAGGGACAGAGAGGAAGAGGAAGAGGAAGAAGGGAGAGAGTAGAGAGGGAGAGAGTAGAGACAGAGACAGAGAGAGACAGAGTTTTATGCCCAAATCACCAACACCCACATACACTCATATACCTGTTTTCTTTGATGCAGGAATGGATAAAAGTAGGGATGGTGGAAAAAATCTACTGAATAGTCTAAGTGGGAACAATCAGAAACCACACAAACCTCAAGAAGACAAATGCTTTCTGGGAGGCACTGCATGTGGTGGGCCCCCAATCCTCTGGGATAAGAGATCTGGGCTCAAATACTGGCTGTGCACTACAACCATGCAAGTCACAGAGCCTCATCAAGTCTTGGCTTCCTCATCTTTAAAATAAGGGGTTGAACTAGGTGTTTTCCAAGGTTCCTTCTGGCTCCAAGTCTGTGATTCAGAGTTACTAATGACCTCTTAATTGCCAATCCAATGGCCTTTCTTTTCTCCATCTTCATTCTCCTTAACCTCTCTGCAGCCTTGGACACTGGTGACTGCTCTTTCCTCCTGGATACTCTTTCCTCTCTAGATTTTCAGGATGCTCTCTCCCTCCCTACCACCCTCTCTGCCCACTCCATCTCTGTCAGCTTTGCTGGATCATCCTCCAGATCATGCCCTCTAACCATAGAGGTGTCCCTCAGGGTTCTGTCCTAGGCTCTGGTCTCTTCTGCCTCTGTACTACTTCACATGGTGATTTCATCAGTTCCCATGGATTTAATGAACATCTGTCTCTATGCTGATGATTCTCAAATCTCCCTGTCCTGATCTAACCTCTTTGATGACCTCCAATCTTGTGTCTCCAACTGCATTTCAGATATCTTGAACTGGGTGTCCAGTAGAAACATGTCGAAAGCTTATCTTTCTTTCTAAATCCTCCCCATCCCCTACAACACACACACACACACACACACACACACACACACACACACACACACACACACACACACTTTCCCTCTTACTGTCAAGGGCAGTACCTTCCCTCCCCAGTCCCAGAGGCTCAAAACCTAGGACTCATCCCGGATTCCTTACTTTCTCTCACCCACCCATATCCAATATGGTGTCAAGACCTGTTGATTTCACCTCCACAACATCTCTTGTGAATTTCATTTCTTCAGTTTCTCTAGTTGATTTCTGGTCGATTTTACCTCTATGCCTCTATAGGTGGATTTCATCTCTGGAGCATCTCTGGTTGATTTCACCTTTGCAGCATCTCTCTAATACACAGTTCTCTCCTCTGATCCTGCTCTCACCCTGGCGCAGGTCCTTATCTCCTCACACCTGCACTACTGCAGTAACCTGCTGGAGGGTCTGTTGCCTCATTCTCTCCCCACTCCAGTCCATCCTCCACTCAGTCACCAAAGTGATTTTCCTAAAGCTCAGGTATGACCCTGTCACCCTCTCCCTCCCCTCCCCCTATTCAATCAACTCTAGTGGCCTCCTGTCACCTACAGGATCAAATATAAAATACTTTGGCATTCAAAGCCCTTCATAATCTAGCCTTCCCACTCCAAAATTTCTCCTCTTCTTGCACTTTACCCTCTCCTCTCAGCAGTCTTCCAACAGTGACACCAGCCTCCTTGCTATTCCTCAGAGAAAATACTCCATCTCCCAACTCTGCTATTCCCCGTGCCTGGAATACTCTCCCTCTTTATTTTTACCTTCTGGTTTCCATGGCAGAGGGAATTTTCTCCTCTGAGTTTCCTATATTAATGATACCACAAGTTCAGTTTTTATCTCTATATTGTCTACTGAGTAATGGCTCATTGTGCCTGATGTATTTTTTTTTTATCAGTTCCTTATGTATCTTGAATACCAGACTTCTTTTACAGATACATTCTGGCTTTAAGACTTTCCCCAAACAATTCCATATGCATTGATTTGGTTCATGTGGGAGTTTTTCTTTCCTTTAAAAAAAATACAGGACCTGTAAATTTTTTTGGTATAAAGAAAACCTAGTGAGGAAATTCCTTCAACCCATGCAGATCAGTAACTGTGTTATAGTGTTAGAGTGTTTTCTATAAATTAAATTTTTTGAATCTTTCATGGTCATGCTTATCTCTTTTTCCCATTCTCCACTATTTTTTTTCATGGTGTGACCTTTTATATTTAGGTCATGTATTCATTCAGAATTTATTTTGCTATATGGTATAAACTGCTCAACTAAACCTCATTTCTATCAAACTCCTTTCTAGTTTTCAAACAATTTTTATTGAATAGGGAATTTTTATCCCAGTAATCAGTGTCCTAGCATTTCTCAAATATCAGGTCACTAGGTTTGATTTACAAAAAGATCACTACTTCTATCGAGAGTCTTTTAACCTAAGAGATTCATTTTTTTACTGCCTCCAGTTTTTTTAAAATTATTTTTATTTATTTAGTTTTTTTTTTTTTTGGAAGGGGGAAGTAGGGCAATCGGGGTTAAGTGACTTGTCCAACATCACAGGGCTAGTTTTTTGTGTTAAGTGTCTGAGGCTGGATTTGAACTCAGGTCCTCCTGACTCCAGGGCCATGTGCTATTCACTGTGCCACCTAGCCAGCCCCTGCTTCCAGTTTTTAATTCATAATAAGTTTCTAGCCCACTAACTTTCATCTTTTTCAGATGAGTTGTTGGTTCATCATATTTTTCATTTTGCAATAGGGGCATTTGGTTTTTTAAAAATGTAGTTAGTATTTTATTTTTGCGCAATTACATGTAAAAACAATTTTTAACATTTGTTTTTAAAACTTTGAGTTCCAAATCTCTCCCTTACTTCCCCTCCACCCCCTTCGTGGAGTAGGCAAGCAATTTAATACAAGTTATACATGTGTAGACATGCAAAACATTTCCAGATTAGTCATGTTGGAAAAGAAAACATAAACCAAAAAAAAAAAAACCTCAAGAAAAATAAAGTAAGTAAAAAAAAAAGCATGCTTCAATCTGTATTCAGAAACCATCCGTTCTTTCTCTGGGGATGCAGAGTATTTTTTCATAACTCCTTCAGAGTTTTCTTGGATCATTGTACTGCTAAGAGTAGCTAAGTCATTCACAATTGATCATCTTACAATATTGCTGTTACTTTGCACAGTATATTTCACTTTACGTCAGCTCATTTAAGTCTTTCCAGGTTTTTCTGAGAGCATATTGCTCATCATTTCTTATAGCACAATAGTATTCCATCATAATTACATGCCACAATTTGTTCAACCATTCCCCAATTGAGGGGTATTCCCTCAATTTCCAATTCTTTGCCACCAAAAAAGAGCTGCTAGAAACATTTTTGTACATATAGGCACTTTTCGTTTCTGTTTTTTTATCTCTTTTTGGATACAGACCTAGTAGTGGTGTTACTGGGTCAAAGGATATGCATGGTTTTATAGCCCTTTGGGCATAGTTCCAGATTGCTCTACAGAATGGTTGAATCAGTTCACAACTCCACCAACAATGCATTATTTTCGTCTCATTTTCCCCATATCCTCTCCAACATTTGTCATTTGCCTTTTCTGTCCTATTAACCAGTCTAACAGGTATGAGGTAGCACCTCTGAATTGTTTTAATTTGCATTTAGTATTTTTCCATATAGCTACAGATAGCTTTGATTACTTCATCTGAAAACTGATCATATCTTTTGATCATTTATCAATTGGGAATAGCCCTTATTTTCATAAATTTGATGCAGTTCTTTATATGTTTGAGAAATGAGACCTTTATCAAAGAAAATTGCCTCAAAATTTTTTCAAAATTACTTTTGCTAACTGTATTTCCCTCTATCCTATTCCCCACTCCTATCCATTCTCTCCTCTCTCTCTCCTTTCACCCTGTCCCTCCTCAGAAGTGCTTTGTTTCTGAATACCCTCTCTGCCAACCTACCCTACCTTCTATTGCGACCCTCCCTTTTCTTATCCCCTTCCCCTCCTACTTTCCTGTAGGGTAAGATAGATTTCTATACCCAAATGAGTGTGTATGTTATTCCCTCTCTGAATCAAATCTGATGAGAGTAAAGTTCACTCACTCCCCCTCACCTCCTCTGCTTCCCTTCCACTGTAAAAAAACTTTCTCTTGCCTCTTTCATGTACCTTTCTCCTTTCCCTTTTTTCCAGTACATTTCTCTCTCACTCTTTAATTTTATTTTTTTAGACATCATCTCTTCATATTCAACTCACACCTGTACTCTCTGTCTATATATACTCTTTCTAACTGCCCTAAAAATGAGAGAGTTCTTAGGAGTTACAAATATCATCTTCCCATGTAAAAATATAAACAGTTTAACCTTATTAAGTTCCTTATGATTTCCCTTTCCTGCTTACCTTTTTATATTTTTCTTGAGTCTTGTATTTGAAAGTCATATTTTCTACTCAGTTCTGATCTTTTCATCAAGAATGCTTGAAAGCCCTCTATTCCATTGACTGTCCATTTTTTCCCCTGAAGGCTATACTTAGCTTTGCCAGATAGGTGATTTTTGTTGGAATTCTAGCTCCTTTGCCCTCTGGAATATTGTATTCCAAATATTTCAGTCCTTTAATGTAGAAGCTGCTAAATCTTATGGCTCCATGATACTTGTATTGTTTCTTTCTGACTTCTTGCAATATTTTCTCCTTGACCTGGGGACTCTGGAATTTCGCTATAACATTCCTGGGAATGTTCATTTTGAAATCTCTTTCAGGAGGTAATTGGTGGATTCTTTCAATTTCTATTTTAGCTTCTGGCTCTAGAATATCAGAGCAGTTTTCCTCCATAGTTTATTGAAAGATGAGGTCTAGGCTTTCTTTTTTTTTTTGGAGGGGGTAAGGCAAGGCAATTGGGGTTAAGTGATTTGCCCAAGGTCACACAACTAGTAAGTGTCAAGTATCTTGGGCTGGATTTGAACTCAGGTCCTCCTGACTCCAGGGCCAGTGCTCTATTCACTGCACCACCTACCTGCCCCTGGCTCTTATTTTGTTAATGGCTTTCAGATAGTCCAATAATTTTTAAGTTATCTCTCCTGGATCTGTTTTCTAGGTCAGTTGCTTTTCCAATGCGATATTTCATATTGTCTTCTACTTTTTCATTCTTTTTTTTTGTTTTATTGCTTCTTGTTCTCATACAGTCATTAGTTTCCATTTACTCAATTCTAATTTTGAAGGAATTATTTTCTTCAGTGAGCTTTTGTGCGTCCTTTTCCATTTGGCCAATTTTGCTGTTTTAACGCATTCTTCTCATCCGCTTTCTGTTCGTCTTTTACCGTTCGCCCTAGTTCGCTTTTCGAGTTGTTATTTTCTTCAATATTTTTCGTGTCTCCTCTACCAAGCTGTTGACTCATTTTTCATGATTTTCTTGCATCACTCTAATGTTCCTCCCAATTCTTCTTTTACCTCTCTTATTTGATTCTGAAAGTCCTTTTTTGAGCTCTTCCATGGCATGAGACCAATTCATGTTTTCTTGGAGGCTTTGGATGTAGGAGTTTTGAATATCTTTGTTAGGACTTTGTTATCTTCTTCTGAGTGTGTGTTTGGATCTTCCTTGTCACCACAGTAATTTTCTATGATCAAAATTTTTTCCTGTTGTTTGCTCACTTTCCCAGTCTATTTCTTGACTTAACTCTTTGCTAAAGTGGGGCTCTGCTTCCAGGTTGGAAGACACGCTGTCCCAAGCTTCAGGTGTTTTGTGCACTCTTTTCAGAGATATTTCTAGAGATCTGTAAATTTTCGGTTCTTTCAAGGTGATGCAATCTAAGGAGAGGTGTTTACTACTCTCCTGGCCTATGCTCTGGTCTGTGAGTGACCACAAGCACTCTTTTCTGCCCTGGAACTGTGGGGAGGGTACCTGCTCCTCTGTAGCCACAAGTTCTAGTGTGCTGTGCTCCTCCTCACCCTGAGACTGCCACCTGGTCCCGAGTATGGGCAAAGCAAGAGTACTACCTTAGTGCTAGCAAAAAGACCTCTGTAATTTCCTTCTGACCGATTGTTTGACCCCCTAGTTGTCTGTGGACTGAGAGCTTCAGAAGCAGCTGCTACAGCTGCTGATTTACTGACCTGCCAAGACTTACTCCTGGTTTGCTAGAGCCAGCCTGTGCTAGATTGCACCCCACTCTCATTCAGGGGCAACAGATCTTTCCTGCCTACCTTCTAAGCTGTCTTTGGCTGGAAAATTGTGCCCTAAAATCAGATGCCCAAACCCCAATTGTCTTAGACTTAACCTGAGACAGACTACCCAGAGTGCCCCAGACCTTAAGATTGCATGGGTTCATAAGACTAAGAAGAGTAAAAAGAAAACCACAGGATGAAGGAACATGTCAGAGGATCCACCATAAAACATCTGGGGAGGCCATTAAAGCTGGGATGGCAGAAGGGTTCCTGCTATAATGAGTAGATCCTTGGTCAAACTTGGAAACAATAGGGATGATGTGAATGGTGAAGAGAGAGCCTCCTGGTGGAATTCTGGGGAGATGAGAAGAGCATTCTTGGAATGTTGGCATTGTGTCTTCAGCTTAGGGTCATGGGCTAGGCTTTTTCTCCCCTAAAATCTTAGATGACTCAAAGATCTTCTCTGAATACCAAGTCCCCATGAAATTGAGGAAAAAGTTTCATTGACCTCCTAATGTTCTCTTAACACCATTGACTGCTCCTTGGCTCTAATATAGAGAAAGAATCCGAGGTTCCAGAGGTGTGGGCTTTCTAATAGTAGTTTTTGGCAGGCAGGCCTTTGGGGGAAGGGGGAATGTGGAATTGTTTCCATACTAGAAGAGTGAGTGACTTTTATAATTGGAGGTATCAGGCAATTAATGTTTGAATACTAACTGGGACCCTGGGTTCACACAGATGAGGTCCATTACTGGGGATGATTCCAAGAGCATCATTTTCTTTCTTTGGATCATTGCTCCCCTCTGGAATACTCCCAAAATATCTCCAGATATGTTCATGGTATGGCTTGCATCTCACATTACTCACATTTCTTCAAATGTGAGGAACAATGTTCCCAATTCCCACAGAAGCATCAGGGTACTAAATGCATATTGGGTATAGGACATTCTTTTATTTCATCCTCCCTTCTGCCTGTCTCCCCCAAAATACATAACATCTAAAGAACTCAGGGAAGCAAGTGAGCAGGTCCAAAGACATATAAAGTATTCAAGCACCCATTAGACTACCCCAGGGAGGTAAATTTGGAGGCCCAAGTAATTCACAACAGTATCAGGAGATGGTGATCAAGGTCCAGATGACTTGGCCCCCTACAACATGGCTCCAGTCCTCCAGTTTGAGCTCCAGGGACCACATGGGGGAGAGAATTGCTTCTTCTGCTGGCCAATGCCTCAAATGCTCAAACCCAGAACTCTCCAACTGATATGTTCCCTCGGAATAAATGGTCCCTCAGGCCACATGCTTTGCCAAGAGCTCTAGCTGTTGACCTATACACAGAAAAGGAAACCAGAAGGCAGCCAGGACTAGAGGTCTCTCTCTACATTCCCCTCTCTGGCCCCTGCACATACGCATACAGCAGATCCTTTTCTGAAAGTCTTCCTTAACTTTTTCTGGTTGGGATGGAGAGAGGAGGAGGAGGAGAAGGAAGGCGAAAGGATGGTGGAAAGAATGCAAATACATCCAGTACACCTGTCCAGACCAGACAGCTGCATTCCCCCAGGGCCTCAGCTGCTGCCACACCTTTCATGTGCCAGCCAGTGAGCTTCAAGAGACTCTCACAGAAATCCCTGACTTGTGGTCTCCTCGTTCTCAAATCTTCCCAGGGTACCCTGGCTCAGTCCCATTCCAGGCCACTAGCCTTGGCCTCAGCTTTACCTCAAGGCCTCCTGCAGTGCTGACTGGCTGTTCCCACAAGACCTGCCCAGATTGCCCTGGGCCACACCTTGGCATGCTCCAGCCTGCTATGAGTCCGGCCTGCTAGACCTGTCAGAATCAGCATCACTGCTCCCCCTCCCCCTGCCCCTTCCCAAGATTGGTTGGAGGGGGTCGGTCCTGAAGAGTCTACCTGCCTACCACAGTGAACCTGGGGCTCTGCCTGGGCTCTCCTCAGTGATTAGCATTCTCCCACTCCATAATACTTTAACCCTTCCAGTGATTCTGACCCCCTGACTGGCACTACCTCCTCACCTGCCCTGCCTCCCACCAGCCCTCCCACTCTGCTCTCTGGAGTTTCCCATTCCCACTCCTTCCATCTTGTGACCCTTGCTGAGGCCTCCCTCTGTCCAGCACCAGCTACATCCTGGACTCCTTCTCCAGCTCCATCCCCACCTCCGGCTTCTCTGAGGCCCTCCGAAAGGCAGATAGCTTCCCATTTATGTGATTTCCCTCCTGTGGATAAATCCATATTTATCCATCAAGATTCGGAAAGCTCTTCTCTCCCCATCTCAAAGACCTCCACCTTTCCTTAACAAGTTCAGAGCCAGGCTCTCAACCCTTTCATCCCAAGCTCTGCTCTTCTACCCGGGGGGCGGGGGTGGGGGCGCTCCAATATCTGTGTTCACTATCCCTCAGCCACCCAAGACTCGCTGCTGCATCCAAACCTTAGCTTCACAGAGACAGTCAGACCTTAACCTTGTCTAACCCTAATTGCGCTCTCACCATCATCCCAAGACTTCCACTCCTGTGTTCATGAACTTGGAGCTTCTTTATCCCATCTTGGTGATCTTGCCACCTTCCTGTTCGTCCTCCTCCCTGGGGCCTCTGCCCAAGCCACACCCTCCCTTTCCTTGTCTTGGCCACTGGGTGAACCACTTCTAATGTCTTCTATAGTGTGAGCTCTAGCATGAAGGTCATGCATCATTTAGAATATACTGTAGGGTATATGATTCTGCTTTCATAGTTCTTGTTCTCTTTTAAAGCACTCAAGAAAACCTGCTGGGTTCCGTGCTTTCTTGGCAGTCCACAGGGCCTTCTGTCTCTCCAGGTACTGATCCATTTTCCTTTGTCTTGCAGCATTTATTCCTAGACATCTAGGCTCATTCAGCTGATCTGAAGGCAGTCTTCCCTTCGGGTTTTCTTGCTCCTGAGATATCCGGGCATTCTCTCACCTTACAGTCCTCTCTAATGCACTTCCTGATGTCTTTCCCATTGATTATACAAGTGACCTTTAAAGCTGCCTCACCTCCCTCCCACAGTGGGTTGGTGAAAATCCATTTTTCACTGACCTCAGGGTCTACCCCAAGTGACTTTTGGGAGACCCAACCTTCAGCCTTTTGTTTTCCCCAGCACTGGGAAGAGGGGGTGGAGAAGAACTGAGTCACATTCTAAGTCATGCAGGAGTATGGTGGACTGGGGAGGAGAGGATGCTAAGTGAGCCTGCAGGGCCATAGCTAATTTGGTGGGGCTCTTGGTGTCTTACATGTGGAGACAGCTGAAATGGCTTAATATCTTGGTGTGATTCTTAGTTTGGAGATAGCTGGAAGGTGGAGGTGTCTGGTCTTCCATCTTGTAGATCGTATGACTCAGCAGCCTCTACTGGGCAATTGAAGCCCTTCCCAGCCTCCTCCCAATCTTCCTTTACAGCTTTAATGCAAATTACTCACCTTCCCTCAAGCTCCTATCCAGCACAGCTGGACCCACAATGCTCTGTGCTCCCCACCTCACCCTCCTTGCCTTGTCACCTTAGAACCCTGTTTCCTTCACAATCTAGTTCTACTTTCTACATGAAGTCTTTCCTCATCCCTTGAGCCCTTCCTCCCAAAACTGCCCTGTATTTATTCTATGTTTGTTTGTAGGTAGTGAATATGTTCTGGCTTTCTCTCCTGAGTCTAGGCCTAGTTACATCTCCCTTCAAGGTTCTGGGGTACCCTGAGGAATTTGGGGTATCTTTCTCTAATTTCCTATGCTTAGGTCCCCACCAATTGTGAGCTCTCTTCTTGTTGGGGTCAAAGATTAGCATTCTGGGTCCATTTAACCCATTTAAATTTAACCAGTTTAATCAATTGGTATTTACCTAGGAGATACAGCGATAAGGAAGCTCAAACATTTCCTCTAGTCTGCAGAGAGAGCAGATTCCAGCTGAATTCAGTGGGTCCTACTAAAGTCACATCCGGAGGCGGCGTCCATTCTGGATGAGTCCTTCTCTTACCTTCTGTTGGGCTAGGTCCCAACCGTCACTCCTTGCTCACTGGGGCATTGATGGTGCTCTGGGGCAAACCTGGACTCTGAAATGCTGGGGTGCGTGGGAACCTTTCTGACTGTTTGAAAATGACAGGGGAAGAAGGAAGCTTCACTTCCTTCACCTAGGAAGGAACAGAACAAATACAGAGATTGAGGATGGAGTTGCATTTCCCAGGGCCATGTGGTCTTTAAGGGGAGAGGGCTCCATGGTCTCTCTCTTCACTGGATGCCCCAGCCACTGGTGCAGCTGAAGAGAAAATGGCCAGAGAGACTAGTCTGAGACTGATTGAGCCCTTCTGGAGGCAGCCCATCCTGGAGACACTCCCAACTCAGTAGTTAGCAAAAGTCAATGCCTGTACCACCATCTCTGCCAAGCTTTTTATGTTGTCATCATCATCATTGACATCATCATAACTCCCCCTGGAATTAGAGTTCTTATTCTGGCCACTTGGGGTGACCCAGCAGAGAGATTCAGTGCCTGCCTGCTCCTGACCCCAGCTCACATTGTCCTTGCAGCCCCAGTACCTGACACCCTGGAAGGGCTTCAGAGTTTGTCGACTGATTGTGGGAGGGTGCTTCTCAGTCAGTGAGGCCCCAGATCCTTTTGGAAGAGATTCACCTGCTTGGTTTCATGGTCCTCAGTTGTGGCTCACTCCCAGAAGCCATCTAGAAAAGGTAGCAGAGACTCCCAGGAGCAGACTGGCTTCATCAAGAGTCACCTCAAATCCTTTAGTGACAAGATCAGTTCACCTGAAGACCAGGGATGGTGCAGACAGGATTTGCCTGGATCTTCACAGGCATTTGACAAACTCTCCTACTTTATTCGGGTAAAAAGATGGACAGAATGTAATCTCGGGCAGCACAGTGAGGTGATTTCAGAACTCTTTGGCTGGACCCAGGGAGGAGTCGTTCACTCCTTAGCATCTGGCAAACAGGTGCAGAGAGAAGTCCTGTGTGAATGTGCTCCAGGGCTAAGGCAGTGTTAGATATTAGATGGAGCTAGGCTTGATACCAAAGGGCATCTTCAGGCACTTGCAAGTTGTATGTGATCAGGAGCAAACCAAACCCCTTAACTTCATCAGAGTCCCAGTTTTTTCATCCCTAAAATAAGGGTGGTAATATTTGAACTCCCAACATCACAGGACTATGGTAGGCAAGTGCTTTGTAAATATAACACCCCTGCCCACAGGGTTGGGCAGTTCTTTGAACAACAGCCTTATGACCCATGCCCTGTATGTATAAAGGGACGTGACTGCTAATTGGCTGAGAGACCAATGAGTCCGAGCACAGGGAGCCAGGACTTCAGATTGCTGGAAGATGCTTTAGAGAAGAAGGCAGAGAGGCAGGTGAGAGAAGGTTTGGAATGGCAGATAGGAGGCTACCCCGAAGCTGCAGATCGAGGAGCCTCCATGGGAGTCCCTTGATTTCCAGTGCCTGAAACCCTCAAAACTACTAAGAGCTGTTTCACTTCAGTGAGATTGTTTTCTTTCCATGGGACTTGAAATCTTATCTCCTCTCAGCCAAGAACCTCATTTGCTCTTGTGGTCCATTCTAATTGTTGTGATTTCTCTGATTTCTGTTAGTGCTTGCTTTTATAAAGAGATTGACTAGGTGTTTGTGACATTCTTTTGTATAACCAGCATTTGGTGATAGTCAGTGAGCATTTATTAAGCACCGCCATGTGTGAGGCACAGTGCTACACAGTGGGAGATAGAGAAAGATAAAAGACATTTCCTTCTCTCAAGGAGCTCACAGTATGGTGCATGAGACAAACAGAAACAATAATGTGCAAACAAGATGGAGACGAGACAAATGGTAGATAGTCCACAGAGAGAAAACACCAGAACTAAGGAAGCCCGGGAAGCAGAGCTGAAGAGGAAGAGACTCCAGGTATGGGCAATGCCCTGAGCTGGAGGCATCATCTGCAAGAAATGGGAGGGAGGAAGATGTGAGAAGATCAGGAGGGGCTTCCAAAGTCAAGGGGCATTTTGAATTGATCATGGAGGTGACTGATTGGGGGAGGGGGGTGGTATGGTTAGACCTGAGCTTTAGGGAGATGGCTTTGGTAACTGAGTGGGGGATGGACTAGAGCAGGAAGAGAAAAGTCAGACAGATATCCCAGCAGGTTCCCGTCATAGTCCAGTGGTGAGGAGATGAGGGGCTGTGCCATGGCAAGGGCAAGGTCAGAGAAGAGAAGGGGGCAGATTGGGGAGATGTTGCTGAGGTGGAAACAAAACTGGATATAGGGGTGTCTGTGAAAAAGTGAGAAATTGAGGACTGTACCCAGGTTGTGATGCTGGGTAACTGGTAAGTTAGCTTGACAATAATAAGGAAATTCAGAAGGTAATAGAGCCATGTTAGGGTCAGATGGCACAGTGGATGGAACACTGGGCCTGGAGTTAGGAATATTGAATTCAAATCTGATCTCAGACACTTCCTGACTATGTGACCCTGGGCAAGTCACTTCCCCCATTTGCCTCAGTTTCCTCATCTGTAAAATGAACTGGAGAAGGAAATGGCAAACCACTCCAGTGTAAATCTTATTATGTTATTCTAGTAAATGTCTTTTCCCCCAATCTAATTGTGTCCTCTGGCTGACTATTTAAAGAAAAACACATCGATAGGGGTTCATGAGCTATAATTCTGAGGAGTACAGACTCATGGAATTTAGAGCATCAATCTTCCAGGAGACTCAGCCTTTGACTGTGAGTTGAAGGAGAGCCTAAAGGGCTGTGCCACATTGGCATAATTGTTTTTGATCATTTTTTAAAATTTACTTTCCATTATGAATGCTTTCTAAGTTTTTCCTTGTTAATTTACTTTTTCTTCTCTTTTAAAAATTAAGATTAGCTAGTAGTTGTTGTATTGGTCTTTTAAAATAACCTTTCATTTTATTATCATCTTAAGTCTTTTCCTTTCCAGCTTATTAACTTTTATTTGTTTTTCAGTATTTCTTTGTGCTTGTTTTATAATTATTAATTTGCTACTTTCCTGGATATTTTTAAGAATCAGATGCTCAACTCTTTGGACTTCTCTTTACTGATATGTGTTTGGAGGGTTAGGTTTCCCCTAAAGCTGACTACAACAGCTGCATATCACAAAATTTGATATGTCATCTCATTGTTTTGTCTTTAATATTATTTATTGTTTCTGGGTTTGGTTCTTTGATGTAGAGTCATTTGTTCATGTTTCCTTTATTATTATAACTTATTTCAGTGTGGACAATAAGGATGTGTTTGATATTTTTGTTTCTGTATTTATTCATGAGTTCTTTAAGTCTTACACATGATCAGTTTTTGTAAAAATGTTGTGCAATACTGAGCAATAGATGTTCTCCTTACAATAACTAGTTTTTCTAATACTGCACCCAGATTATTAATTTCTTTCTCATCCTTCTGTTAGACTTGTCTTTATCTGAAAGAAGCACATTGAAGTCCCCACCCTAACCCTAATTGTCTTTTCTAGGTCTTCCTGTGGCGCACCTGGGGATCTTACAGAATGAGTCCCTTAGATGTGACTCTTCCAATTTTAAGGAATTCTGTGGCTCCACATCCAATTAAAACCTTAGTCCTCCCATTTCCCCAGAGCAAGATAGCTTTCCCTAGTTACCACTCTTCTATATGTGCCTTCTTCCTCTGTTAGTGTGAAAACTGCAGAGTTGTTTATGACACACAAGGAATGGTGCTGGAGAAGGGGCATGAGGGACAGCCAAGTGGAATCTATGACTGGTCCATCACCTAGTGAAAGTGACTGAGTGGCAGGCTTGTGCTCCTGGGGGGGAGGGGCATAATAAAAAGAGCCCAGGGCATTGGGTGGACTTGCAAGAGGACATGGACAAGATGCCTACAGGAGGTATCCTTGCTCAAGAAGGACCCGACCAGAAGATGAGAGCCCTATCCAGAAGCACAATTAAGTATATTCCCTGCTAGTCTCTGGTGACAGGATCTATTTTTATTGTTACCTTACTCCATTGGTGACTGGGGAAGCCTGAGAGCATCATCCATTATCCAGAAGCTAGGCAAGCATACTGTTGTAGAATTTGTGTACAATACTGATGAACTTTTCCAGGTCACCAATTTTGACATAATTTTCCATAAACTTTCATGACTGACAATATCAGAGGCTTTGGTCAGATCTACAAACATTGTGTACAGATCTCTGTTCTGCTCCTGTCATTTCTTCTGGAGTTGTTGGGCAGTAACACCATATCAACCATTCACCTCAGCCCTTTCTGAAGACACACAGGCTCTCAGGTAGATAGGAAGGATCCACCTATTGAGGAGGATTCTGGCAAGGATCTTGTCAGCAATGACTGAGAGAGACTCCTCTATGATTGTTACAAGACAATCTGTTTCCTTTTCTTTTATAGAGATGGACAGTGGAGGCATCCTTGGACTCCTGGGGGGCAGCTTCCTTTTGCCATATAACCCCGAAAATTTGTCATTTTTCGTATGAGCAGAGGAACCTCTACTTTGTAAAGATCAGTTAGAATAGAATCAGCATTTGGCAATTTGCCACACAAGAGTAGTGTAATGACATTCAAAACCTCTTCTTAAGTGGGAAATTCAACAACAGAGATATTGACTTCAACCTGAGGTACACGGTCAATGGTTTCAGGCATTGATTGATGATGATCTGTTGAGAACATTATGGAAGTATCTGCCCATTCTAGGATCATGTCTTTATCACTAATCAATATGACTCCATCATCACTGAGTAGTTCAGATGCTCCATAGGTCTTTGGCCCATAAATGCTGCATAGAAGTACCTTGGATTGTTACTATCAGCATAAAACTGAATTTCATCTGCCTTCTTGTTGAGTCAAGAATCTTGCATCCCTCTAAGCTTCACTTGTACTTTACTATTGATGTAATTAAATGCTGCCTTTTAGAGATGATGAACTCTCCTGCTGGAGATTGTCAACCCTGTGGAGTTGTCATTTTTTTTGCTTAGGAGTTTCTGAATTTCCCCGTCATTTTCATCAAACCAATCTTGATGTTTGCAAATGTTCTGCTCCAGATGAGCAAATGCGATGCTGGACACCATATCTTTGAAAACTGCCTACTCCTTTTCAGATCCACCGCTACTAACTATGTGTAGGCTTAGCTTTCCCTTCAACTTAGCAATGAAATGTTTACTCAGGGAAGCATTGTAATATGCTGACATTAATTCTTTTGGTAGTTATCTTGCCTTGGGGCCACAGCTTTCATTGAATGTGAATATTTAGCTTGGAGAGGATGAGTCTGTGATCAGTCCAGCACTCTGTGTTGCCTTCATCACTCTCATATCCTGTCTGTCTCTTCTCCTTACAATAACATAGCCTATTAAAATGCCAGTCTTTACTGTGAGGGTGCATCCACAATGTTTTATTGTGTTTAGGTAAACAGAAGATTGCTTCCTCTCTTGCTCTTTAGAATGATGTTTTCAGCCATGTTGTCAGTTACCTTCAATGAGGCCAAAAATAGCATCAAAGTCAGCTACCACACTAATGGTAAATTATCTAACTTGAAAAGGCTACAAGCTAAGACTAAAATGGAGGGAGAATTGGTGTATGACTTTTTGTTCACAGATGATTGTACACTCAATGCAGCCTCTGAAACTGAGATGCAACAAAGTACAGATTGATTCTCTGCTGCTTGTGCTAATTTTGGCCTAACAATTAACACCAAGAAAACATCTCCACTAGACAGTACCATACCATTCATACATGGAACCATCAGTTACAGCAAATGTAGAATTTTGAATACTGTGGATAAGTTCACTTACCTTGGCAGTATGCTTTCCAGGGATATACACCTTAATGATGAGGTTGATGCATACGTTGTCAGAGCTAGCTCAAAGGAAAGTGTGGGAGAGAAGAGGTATTAAACTGCTTACCAACCTGAAGGTCTACAGAGCCATTGTGCTGACCTCGTTGTAAGCCTGTGAAACCTGGACAATATACAAGTGCCATGCCAAGAAACTGAATTGCTTCTATTTGAATTGTCTTAGGAAGATTCTGAAGATCACCTGGCAGGATAAAGTACCAGACACTGAGAGCTGAACTGCCAAGCATTCAAACTCTACTAGAGAGAGCACAACTCTGATGGACTGGCCACATTGTTGGAATGCCAAATGAACATTTGCCTAAAAGACTATTTTATGGAGAACTCACACAAAGAAGACATTCACATGTCTTCACATGGAGGTCAGAAGAAGTAAAACACTCTCAAGGTCTCTCTGAAGAACTTTGGAAATGATTGCATGATATGGGAGACACTGGCAAGGGACCACCCAGCATGGAGTGCCTGTGTCAAAGAAAGCGCTGTCCTCTATAAGTAAAGCAGAACTGCAGCAGCTCAAAAGAAACAGGAGATGCCCAAATGTAGAGCCATCTCCATCCCAAAGGTTCACATGGACTCTTTGTGCCCGACCTGTGGTAGAAGCTTCTGAGCTTGTGTGGGTCTGATTGGCCACAGTCGGACACACTGGACCTTGAGTCCAACACAGTGATGTCATTTTGGTCCTCTTTGAGAATGACAGACAACCAACCAACCACCTGCTACCTTCTCTGAAATCATGGTTTAGTCTTCCATCTTTGGAGATTCAACTGGAGCATAATAAATCCCACTTCAGTCTGTCATTTTCACTCTTCATAAATCCTGGTGTTTCCAGTGTGTTCTTTGTAAGCGAGGTGTCAGGTTTGTGCTTTCTAATCTGTCTCAGATTAGAAGGTTCTCCATTTATGAACAAGTTCATCTCATTCACATTCATGGCTGTGATTATTGTTAGCCTTTCCTCTCCATCAGATAAATCCTGTGATAATATTTATTGTCTTTTTTAAAAAGTGTTTTCCTTTTCTATAGAAGAAAAGTCAAAGAAAGATGATGAAGTAAATAGTAGAGTTTATCTTATTTGAAACCCTCTGATCCCCTTCTTCTTCTCATTAAGACCCAAATCACAGTCATGTCCTTGTCTGTTTCCCACTTTGGTAATCAGCATTATCAGATACAGTTGATTCTCCTATTTTTCCTGGAGCTCTCCCCTCCCCACCTCTTCTCCTCCTTCTTAAACTGTCTCCACCTTCTCCCCATGCCAGATTAGTGCTATGTGTCTTTATTTTATTTCTGCCAGTATAATATACATGTATATGCATATTTTTATGTATATATGTACTATGTATATATATTTTATGTATATACACATACTATGTATATATGTGTGTATATATGTAGATGTATACATGAATGTATGCACGTAAATTTTCACTTGCCTACCCTGGGTAAAAAGAAGTTTCACGAGAGCCCCACTCTTACTACTTGCCATTCATAAGACCAATCCCCAAATTCTGAAATAGTTTTAAAAAGATATTTGTCAGTCATTTGATAGAGAGTGTGATCTGGAAAGAAGAGTTGGCTTCCACTATGGTCTTTTTATAGCACTCAGACAAGGGCATGAGGACATTTGCCCCATTGGCGTCACATGGGAAGTAGTTTGTCTCCAAGAAAAGGGCAGTTTCAGATGTATATCAGCAGGTAAATTAATTTAATTTGGGGAACCCAAAACACAGCTTTAGGTGGATCCAAAACAAGACCTTGGGGGCCTGAAACAAGCACTCAGTGGGCTCTAAACATTCCTAAGGACCACGCTACTTCCCTGGAGCATCTCTGAGGTCAGCTTTTTGGTTAGATGATTGTCCAGCCCCATAAAGCTAGGTTCAGACACTATTAATAAATGAGAAATAATAATCCTTGCATCTCACTTCTATGCTTCCATTTTCTTTTCCTGTGGCACTCCACTTACAAGAAATAGCAAATTCCTCCCTCTTCTCTTTCCTATTGCTTTTCTCTTTGTTCTCTCACTGACCCTTAGAGATAATGAACCTCTGAAGGGACCCACCTCTTCTCCCCATTTCTGGATGTAAATATTAGCCCTCTCCAGCTGTTCAAGCTTCCCTTTCTAGATTTTTTCAGTCTCCTGCAATGACCTTTTGAAGCCTCTGCCCAACTCTGGCTTTCTCAGCAGGAATTGATGGAAGTCAAGTTGGAAGTCATCCCTTCAGAGAGGTCTGATTATTCTCCTTATAGAATTATGCTCAACTTTTCAGGATGCTCAGAGCTTGGGAGCCTTTGCTTGTCCCATATTCCTCTTGGGTACCTTTTGTTCAGTCACATTCTCACCTTTCTTTTCTAACAACTCCTGCTGAGTGGAGCTTTGGTGATGGTGCTTTTCCTTTGGTCTGGGAGCTTAGCCTTGGGGCTTCTCTCTGGTGGTGATCCATGCTTGGATCTGCCTCAGCTCTGGCTTTGGCCACAAGGGATTCTCACAGGGACACTCATGGCGTGCTTCCAGCAAGCTAGCCCCAGCAGGAGATGGCACACTTCTGTACTGGTCAGTGGGAGTTCCATTCCCTAAGGCTACCAGCTTCTCCTCTCCTTTGCTGACCCTCCCTCAAGCCTTTCGCAGGAGCTTGTGTCCCATTCTTGGTCTTTTCCTTCAGTTCTTCCATAAGCCATTCTTCTGCTCTATGAGCACTTGTGCCCCTCTATTTCGAGGGCTGCTCCTCCTGGTGATTCTCTGGCCCCTCAGCATTGCTTTACTCTCATGGTTCTTCTTGACATAATGATTTCCTGTCTCTCCAATGAGCCCCCCATTTTTAACTCCTGAGCTGCTCCTTGGTGGGGGCTGTGGGGCTCTGATTGAACCCTGTGAAGTGGAGAGGGGTCTTGATGATACTTCACTGCAGGCTCCTCTTGTCGCCACCACTGCTGGACTCCAGCAGGTATGGGGCTAGCAGCATGCTCAGGGCCAGGGATAGGCAGTGGGCGATGGAGGGTGTGGGGACAAGACCCCAGGAGCCATCCTGGGGAGGTTGGCAGCTCAGGGCCCAGGCAGAGCAAGGCACCACACGGTGGCCTCGTCTCAGAGGAGGACCTGGTAGGAAGCCCTTGCACCATCCTAAGGTCTCGTCACTTGCTTTATCTTGATGCTCTTTTTTTGGGGGGGGGGGGAGCTGGATCTCCCTGGTCTTCTGCCATGATTCTCCCTCTTGTGTTTCCAGGGTTAACTTAGCTACAAATGGACCCTCCTTGGGACAGGGGTCACCGAGACCCTCAGGCAGGGGCAGTCAGCTTGCATGTGACTGATCTCAGCTGGCATGGCCTCCAGAATCCCAGGCCGCTGATCAAGGATGATGGCAGTGCTGAGGTGCTGCTGGATGAGTACCTGTCTCCCTCCAAGCTGGTAAGTCTTGGGCAGGTAGCTGGCTCCTCTGGCCCTCAGGCCCTGGCTCTGGAGCTCCCCCCTTCACCCTGGGATGACAGGTTTCTTCTTCTGAGCCATATTTGATACAGGCTTGTTTGTAGCATAATTAGGGAACAGAATGATGCCAGGGCAAGCCTTCTGTGGACCTGGGGCAGTTGCGGATTGGCCTTAGAAGCAGGACTAATAAGGGTTAGGTGAATGTCCCTACATCACAGCCTTGATGCCTTGGCAGGCAGCAGAGACAGGGCCAAAGAAAGCCTTTTTTCGGTTCAAGCAACAGCATGCTTAGCAATGAGTCTGAAAGGAAGGTAGGGTGGCCCCCATGAGATCTGCCCTGGGAGCCTCCCAGACCTCTGGCCCCTGCCCTGTGGCTGCTCCCCTCCCTCCTTGGCACCTGGGCCCTGGCCGGTCCTGAGAGCCTTAACTGGCCTCTTCCCACCCTTCTCCTTTTGCTCCCCAGGGGGTCTGCACCAGGGCCAAGAAGAACAAGTCAGGTTTTGTTTCAGCCACAGAGCCCCTCTATGTACCTACGGCAGCTACCTCTGGGGCCCCTGACTCTCCCTTTCTGAAGGCTTCCCACCCTCAGTTCCCCCACCCCATCTTCAGACAGCACAGATCTCTAGTCCTCCCTCCGAAGACACCCCCCCCCCCATGTCCTCTCTGAAATATGGCAGCCAAACTGGTTCGGAGCTCTCCAAGCCACACCCAGGCTCCCTTCCGGCATAGTCCCTGGACTTCCTGGAGTCCACCAAGGGGGGAAGAAAGCTCCCTAGTGAGGTGTGGGTGTCCTTCCAATGAACAGCAGGCCTGACCTTCCACATGCTGAACCCTGGGCTCCCATCAGCCACAGACAGGGCCAGAGTAAGAAAGCCCAATCTGCTAGTGGTCCAAGAAATCAGCTGCCTGCTGCCAGAATGGCAGGCTCAGAGCTCAGAGTAGGCTGGTGAAGCTGTCCGCTTCTCTCACTGCAGGGTCTGGGGAGGGGCAGAGAGAGAGCCCTCCATGTCTGAGCCAGGCCAGTGGGGCCCACCACACACCCCTCTGCCCAGGGCAACAATCAGAGATGCCTTGAGGCCTTTGGTCAGATCTTGTCTGAGCCTAAACTTTGCCCTGGAAGTTGTGTGGGTGCAAAGTGGTATCTCTGAACTCCTGAGTGATCACTGATGAGGGTGAAAGGCTTCACCCCAGAGGGCCTCATGTAGCTCTGTCTGAGACAGGAGCAGAAGGGACAAAAGGGAGGTGGGGAGGAAGCTGGCCAAAGGCAGGCCAAGTGCTGCGGAGGGAAGACGAGTGGCCTGTCCAGATCCTGACACCCTGCTGGTCTTTGCAGCGGGCCCTGGCTCAGGTAGAGGACCTACAGCAAGTGACGGCGCTGGAGATGTGTGTGGACACACGGGAGAACAGCTTGGGGAACTTTGGTAAGATGGCTGGGTCTCCCTGGGCAGCCCAGCCCGGCCTGGCTGCCACAGTGTGGGCCACCTAGCCTGGCCCCAGGGGCTCAAAGGGCCTGCTCACTGGGCCTCAGCTCCCCAGGGCCCACCAACTATAAAGGTACATGCAGACACACATACGTGTGTATACTGACGCATGTGCACAAAACACACAGACACATGGACCCTCAGCATCCTCCAATTTCTTCGTTGGAAGGTGTCTAGCTCCTTCCTGATAGGGGAGCCCTCATTAGTCAGTCAGCAAACTGATTAAGTACTTCCTGTGGCATCCTGTGGCATCCTGGGGCCAGATGCAGCCAAGCCCTGTCTTTCAGGTGCTCCCGGTGTGGGTGAGGAGGCCATCTCAGGAGGAAGGCACAGGGTGGGGACTGAGAGTGGCCCGGACAGCTGTGAGGCAGGGGCCGGAAGGGCCGGCTGGCTCAAAGGCCAGCAGGGCCTAGTGATGGCGAGAGAGAAGCAGCTCAGGCCCAAGGCTCTGCCAGCCTGGTCACCTCTTCTACAATGTGGCTCCCAGAGCCGGGCTACATGTGTCAGGGCTCTGATCAGGCAACCTGTCTGGCTGGAGGACAGAGAGCCAGGGCCAGGGGAGGTGCCCTTTCCTCTGTGTTCTGGGCTGGAATTCAAATGAGTTCATGTTCCCAGAATGAGGACGTGTCCACAGGCAGGGAGGAAGTTCAGAGGCCTGTTGGAACCAGAGAGAAGCCAGAAGCAGAACAGGAATATGAGGGGTGGGTCAACAAATCAGTTCAACAGTCTCTTCTTCCTCCTCCTCCCTCCATCTCCCCCTCCTCTCTCTCCCTCCCCCTCTTTCCCCCTCCCCCTGTCTCCTCCTTCCCACCTCCTCTTCCTTTCTACCTCCTGGAGGCCCCAAAGTGTCAGTCAACATCCCACCTTCAGCAAGAAGCGCCTTCCCCTTGGGACGATTTCTCCTGTGGCCACATGGCATCTCCCTCTTTCAGCTGTGAGCTCCCTGCTCCTTCTCTTCTCTCCAGCACTCACACAGGGCTCAGCCTAGAGTACCTGCATAATAAATACTTGTGGACTGAGGAACTGATAGGTCAAGTACCATTATCCCCATTTTAAAGATGGGTAAACTGAGATCCAAAGCTTTCGTGGTTTGCCCAAAGTCCCTGCTCTTTCTGCTCCAGGCGCTGCCCCTGACTGAGCCTGGTCTCTTCCTTGAGTTCTCTTTCCCTAGGGGCTGGAGCCCCAGGAAAGCACTATTGTGGTTCCGCTGTGTCTGACTTTCCAAGACCCCATTTGGGGTTTTCTGGGCAGAGATACTGGAGGGGTTTACCATTTCCTTCTCCAACTCAATTTTACAAGTGAGGAAACAGAGGCAAACAGGGTGAAGTGACTTGCCCAGAGTCACACAGCTAGTAAATGTCTGAGGCTAGATTTGAATTCAGGATGAGTCTCCCTGACTCCAGGCCTGTGGTGCCCCCTAGCAGGCCAGGAAAACACAAGCCCCTCCAAGATTCCGCTCTCGGCCCCCCCCCCCCCCCCCCCGCAACTCAGAGTCCTGGGAAGCCCTGCCCTGGGGGGAGAAGGAGAAGCCCCAACACCTCAGTGTCTCCCGGAGGAGAGTTGCCTTTCTTTTCCCTGGGACAGTGGAGATCGATGAAGAATTTAGCTAGCCAGGAGCATCTGCTCCCTCCCCTAGCTCCCTGAGGCGCTCACAAAGGCCAAGTCGGCTCACAGCAGGCGATCAGGGCCCTCCTATTTCAGAGCCAGGGCAGAGGCTTTGGGCAGTAATTGGGCTCCTGGAAAGGCAGCGCTCCTCCTTCCCGCCTGACTCCACCTTCTGCGCTCCTGGCTTTGCCTTACTGGGAGAGTAGGCAGAGGTGGGGCTAGAAGGAGCCTGTGGCAGGTCACTAGAGCCGTACAGGTTGTAACCTTGGGTCTGGGGGCGGAGGAGGGACAGGCTGCAGTCTGGGGCAGAGAGAGGGTAATGAGAAGGTTCCTGTCAGGCAGGCAGAAGCTCCCAGCCAGGCTCCATAGCCTGACTTTGACCATGGGACAAGTACTCTGGCCTGGGATGAGGGTGGGGGAAAGGAGAGGAAGAAGAGCGGAAATCTACAGACCCACCCTGGGAAGGAGGCTCCCCAGCCGGCCAGCTAGCTGCTTTGGTACCAACGGTCTCCTCTCCTGTGACCACACAGGTACCCATCTGCCCAATCTGAGCCAACTGAAACTGAACAACAGCCTGCTGGTCTCTATCAGGTAAGCAAGGAGTGAGGCACCAGGAGCGCCTCGGCTGTCCTTCTTGCCCCAAAGAGGGAGTGCATGGGGTACCATGGACAGTTCCTGTTTGGGCAGAGGTTGAGCTGTCCATCCCTCCTGCTTCTGCGTGGAGGCCAGGCCTCCTCCAAGGGCCACATCCAGAGCACTGGCCATCGCCCACACCTGCCTGTACCTGCCTTTCTCCTGCCCCCTTGCTAGTGCAGAACCTGGGCTCCCTGGGATCCTCCAGGCACAGTATTCCAGGCTGCCTTGCTTCCACAGGGGTAGCTCTTGTAATAGGCACGAGGGGACCTTCCCCTCTTCCCTCCTCTCTTCCTTTCGGGGTCTCTCATATTGGGCCTCAGGAGGGGTGATGTGAGGAGTCCCCGGCTGCAGAGGGGTCTGGGGCGCGGCCAAGCTTGTGCTCCACCACTGGGAGTGATCTGCCTGCTTGTCTCTCAGAGTCACTGGCTCCCCTAATCACTCTTGCTTGCTCTTAGGTCTCATCTCCACCAGCCCTGGGATGCCCAGCCCCTCAGGGCCTCTTCCCCAGGCAGACTTCTATATGCTCTCTCCTAGCCTTTTTCATAATACGCAGAGCAGGGCAATTCCTGAGTCACAGGTGATGAGAAATTGCTCTGGACCCTTCAGATGGCAGCTAGGGGGCACCACAATGCCCAGAGTGCTGGACCTGGAGTCAGGGGGATCTGAGCTCAAATCCAGCCTCAGACGCTTTCTGACTGTGTGACTATGGGCAAGTTACTGAGCCTTTGTCTGCCTCGGGTTCCTCAACTATAAATGCAGATCACAATAGCCCTCACCTCCCAGGGTCATGAGGGTCCGATGAGATCATAACTGTGAAGAGCTTAGCCTGACGCACAGTAAGCACTATGGAAACATTAACCATTGTCATTATTAATAGAGGTCTCCCGGACCTGCCTAGAACTCTGTCTCTTTGTTCCTGGGGCCCAACAGCACAATGTGCACCCCACAGCACTCTTGTGGAGGGGAGACGTCCCATGATCTCCCAGTCCTGGCTGAGTGATCTCAAGTCATAGAATCCTGGGCCCCTGGGCTGGAAGGAGCCTTAATTGTATAAGCATAGAAACGTGGGACTCAGCATGTAACACTGCCCAGGTCAGCCTGACTCTGAGGGAGGGTGGCATGGCGTGCAGTTGCAACCTCCTGGGCTGGCTTTGAGGAGGAGGAGGAAGGAGAGGAGGGGAAGGAGGAGGAGGAGGAGGAGGAGGCAGAGGAAGAGGAGGAGGAGAAAGAGGAGGGGGAGGAGGAGGAGGAGGCAGAGGAAGAGGAGGAGGAGA
>CM053583.1:394801-449719 GCA_028627135.1 Pseudochirops cupreus
AAGAGAGAAGGAGGAAGGGGAGGGAGAGGAGGAGGGGGAGGAAAAGAGGAGGAGGGGGTAGGGGAGGAGGAGGGGGAGCAGGAGGGGAAGAACAGGAGGAGGGGGAGAGGAGGAGGAGGGGGAGGAGACACCATTGCGAGAAAGTCTCAGGGGAGTCCCTGCATAGTAGCTTAGCAGAAGGAAGTGAGAGAGCAGCCATGTCTGCTGCCCCCTCCTCAAACCCCCACCCCTACCTCATGGGTCCCCTGCCAGAGACATGGGCTTTACTTTCAGGTATCATTCTTTGTTTAGACAGAGTGTGAGCTCCAAGGAGGGTAAGCTCCAGGCCTCTCCTCCCACAGTGGCTTTTCCTGTTTGTCATATGCCATATGGTCCGAGGAATGCCTCTCAGTCCTGTCAACTGATACATACACTTATGTTTATGGGGCCTTTTGCCTCCCTCCAGTCGCCTTTTCCCAGCCAAGTAAAGACAAATTTTATTAGCTGAGAATAGAAAATGAAGCAGACTTTGATGGATGCGGGTCAGAAAACCGTCTTTCCTTATTTTGTGATGATAACCATGATTCACCCTAAGAATGACGCCAGAAAAAAGAATCATCTTCCACATTTCATACAATATTGCTGCTCAAGCTCTTGTAGCCAGCCCCTTCTCAAAGAAAAGCCTTTGTTCTCATTCTAACAGCCTCAAGCCAGGGCAGTGTCTGCCCCCAGAGGCTCCCCAGGGCCCAGAGCCATGCGCCTCTTTGGCCTTCCTTCTGCTGAGAAGGGCTCAAGACTCTGCCCTTGTACCCAGGAAGGGGCTGCCTTCTGAACTGCCATTGAAGTGCTGCCCGGCTTCTTGGTCATTCTTTATTTCTGTGTGTCCATGATCTTTTCTTGGCAAAAATGACAGGAAAGCCAATTTTCTTTTCTCTCTGGATAGTAGTGTGAACTTATTATCAGAGTAAGGGCTTGGATGTACCATCTGCCTTTCTTCTGATCCATCAGGTGCCACTGGGCAATAGGCACTGCATACCAAAAAATTTAACCTTTAGACAAGTCTGACTAGTCAATGAGGGGGAGAAAAAGTCCTGGAGGCAAACATGTCCCTCCCCCCCTCCCACAAGAAATGCCAGAGACAGCTGCCCCCTGCTTCCCCAAGCTAGTTTTCTGGCTGCCCTGCTGTCATCTAGCCCTAGGACAGAGGACACACCCAAGTCTCTCACTTTGTCACCTTTTTCTTTTTCCTAGGTGGTGAAATTCTTAACACAGACTGGGAGGCTCTGGGTGAATGGTAGAATGACCTGATGGGACATGAAAGGGATGGGTGGGAAAGCGAGGGGTCCAGCTGCTCAGCTCCTATGGACTGAGTGGGCTTGGGTCCCTGGGAATCCAGAGGCTAGGATCTCCAGCAGAGTCTGTGCTGCTGATTCTAAGGAAACAGGAAAGTAGCAAGCCCAGTACTCTGTGGAGTGACTCCCTCAAGCCACAGACCAGAATAGTGACCCCTATCTTCCCCCCCCCCCCCCCCCCGCCATCACACATTCCTGTTTATTTCACTTGAGATACACACTGTTGATTCAGAGTATGGAAGCCTGTGGAGAAATTGTGTCTGCAAACAGGGGAAATGTCCTGACTTCACAAGCTTAGGGACCACAAGATGTTCATCCATGACATGCCACTGTTTGACATGATGTGATATAGACCATGCTGTGACATCATGTCACACACCTTCTATCCAACTCCTGCCCTGGGTCCCAGAGTCCTGGGCATCCCTGCATGAAGGAGGAGCCGGCTGAGGATCTTCCCTTGGACACTTACTAGCTAGGTGACCCTCACTGTTCTTCAGTTTCTTCCCTTGTAAAATGGGGGGAGAAGGATTAGGCTCAATGACCTCTAAGGTCCCATTCAGCTCCAGATTTCCAATCCTCACTGTGACTCAGTTTCCTCATCTGCCAATGAAGGCATTGGACTCAGTGGCCTCTGAGATTACTTTCAGCTTTGGATTTCTGATCTCCCTAATTTTGGTGCCTTCTCTCTGTTATTTCCTCTTTATTCTGTACAGAGTTTGTGCCATTAGCCTGGGAGCTCCCTGAGGGTGGGAACTGGCTTCTGGATTCCTTTGTATCACCAGAGGCTGGCATCAAGCCTGGCACAAAGTAGTCATCTGAAAAATGTTAATTGATTGATCCTAGGACCTCTCTGGGCCTCAGTTTCCTCATCTGTAAAATGAAGGAATTGGACTCAATGACCTAGGTACCTGTATGGTCCCTTCCACTTTATGATGGCCACCACAGTCCTGAATTTCTCTTTTTATCCAAATTCATCAGGGTCTTGTGTGTGTGTGTGTGAGTGAGTGTGGATGTATATGTGAGTGTGTGTGTCTGTGTGTGTGTGTGAGTATGTGTGTCTGTGTGTGAGTGTGTGTGAGTGTGTGAATGTGTGTGAGTGTGTGTGAGTGTGTGAATGTGTGTGTGTGAGTATATGTGTGTGTGAATATGTGTGTGAGTATGTGTGTCTGTGTGTGCATGTGTGTGAGTATGTGTGTCTGTGTGTGAGTGTGTATGAGTGTGTGTATGTGTGTGAGTGTGTGAATGTGTGTATGTGTGTATGTGTGAATGTGTGTATGTGTGTCTTTGTGTGAGAGTATGTGTGTGTCAATGTGTGTGAGAGTGAATGTGTGTGTGAGTATGTGTGTCTGTGTGTGTCAGAGAGTGTGTGAATGTGTGTGTATGTGTGTCTGTGTGAGTGTGAGTATGTGTGTGTGAATGTGTGTGTGAGAGTACATGTCTGTGTGTGAATGCGTGTGTGAGTATTGTGTCTGTGTGTGCGTGTGTGAGTATGGGTGTGCGTGAGTATGTGTGTCTGTGTGTGTGAGAGTGTGTATGAGTGTGTGTGAATGTGTGTATGTGTGAATATGTGTCTGTGTGTCTGTGTAAGTGTATGTGTGTGAATGTGTGTATGTGTATCTCTGTGTGAGAGTATGTGTGTGTCAATGTGTGTGAGTGTGAATGAATGTGTGTGTATGTGTGTCTGTGTGTGTGTGAATCTGTGTGAGTATGTATCTGTGTGTGAGTGTGTGTGAGAGTATGTGTGTCTGTGTGTCTGCGTGTGTGAATGTGAGTGTATGTGTGTCTGTGTGTGAGTATGTGAATGTATGTGTCTGTGTGAGTGCGAGAGTGTGTGTGAATGTCTGTGTATGTGTGTCTGTCTGTGTGTGCGTGTGTGTGTGTGAATGTGAATGTGTGTGTGAGTATGTGTCTGTGTGTGCAAATGTGTGTGTATGTGTGTGTGTGTGTGTGTGTGAGAGTGAGTGTGTGTGTGTGTAAATCTTGGACAAAAAGTGACCAGTTCTGTTCCCTCTGGCACTGAGCTGCTGGCTCCTGCTGGGCTCCCCCGTGTCTCCCATGCAGGTCTTGGGGAAGGCAGCCTGCTTTTCCTCTGGGCAGCACTTCCCCATCGTGCCCTCTGGCCTCAAATCTGCAGATCCTCTGGAACTTCCTAAGGCTGACACCCACTTTGGTTGGCCAGGGCAGTCAGGCCCTGGAGTCAGGAAGATTGAGTTGCAATTCAGTCTCTAATGCTTCCTAACTGCTTGACCCTGGGCAAGTCAGGGTCAAAGCTCTCCCTGCTTCAGTTTCCTCATCCATGAAATGGGAATTAAAAACAATCCCTCCCTCCCAGTGTGGTTGGAAGGGCTTGCCAACAGAATTTCGAATGCAGTCCAGACTGTGTTGGGCCCCCCCCTCCCCGAGTTCCAGCCTCAGGTGTGTGCGGAGTTGTGGGCGAGAGAAAGAAATAACCAGGGGATCGTTCAGAGAAGATGATGAATGATTTTTAATGATTTTTTTAGGCAGGATTGTAAAAGTTTATTGTTACACCTTCCAGCGGGCAAGGGAGTCTTAGGAAGCCTGCAAAACTGCAGGAGTCGGGGATACAGATTATAAAGCTATAATATCGTAAATCAGGTATCAATTATGCTAACTGGGTGAGTAAGGGTGGGATTAGGGAGGAGTTAAGGAATGGTCAGTGCTTAAAGGGACATGCACTTTTCATGTTTACTGTGTAGGTGTATTGCCCATAATTCACTGGGAAAAAGCCCATGGGGAGGCTGCATGGAGATGTGGTTTTTGACTTGAAACATCACTCGGTCAGCTAACAGTCAGTTCTGACTGAGAGGTACCCAGTCTGTTACCCATCAATGTCCTGTTTGATAAAATGGATGTTGGGAAGCTAGACTAATTGGGGATCCAGGATGCACCTAATTGGAGAGGAGTTAGCTTACTGATAGTGCATTGAAGGATTCATAGGTGCAGCTGGCCACTAGAACAAGGGGGCTTTACATTTCTCTAAGCTAAAGGGATTGCTTAGATCAGTGGTTCTCAACCTTCCTAATGCCCTGACCCTTTAATACTCATATGTGGGCATATCTGCATGTGGGTGGACCCTCCTGGAGACAGATAGAGGAGCAGTGTCTTGGTTCCTAAGACCATTGGAAATATGTGTTCGACCCCCAAAGGGGTCACGACCCCCAAAGGGGTCACGACCCACAGGTTGAGAACCACTGGCTCAAATGGTTTAGTGAAGGATTCATAGGTATAGCTGTAATGGTAATGGAATTTGGAGATGCCCCTGTACTGGCTTGGTTTTGGGGTTGAGTGTTAAAACCCAGAGCTTGTGAATCCCACTTGTGGGATGGACTTGTTGATGTGAAGAGAAAGGGCTGACCTGGGAGGAGCCGTGAATTGGGAGAGAGGCCCAAGCCAAGAGAAGGACAGAAGGACTTTTGGGAGAGCAGTGTCCAGTATTGTGGAGCCTGAGTTGCTGAGAGAAAGATTGTTGAGAGCCTGCTGGAGCTGCCCAGGACTTTTGAGAACTGCCACCCAGAGCTGCCAAGAACTGAGGAGGCATGGCTGTGATGCCGGTATTTTGTCTGTCTGTTGTGATGTTGTTTTGCCAGATTCACCTGATGGTGAAGGACAGTGCTGCTGTTGTAGAGGTCCTAGAACCTGGCTGTTGGTTCAGAAGCCCTGAAGGAGGATTTTCTTGTGGTACCTGCACAGAAATCCTGGAAGAGGGTCTTGCTGATGTTTTCAGGGGTTCTGGGACTGTTCTACAGGCAGAGAGTGACTTGATGAGGACACTGGCTATGGCTTTGTTGAGCCTTGTCTCCCCAGGAACTGAGATTGCTGAGGGCTTGCCTCGAGTCAAGATGAAAGAAGGGCCTTTCCTTGGGTTTTCAATGCTGAGATGATATCTTAACCTTGCTGTAACTTAAAGGTGGATAGCCTTTTGTGCTCTCCTGCCCCTTTTGAGAAAGTGCTTGGTGTTAATGGATGGTACTATAATTCAGCAGTGTCCGAGGCTGGGAAACCTTTGGCCTTTTTGTGCTCTGTGATTAACTAAATGAATATACTTTGTTTATGATTGGAAACTATCCTCCATTTGAGAAGAGACTAAATGAATATACTGCCCAGGAGTGGGCTACTTTGACTACTGATCCAGGGGTGGGATACCTGGACCTTGGTACTTTGCAATTGAATTGAGAACTTACTTGCTAAATGAATGAGTTATACTGTATTTGGACTTTCTCTGTTCTGTGAATGTTTGCTGAATAAATGGGGTTTGCTATGCTGGTAATCTGAACGTTGGAAGTTGCCTTTGATTGGCATTACAATAGCTTGTTATTGTACCAAGCAGGGATAAACAGTTCATGAATTGTAGCTGGGCAGAGTGCTGGCCTAGGGAAGAGCAGAGTTAATGCTTTGAGGTTGGGGGAAGTGTGATTTTACAATTTGATTACACAAGCTGATATTACAAACATAGGTACCCAAACACAAGTGTGATTTTACAAACTGAAGTTACAACTGGATACTACAAACAAAGGCGCCCCAACACCCCATCAACAGGATTGATAATTTAATAAGAGACCTGTGTTTTTTGAGTATCTGAAGTTGGGGGGCAAAAGGCCTGGTTGGAATCAGGATCTCAGACAAGAGTCTTTTAAAGTGTATTCCCCAGGGTGCCAGCTTTTTCAAGCCACGGACACCTGGGGGGCCACATTAAAATCTTTACCTGCGTCCTGACCTCGGCTTCTGAGGCTTGGCTCGAGACTGGAGCAGTCTCTAATCTGAGAATGCCTGGAGCTGAACAGAGCAGACCAGAGGCAGGTGTGTCAGGACACACATCAGTGGGATAATTTATTTCAGGGTGAGGAAAACACTTGCATGCCAGGAAGCCCCACCCCCAAGAAGGAGGGCTTAGCATGTTGGGGTATAGGCAGTGCTTATATCCATAAGTGGGCTGGACTAGGACATAATCATTCTTGGGTCTTGAGTAGCTGTTTCCCACAGTAGGCTCATTTGTGGACAATGCAGGTGATCTTGGGTCCTGTGGGAACAGTCTCCAAGCTGACTGTCTCACATAGAAGTGCAGTACCTGGTTTAGTTCACTTAGCTGTTACAAGGAATAGGGATTGTGAGCAAGTCAAACAAGGTGATGGATGGTTCTCAAGTCCCTGGGAAATAGGGGGCAGTGAACACCTGGTGTTGGTCAAAGCAGTGCATTTTGCAAGAGGATGAGATCATTCGGAGTGCAAAGGATTGTGGTTATGCCAAGTTCAGGGCACAGCCTGCTGGCTAGGCCTTAGCTCTGGGAAACAGAGGGCCTCCAAAATATTTGGACAGGTTAAACGAGGTAACATGTGTATAACACCCATCTTAAAGCATCCTATACATGTGCACTCTCCTAATTAACTGCAAAGTCAGTCGATTCTTGGGACCTTCTTTCTCTTCAGAAGTTCAGGGCTATTTAAACGATCCATATGGATATATGTCTTACATCTGCCAATGGCCATCCCAGATCTATGATCCTGGGTATTTCAAAGGGCCATAAGTGGCTGCTTAGATGTACAGATGTTCCTCGAAGACCACGTGGAGTGATGCCCCTGGAATCCAGTCCATCCTTCTCCAGAGAGAGTGGGCTTTCCTCCTTGAATTTCTCTTCTCATTCATGTGATAGAGTGTTGGGATGTAGGTAGAGGGGTTTTTTAATGAATAGAAATCTATTTTCTTTCTCCCATTTCCCATTCCCTTAAAAAAGAGAAAAGGAAAAAAATTGCTTGTAATGTGCATAATGAAGTAAAACAAACTCTTCCATAACACAGACACTAGTTCATTCTGTGATGGCAGAAAAACCTGGAGACTCAGGGAATGCCCATCAACTGAGCATTGGTTGAATAAACTGTGGTCTGTGGAGGAGAGAGACATCATTGTGCTACAAGAAATAAGGAAGGCATCAGGCAGCCATGAAGGGCTTTAAAAGCCAAGCAGAGGATTGGATATTTCAGCCTAGAGGTGATTGAGTGAGGGGAAGGTGATGTGGTCAGCCTTGTACTTTAGCAGCAGAGTGAATGGACCAGACGCAGGGGAGATATGAGTCATAGAAACCAAGCATCAGCTATTGCAAGTGTCTCGATGTGAAGAGCCAAGTGGTAGCAGTGTCAGAGGAGAGAAGGGGGCATGCACATGAAACCTTACAAAGGATAAGAAAGAGTGAGGGGTCAAAGAGGAGCCCTGGGTTTGAGCCTCAGAGGATGGTGGAGTCCACAATAATAGAGAAGATTAAACAATAGGAAGAAAGGAGGACTTGGATGGGGGAAGATCATGAGTTCTGTCTTGGACATCTATGGGACAGCTGGTTTAAGATGTCTAATCAGCCGCTGGCCATCAGAAGAGAGGTCAAGGCTGAGAATTATCTGAGTAGAGATGATCATTGGATCCATGGAAGCTGGTGAGATCACCCAGTGAGATAGTACAGGGGCCACCAAGCTTCCTCCTGATCCCCATGAGGGGTCCCCCAGCTCTTGCCAGAAGCCTGCCATGCCTATGTTTTATTCTGTGGCCCAGAAATCCAAAGCTCAAGCTCAGATGCCACTCCCCTCCTCCTAACCACCTGTTCATTTCCCAAATCTGCCTTTGATACCCTGCAGCAATATAACCACCACCTAGAGTGCCTGTGTCCTGCCTGTGCCTCTGGCTCGGCTTTCCCTGTTCCTTTTCAAAGCTCATTGGCCCACCTGAGCCACTAGAAGGGGCAACAGCCTTCCAATTGAGTAGGTTCTGGGAAGTTCTCTGGGTCTACAGAGACAAGAGTGCTCTCTGTTGCCAGCAAGTTCTCCAAGAGGCTCTCTTGGCAGGCAATCCCTTCTTTTATTTCTCAGACCCTCCTTAGGGGGTAGCCGGCAGCACAATGGACAGGGCTCTGTGACTGGATTCAGGAAGAGCCAGTTCAAAGCTGGCCTCACACTAGCTGTGGCCAGTTACTTTACCTTTTTGTCTGTTTCCTCAGCTGTAAACTGGGTCCGTGATCATCTTTGCTGCTGAAGCTAACACTGAGTTAAGGGAAGATCTCAAAAGTGTCCCTCTCGATGGGACAGAGAGCCATTGGTCTTTTCCTCCTGAAAACCCTTCTCTCACTCACCACAATCTCCTCTCTGATCTTTTGCAAGGGACTTGGGTACCTCCCTATCTCACCTTCAGATTCTGTGGATGGTTCGTTGTGGGCTGGCAGACTTGGATGGAATCAGTTCCCTTCATTCTCTGAAGGTAGGTGGCTTTCTGTAGCACCCCCCCCTCCAACCCTGGCATCCCCAGGAAACTGGAACACTGCCTGTTTGTGTTCTCTCCTGGGACCTCTCGGGGTTGAGATTCCCCAGGAAGCCCTCAGCCCCTTGGCTCTCAGCCCCCACATCTTCTCCCAGGCCTGGGGAGGGGGTAAGAGATCAGCTCTGAAGACAAGTTCAGGGGCTCTTCTCAGCAGCCCTGGGAGATGTGAGCTCAGTGCCTCAATGCCTCCTGCTTTACTCACATATCAAAGGGGACCCCCTGGGGGTTTAAAGAGCTCCCTGGGGTTTAAAATAAGAAGAATTCTCCAAAGAAATGGGGCTAGACTACTGAGAACAAGAAAAGAGCTACATGCACAATAGATTTTCATCAAAGCATAACTTGTGATAGCCAAAAGTCAGAAACAAGGTATGTGCCCAAGGGATGGGCTATCAAGGAACAGCCTTGAAGAAAGACAAACATGAGGAGTCGCAGGGGACAAACTGTGGTGGTGGAGTGAGGAGAACAATGTCAGGAAGCCAGATGCCCAGGGGTTCTGGCAGCCCAGTCTGCCTGGTTCAAGGACAAAGTCCCCCACCCCTGAGGTCCTAATCTGATCCTTTGCAGGAAATGTCCCCAATATCAGACTTTGGGCTGGGGGCTGGGGGGGGGGGTCTATCAGAGGAGTCAAATACCCAGGTGTCAGCACATTTTAAAGAATTCAAAATAAGGCAAGTCTCAGGAAAGAAAATGAGAAGGAGCTTTGAGAGGACATCAAGTGAAAACAGTCACCCCCACCCCCCATCCCAGTCAGTGCTCTAAGAAGAGGGCAGCCTTCTGCCAGCCCAGCAGTGGTTGGAGTGGGCTGCTGCTGCTGCTGCTGCTGCTGCCACCGCTGCTGCCGCTTGTGACTCAGCTACGGTCTAGCCCTTCTGAGAGCACCCCAGTGCCCTCCAGAACTGACCACAGGCCTCCTGTGGCATCTTCAGGGCAGGGGATGAAGGCAGTGCTGTCTCTGTGGCTCTGGAAGTTAGGCTTTTGCCTCACTCCATTGACTCATGCCAGGCTCAAAGTCTGCTTTTTAAAGCCTCAGATGCTCTGGACGTAGCCATCCTCTCACCCTTACCTTGAATTCGGGAAGATGATCTCAAATGTCCATTTTTTCGTCTTCAATTTTACAGCACAGTGGATAGAGAGAGAGACCCAGAGACAGCAGAGACCTGAGCTCAAGTGCCACCTCTGAGCCACACTGGTTATGCAGTGCTCCTCTGTTTAAGTCACAGAGCAGACCCTCCCCGGCATTGGTGGGTAAGATGTCTTACTGAGCCCCCATGCCAATAGTCATGGGTCCAGTCCAAAAAAGCCTCATCTTCTTTGGGTTGGTCCAGTGGCCTACTGGTCAATATCTTTGGCACTTATACTTGGTCATGGGGTATGTGTTTTATCCCTCCCAGCTTCCAGTCATCTGCAGATGTGACAAATATCCAAGGCATAAAGTTGTTCACTGGCATGGGGTCACGTGCTGACCCCTGAGGTCCTCCCCTGGAGACCTCTTCCAACTTTATGGGAACCTTTGGTGGCCAAGCGACTGCTCTTTAGGTGCAGCCATTCAAGCAGTTCCAAATTCATCCACTGCACCATCCTTCAAAGGGTCCAAGTTTTGCACCAGAATCTGGTGAATGGGTTTGAGGCAAACCCTGTCAGAAAAGAATCTGACTTGATCTGGAGTTTGGAAGTTGGGACAACATGTATCCTCCTGTGCAGTGGCCACAGTCTTTCAGATAACCCCGCTGGACTTCAGCCCTCCCATGGGCCACTTCCTGAAGCTGCCTATCTGTTCTCTTGGTTCTGATATTCCCAGTGCAAACAAAGGCCATTCTCTTTGTTGAAGAAAACAACAAGGACTCTGCTTTCTCCCTGAGCTGTCCCCCTCCAGAGTGTTCCTCCCCCTTCCCTGATTCTCGTCCTTCCCCCAAGAGAGCCCCAACCCCCATGAGTGGCCACAGCCTGTCTGTTGTCCTTGGTGGCCTCTCCAGTCTCTGCTCATCCTGACTGGGCTCTCCAAGACGGGCCACAATTCTGTTGACCTCCCCTGTCCTCAGGCACACCTGATGTGCTGAGGGATGCCCAGGGTTATGATCTAGAGGAGCTCTCTACTGGGTCCCCAGTGCCCTGGAAGGCAGATGCATGGTCTCTCCCCCTCAGCGTCCTTGGAGACTCCTGTACAGGGCCTTCTGGAAGAGCTTTCTGCACAGGTTAACTCTCCAGGAGCATCAGCCCTCTGTCTCCTTGGAGTTTATTTCTTCAAAATCCAACTCCTCTTTTCTCCATTCTCCTTCTGGTGGCAACAGCCAGAGCAAGGGTCCCCTGATAGTCTCATCAACATTTTGGCTCTTTACTCTAGATCTAGGGGGCGTGACCCCTACACTAGTATGCCCCTCACAAACAGCTAATTTTGAGGCTGGGGAAGGGGATATCTCTGGGCTGTTGGGCCCAGGAGGCTCCTTCTTCCCCACCCTTAGGCTGCTCCAGGATCTGGTTAGAAAGCTCAGTGGTTAACAAATGCAGAGGCTGCTTCCTCATTGGCCCTCCTTGGGCCCCAGCTTCCCATTAAGGCTCTCTCCAACCCCATCCCCAAGCAGGACCAGAGTCCTGGCTCACAGCCCCTTTTGGCTCTCCGGAAACTCCTCAGTTCCTCTGGCTACTTGGACTGGGGCTTACCCCAAAGGATTAGAGGTGAGGTTGGAGACCGCCCAGGCTCTCTCCCCCACCAGGGGGCAGCATCCAAGCTCATGACTCCCTTTGTCTCCCCAAGATCTGGTGGGGGGGAGTGTTGAGGGGGGATTTGACTGGCTTGTGGAGGGAGTTGCCTAGTCCTGGAAGCATTGTCTGGGCTTTGTCGCCCACACTCCCACCAGGGGGCAGTGTCCAGACTCATGGCCTCCTTTGTCTCTCCAGGAGCTCTACATGTCCTACAACAACATTTCTGACCTTAGCCAGATCTGTCTGCTGGATCAGCTAGAGGTTCTGGACCTGGAGGGCAACAACATTGAGAACATTGAGCAGGTCCGGTACCTGGGTCTCTGCAAGAAACTCAACATGCTGACTCTGGAAGGGAACCTGATCTGCCTGAGGCCAGACCCAGAAGCAGCTGAGGTGAGGGTGCCCAGACCTGATCCCTCGCACTCTGGCCCTTTGGGGGACAGGGGTAGGAGAGGGAGTTGCTTGCCCCTCACTGTGATCTTATGCCTTCTGCCTGCTCCACCCCCTTCCTAGTATAGTAGGGAGAGGGCCAAACTGATGGCCACGGTCCTTTTACATTCTCAAAAGTGGGAAGATTTCCTTCTGTGCATTCAAGAAGGAGGAGGGATTATGAGGTGATAAGGCAGCTGGAGGAAGCCTGAAGGAGGCATCTGAGACTCTTGTGTTTGCAAATATGCAAATATTCATGCTTTGTGTCTGTAGTGCCGGAAAACATTTTCCGCCTCATAAGGAAGGGCTGGTCCCCCAGAGAACATCTTCCTCCAGTCCAAGGGACTCCATAGATTCACATCTCCTTAAAAAAAAAATCACATTTCCTGAGCCTCCCACCAATGTGTTTACCTTTAATAGTCATCCAGAGAATAGTCAGTTCATAATTAAGGCATTTAATGAAATGGTATCATAAGAAACATGGTGACCTTGCACAGCCCTCACTCACTCAAATCAAAGTCAACTGCAAGAAAAGTGTGCTTACCTGTTATCCCACCGGCTAGGAGAAGATCATCAGAGTCCAATTAATATTTGGACTCCCAGGTTTCAGCACCAAAATGTTGGCGTTCAGGGTTGGGAGAGCTGGTTCAGATTTTTTTTGAAAGAATTCAATCAGACCTTCTCTTTCACCAAAGGGAGCTTTATTAACGCAGAAGCATGTAGGTTTGAGACTTAGCAAGAAGCTAAACAAAGGCCATGATATAGGACAAGGACCAGACTTATATAGCCAGAAAGCTATACAGCCTATAGTGTGGTGATGTAAATTTTTCAGGGTTCCTAAAGGGGGTTGGAGATTTGGGGACAAGATAAATCTTGCAAGATAAGGACACCGGGATGAGGACTATGAATGACACAAGATAAGGGGGGCAAGGGAATCTTTATGACAGGATGGGAGGAGACAAGGAATTTTAGGATAAGGTGAATTTTAAGGTCAAGATAAGTCTTGCAAGACAAGGATACAGGCTGAGGACAAGGAATTTATGACACAGGATGGGAGGAGACAAGGAATTTTAGGATAAGGTGAAGTTTTGTGGTATTTCAAGATAAGGGTAAACTTTAGAATGCCAGGGAATGAGCAACTCAACCTTTAGGCACCTCTATATTTTAGGGTGCCTCTAGAGGATAAACCAGGGAAAGGGCAACTCAACCTTTAGGACACCTTTGTATCCACATCATGACCCTCCGTGACCCCATTTGGGCTTTTCTTGGTGAAGATAGTGGAGTGGTTTACCATGTCCTTTTTCAGCTTTTTTTTTATAGATGAGGAAACTGAGGCAAATAGAGTTAAGAAGCCTGCCCAAGGTCACTGTGTAGTGTCTGAAGCCAGATCTGTACTCAGGTCCTCCTGTCTCCAGGATGGAATGAGCATAGGAAAGTGACCCCAGTTGTTCTCCCTTGCTTCTGAAGGTGCTTTTTGGTGGTGCCCCTAGAGAGAGTGATTGGTTACCATGAGGAACCCCTCCAGCCCCACCCCTGGAAGGCTGTCAGTGGAACCTTTCATGGCTATTCAGCAAGAAGAGAATGATGAACACATCCTTAAGGATGAATTGTACCTTGGAGATTTTGAACATCTTGAACATTTCAGCGACCTGCTATAGCCAGCCAGGGGGCACCACAGTACAGAGAGAGGGGGGCCTGGAATCAAGAAACCCACAGTTCAAATTCAGCTGTATAACCTTGGGCAAGTCACTTCACCTTGGCCTGCCTCAGTTTCCTCACCTGTAAAATGGGAATCATAATAACACCTACCATCCAGGTAGGATATTGTGAGCAGATCACAGCACCATCCCCTTATTATTTTATTATTATTACTTTCAACTGGCTAATTTAATTCTCCTTCAAGTTTTTTCCCCCTTTGAGTATGTGTGTGTGTGTGTGTGTGTGTGTGTGTGTGTGTCTTTTTGGAGGGGGGAGAGCAGGGCAATTGAGGTTAAGTGACTTGCCCAAGGTCACATGGCTGGTAAGTGTTAAGTGTCTGGGGCTGGATTTGAACTCAGGTCCTCCTGACTCAAGGGGCTGGTGCTCTCTTCACTGCTAGCTGCCCTGATCTCCTCCTACTTCTACTGGGGGATTGGCTCAGAACTCACTTTATCTTCAAAATAGCCAGAGGGGAGGGGTTTGAATTTGGACTGAAAATGATTTCCCCCCAGTAGAAAATGATAAATGAAGAAAAATGAGGCCATGCCTAAGAAGGGATGTCCCACCCAGTTTTAATGGAGTGTTATTTGGGTACAAAAAGGGAAAGAATGTTTGGTTTGGACTGACTCTTTGGAAAGGAGAACACTGGAGGCCAGTCCTCAGGCCAGTAATTGTACACTTGGCCAGACTGTGACTCCAGGGTGGGAATGTGAACCAAATAAGAAGCCCAGAATTTGGGGGTGGCCTGAGGGGTGACGGGTTGGAAGCTGGCTTGCTTTCTGGAAACAAAGGAGAGGTTTAAGTATCTACCCACGGAAAAACCAAAACAGTGGCTCAGAAATTGCCAATGGTTTAAAGATTTGGGGGACAGGGGTCACAGGGATCCCTGAGACCAGGAGATTCTGGCTGCTGGGCCAGGGAACCAAAAGTTGCAGTAACACAGGGCAATTGTCCCTGACCCTGGAAGTGATCTTTGCTGCCTCAAAGGCAAGAGAAATTGGGTGACACCGTGGACAGAAGAACACTGAGCCTAGATTCAAGAAGTTTTATTCTCATTATTGTTCCATCCTATCTGACTCTTTGCTGACCCCATTTGAAATTTTCTTGGCAAAGGTACTGGAGTAGTTTGTTTATTTCCTTTTCTAGCTCATTTTATATATGAGGAAACTGAGGCAAAAAAGAGTTAAGTGACTTGCCTCAGGTCACACAGCTAATAAGTGTCTGAGGCTGGATTTGAACCCAGGAAGATAAGTCTTCCTGATTCTAAATCCAATGCTCTGTCCACTGGACCACTTAGCTGCCCCGGTGTATTTGGGAAGGCCTGATAATGCAATGTTGTTTAATCACTTACCGTGTGACCCTGGACAAGTCATTTGACCTCTTATTTTCCTTAGTTTCCTCTGTAAAATGAGGATAACAACAACACCTCACTCAAAGGGTTGTTGTAAGGTTCCAATAAGATAATATGTAAAAAGTGCTACACCGGTACCAACCGTGATTCTCGTACGTAGCCTGGATGTTCCTGACGCCGCTTTTGGTCACGTTCCCCTCTTTACGTTACTTGCTCTGAACTTCAAAGGCGACGTCTTCGGTCAATTTTATTTCTTCAGCATCTCTTGTCAGTTTCGCCTCTGCAGCATCTCTGGTTGATTTCATCCCCGCTGCATTTCTCCAACATGCCTCCCTTCTCTCCTCTAACACTCACATCTGGACTATTGCAATAGCCTGCTTTGGGGTGGGGGTGAGGGGCAGGGGAAGAAAGGAGATCTGCCTACCTCAAGTCCCTCCCCATTCCAGTCCATTCTCCATTCAGCCGCTAAAGTGATTTTCCTGAAGCGCAGGTCCAGTCATATCACCCCCTACTCCGGTGGCTCCCTATTCTTCTAGCATCAGACACAAAATCCTCAGTTGGGCCTTCAGAGCCCTTTACGACCTCACTATCTTCCCAGTCATCTTATACCTTAGTCACCCTTAGGTACCCTGCAGCCCAGTGACATCAGCCTCCTTACTCTTCTTCACACAAGACATTCTGCCATTTAGAGCCCACAAAAACATTGGTCCGCCCATAAGGAAGGTGGGATTAGAAGTCTGATCCCAGCGTTTCAGGTCTGTCTCTCTACCGCTGCCGCAGTCTGACTTCCTTCTGCTCCTCATACACGTTCGGAAAGAAACTCCTTTCTTAGTGGTCTCTGTTGTCATTCTGCTGTCGCTGTTCTTGGTTACTGTATCTGTTTACCTTTCTTGTTTTATTTTAGACTCAAATGCCAGAACACAACACAAACACCAAATTGAGAAAAGAAACAAAAACAAAAAAATATCATAAACTTAAATATTGGGACTTGAATACAAAGTAAGAGAGGAAAAAAAGCACGTCGCGTGCATAGCAGCACATAAGAGAGGATTCAACACACGTAAAGAGAAATTTTCACTTCAGGAAAGTCTGTGTGGTAAACGCGACACGCTGTGTTGAGAACTGTCCCTCTGTGCTTTGCTTTGCTTCCCCACGAGTTTCCTTTTGTTCTCCGCTGTGCACTTTTTTTTGCTGTGTCTCCGGCACCCCCCTCGCTGCAGTTAAGTCTGGATACGCTTCCCTGCAGCTGTAGACGTACACCTGCACGCGCACACACACACACACACACACACACACACACACACACAATGTATGTAGACACGTACTTTCCCAAACAAATGCTGCTCTCGATCTTTGTTTTCACGCTTGTGCTGTTTATCATTCTTGTGTCTCCGGTGTTTGAAAAGCACACGAATTCTTCAGGTGTGTTTTTCTTTCTAGCCATGCTTCAAAGACCTCTTTTAATTGTCAATCTTTCTTCATTTGTGAGGAAGCTCTAGTGTTCAGGGAAGGTTGGTCACCTTGGTCTGTAATCCCATGTTGTCCTATGGTTTATGACGGGTGAGTCTTGCGTTACCGAATTCCCTTTCTCCTGGTTGGTTGCAGAATCTATCGTTTGTCAGTGGAACGCTTAAATTCAGTCATTATGTATCTTGGAGCCCGCAGCCTGCCGTTTTCTCTTTGCTTATTTCAATTGGTTCTCTGTCTCCTGTGTTCAGAAGTTCCGGACAGTTTTCTTGTATTATTTCTTACCTTCTGGTGTTCTAGTTTTTTATTTGTCGTATTCTTCTAGAGTGCTTAACTTTGCTTCTATGCATCCTCTTTGGCAACAGTATGTTTTGCTTTTATGGAGAGTTTCCTTTCTCTTACTGTCATTATTTTTGGCTTCTCTTCTTCCATCCACATTGTCCTTCTCTGCTGTGCATTTGCATTCCCAATCAGTTTTTCTCTCTTGTTTCTTTGGTGCGATTTTACCACTAGGATTTAAATTTTCCTATTCTGCTAAATGTTTCTTCTCTGTTGGCTATAAATTCTGCTTTCTCAGTCCTTATTCCTCTTTTAAGCCTTGCACAACTGTGGCTGAGCCCTCTTTCCCCAAGGCATCCATACGGTTTGCTTTTTTCTCCTCATCCTGACGTTATTCACGTTACTTCCCACAAGCCCCGTCATGGGAGGTTTGAGGAAGAATGAAAAGGTTTGGAAAATGTGCAGTGGCGAGGAGAATCGCGTGCCAGGATTGCCTGGCTGCGGTGAGGGCCGAATTGAGACTGTGTGACAGATTTGTAGCGGACTCAACATAGTTTCGTGATTTTCCCCAGCTTCGTCTAATGGCACATGAGTAGGAGAAAAGGCAGTGATTGGATGATTTTTTTTTAACAGCCCAGCACTTAGAGTTTTCGGGGAAAGATCTATGACAAGATAATGGGTCACAAGATTCACCAAGGGTTCAAGGTGGAGAAGGGAGAATAATATAGACAGTGCAAGGCTGGGAAAGAACTAATGAGTGGAGGAATTAGAGATAACAGTGTGAAGGAAGAACAAGATTTGGGGTTGCAAGGCAGACGGAGGAAATAACAACAGATTCTGACCAGATAAAGGAAGCTCCAAGTTCATGAACACGGAAGTGGAAGACTTGGCAAGATCGAAGTCTTGAGCATCTTTGTGTGTGGCTGAGGAGCAGGTCATAGAGAATGGAGGAGTTGAGGAGCTGATGGGAGCCCTCGTCATGGCCTACACCAGCCATGTCTGTGTTTCCCACCCGATGACACTCCCTGGGACTTGGGCCGGATATCTTCCCTCTCTCCCCTCCCCTGCCCCTCTCGGCTTCTTTCAGCCTGTGGCTGATCTCGTTGGAATGTAAGGGCAAAGACTGTCTTTCGTCCTTCTTGGTATCTCCCTTGCTTAGCACTGCCTGACACCTAGTAGGTGCTTAAATGTTTATTGACTGACTGAAGAAGGCCAATATGTAATCTGAAGTTTCTTAGTATGAAGGTGAGAGAGAAAGACTCTGAGTCAGACACAGCTCAACTTGCACTCCTCCCCATGAAGGGCTAAGGCAACTGTCATGGAGCTGTCAAAGACTGGGAACATGAGTGCATGACTGGTCCAGGGGTGCTAGTATCTTTCTCTTCTTCCCAAACAGGCAAAGTAGAGGTGACATTATTGAGGTCAAGGTGTGCTGGGAACCCTGAAACTCAAGGACAAGGAACATGGGTCCTGCCTTGAATGAATTCCACTCAAGCCTTTGTTCAGCCAGAAACAAGGTTTATTAAAACACAAGTTGGGCTGAGCGAGATTTCCAGAATCTGAGCATTATAATGGAGGCAGGATGGACCTTTCATACCTTCCTAGGGCTTTCTCTTGCTGCTGTGATCCAGGATCCAGGATCCAGGACTGTGCACACATTGGACTCTTACTAAGGTACCCTGGTGTGGTCTCTAGGGTCCCTAGGACTCTACCTAGGCTCTTCCTCTTGTGACTAGAACAAGAAAACAAATGTATTTTAATTTAGCTTCCAAAAAACATTACAGATCAGGTGAAAGAAAAGATAATTTTAATCAGAGAAAAACACTGATAAAATGTCTTACTCAGTTTAAATAATATAAGGGCTCTACTTGGAGCCTTATCCCATTACCAGGGGGAGTAGCCTTGAACGAATTCCACTTCAGAGTTTCCACAGGATTCTCCCTTTCCTTCCAGCCTTGAACTGGGTGAAACAACCTACAATTGATTCTCCATATTTACTGCAGTGTACATCCTAATATGTTACCTCCACCTTCCCATAGTCCCTGGTTAGGGTCTGACCCTCCTGGGATCTCTCCCTTCCCTGCTGCAACTCAGCCCTAACTTTGCAGTAAGCTAAGCTGGCTGCAATCTCTCCCCTTCCAGGCCCTCAAAATCTCTTCTTTGTTCTGAGATAGCTTCCTGCATTTTATGTCTTATCCAAGTTCTTCAGGGCCTGACCCAGTCTCTCACACAATGGCTTTGATCGACTCTAGGCCCTGCTCACACTCAGTTTTGATTGATGGGCCAACCAAGAAGTGTTCTTATCTAACAAAGGCACAGTTTTAAATGGGTGGGGTAATCAATGGTGGCTCCCCCCCACCCCTTCCATTCTTCTTCTAGTTTTAATATTTACTGACTTTGGGCGCAGGATGTTCTGAACTGTGGCTCAAGTGTGATCTTTTAAACATGTTGTTGTAATTCTTTTCACTCTGATCTATATCCAAGGGAACACTGACTGTGGCAAAGTTGTAGTCTACTGATAACTGTGGTTGTCACAGTTGTTATGGCTCTAATTTACACTATCAGAATTGACCAAATTGTTTCGTATGATGTGGTGTTGCTCTTTGGCAATTGGGTAAATCCTGATTGTGAGGTTCGGAGAAGGGTTTCTGAAAAATATTGATCAGTTTATGGAAGGTGATATTAATAAGGGACTAGAAGCCACCTACAGTCTTGGGGTCATGTCCCTTTGGCATGGGGGAGCCTTGAGCTGGGATTGGCTACTGTGGTCCCATCAGGGAGCCTGTAGCCCAGCATCCCAGGACCCCCGCCCCCCAGCCAAGTCATGGGCCTATCCTAGGTCCTGGGCCGGTCAAGCCACTGCCCACTGGCCCTGACTGTGTTCTAGTGCAGTTTCCCTGCCCAAAGGGCTCTCTAAGGTATTTCCTCACAGCCCACAGAATATTTTTGTGTGGCCTGATAGCACCTGTCTTGTCCTTGCAGTCTCCAGATTATAACTACAGGGCTGAGGTGAAAAAGCTCATTCCCCACCTCCAGTTCTTGGACGATGTGCCTGCTGGCCAGACCTCCCTCCAGGTCACCCGGAAGCTCAACAAAGACTGGCTTATTGTCAAGGAGTCCATTAAGGAGGCCAATGTGGATGGCTCGTGGTTTAGTACGGGGCTCATGGGATGGGCGGCCCCCCCCTCCCCAGGACCAGGCCACTGTCCAAGCCCCTCCTTTACTGAGGCTCTGGTAGAGAATGAGCTTGAAAAAGCACTGATGAGAAGCTAGAATGCCCAGTTAGAGCCCAGGCTAAGAGGAGGTAGTGACCCTCCTAGGCCCGCAAGTCTACTTTCCAGTGAAGACATATCCTTGTTACAGGCCCACACCAGAGTCCAGCATCTTCTCACCTGGGTGACGTTTTCCTGGTGCAATTGTCTGGTCCTGGGGGGCTCAGCACAGGGCCATAGCCCAGCAACCCCCACCTCATGATTGCCTCAGTTTACCAGTCTGTACAGGGCAGAGAACAACCCTGCTTCAATGGCAGAACTCCTCAGAAAGATCCATAATCTTGGCCTGTGGTGAGCAGCCTCCTCACAACTCTTCCTCCAAAGTCTACCCAGAATGCCACAGGCCTCCCCCTTGTCTCATAACTTCTGGGAGGGCCCTGTTCAGGGACCAAGTTGACCACCGTTCTCTCTGACTGTTTCTCACTCAGATTCTCATGCAGGCCTACCAAGGCAGGGACTCAACCCCAATCTGAGGCTGTCCACAAGCCCCTTACCACCAACTTCATGGCCATGGCCTCTCCCTATGGGTCGGCTGCCCTGGACAATGCCCCTGTCATCTCCTGGGAATCCTCTTCTGGAAGCCTTCCTCCCCAAGGACCTGGCCCCTGACACCAATGATTCCAGTGACCTGACCCATGGTATGCATCCCTTGCAAGGGATGGGCATGTCTCTCCTCAGGATCCATTGTCTTTCCCTTGACCTCCACCAGGGAGCCCACTTAACCTCTTTCCTTGCAGGTGTCAGGCGGGTCCTCTGTGGAAACCCCATCAGAGGCCTTCAGGAGCGCCGGCAGAGGCTGCATGTAGGTGTCTGCCTTCCCTTTGAGGCCGGGCCTGGCTTTGCACAGCCCAAACACTCCTTTAACACACCAGCCCCAAAGATACCTGAGCTTGGGCTGAGATCTGGGTGGTCAGAGAGGGAAGGGTACAGGCTCCCCAGGGTAAAGAAGGGGCTGGAGGCCAGGAGCCCAGGACAGGGCCAAAGGCCAGGAGCCTGGCTGAGCCCTGCTAGAGACCCAGGTTGAGAGCCCCCTGGGGAGCAGAGCTCTGTTTATTCCCCTTGATAAGGAAGCTCACGAGCCCCACCCTCCCACCCCCTTTCAATAATAACTCTTCTTGTTGGACCTTTGACCTTCAGGTCACAGTCTTCCCCTCTCCTGCCCTGCTCCACACACCCCTTACTGTCCAACACTCAGCAGCCTTTGGTCAGGCTATAGCTCCAACCTCAGCTAGTAGGTACCCCATCAGAGCAGGCCCACTCCACCAGGCCTGCCTACATGGGTCCCCTGAGCCCAGCTCGAGGCTGTCAGCCTCCTGGGCCCAACCCACCATCTAGCTCTGCTCCAGGCACAGAAGGCACTGAACCCTGGTCATACTTCTGAGCTGGGCCTCCTTCCCAGATTCTCTGATCCCTCCACCCCAGGCAAACAAAGAAGCCACACCTTGACTAGACACAGTAGATGCTTCCAGGCCAAGGAAGACACTGCCTGCTGAGCCCCCCAGGGACTCCCCTAGGACATATTCCTATCCAGCACCATAGGACTGTGGTCTTGTTAGCTTGGGATGAGCAAACCTTCTTTATTCTACAACCTGGACCCTCAGAGGGGTCAGCTGGCTCCTGGATCCTCAGCCACTCGGCCCCATCCTTCTCGCTTGCTTCCAGGACCACAGTGGACCCACAGTGCACCAGCCTCCAGCCCTGGGGTCTGTCAGGTCACTTCCCCAAGGACCAGAAGAACCCTTGGGTGAGGAAGAGGATGGCTTGGGCTGGCCACAAGACCTCTGGGCAGAGTTCAAGGCTTGGAAGGAGAAGCAGCAGCAACGGTAGGTTGAAGGAGCAGAACCTGTGCCTCCGAGGGCCCCTGCCCCTCCACTGCCCAGTGCTGGATGCCTGGAGAATGACTGTGGGCCCAAGGACCGCCCTTCCCCTCCTCCCCCCCCCCCCCCCCCGCCCCCAGCTCAACTTCCCACAGAATCCTGGGCCAGGGCTAGAGGGAGCCAGAGGGTGGCAGCCATGAGGGTCAGGCGTAATCCAGCCCATCTTCCTGCTCTCCCCCCAGCCTCCATCCCTAACTCCCCCTTCTCATACTCTAAAGTGGCCCTTCTCTGCTTGCCTCCATGCCCTCCACATACCACCTGCATTCCTGCCTCTAAAGGGTTAGGGGCTTCTTCCTCTGTGGCTGGGGAGAGGTGGTGTGTATGAGGAAAGCACTTGGAGGGGCCAGGACAGATAGCAGGGACTTTCTGAACCCAGGACCAGAGTCTTGGTTTGACTGTGGAAGCTGCGGACAGCCTTTGTCAGTCGCTGCCTCCCACAGCTCCCAGGGCCTGAGAGCCAGCTGGATTCTTTTCCCCCAGGGTCCTCCAGGGCTCTGGAAGGTTTGGAGAGTGGCTAGTCTGTGATGGAAGCTCGCTCCCCCACCATGTTCCCCAAATTTGGGGGTCCAAACAAACATGAACATCTCCCCAGTGCCCTGTCCCACTGTGGGCCTCTGAGAGGGGAGCAGATCAGGTGTCCAGCCTAGCTCAGTTCTCCCACAGCACAGTCCCACCAAGTCAAAGCCACTGGGCTCAAGTCCAGCCCTTCTGACTTCTCAAGACACCCCTTTCGGGGGGAATCCTGGATCAAGGTCAATTCAAGGTCACTGTGGTTCCTTCAAGGTCTGGGATTCCACTGCCTTGGCCTACAGCTGAAAAGGGAAAGACAACTGGCCAAACCCCAAGTGGGTTCTTGGCAGGGCCCTTGTCCCACCCAGATTAGTGCACAGTGCCAGTGCTTTGGGTAAATGGGATTCACCCTAGGGCACCACGGGAAAGAGAGAGTACTACTGTGCCAGTCACATTGGCTTCAAGATGCAGCCATTGGTGGCTCCCAGCCATGTGGCAGGGGACCCTCAACCACCCTCCACAGGGTCTTCCATCTTGGGTGAGCAGGTCACACCCAGAGCCCTGTCACACTAGTCCAAGGATGCAGGCAGGCAATGGGTCAGGTCTGGTGGCCTCATCCCCTGTGACTGGTGGAATCCTTGACTCAGTTCTGAAGAGGGTTTGGGACCAAGGCCCGTCTCTCAGGCTCCCTTGGCTTCTGAGGGGAGAAGTCCATCAGGCCTCCCACATGAGAAGGCAGCTCAGCCTCTTCTCATGGGAGAGGAAGGCTGTTGGAGGTTCTCTGGGCACACACCAGATGCCCCTTGCATCAGCTGGCTTCAAAGGGCAGCCCAAGAGCCATCCCAGCCTGAGAGCTGCCTTCCCCATAGGGTAGCACCTTCTTCCTCCTGAGATTCTCCATCAGGCCTTCACTGTTCATACTGCGTAGCACGACCTTTATTCAGTCTTTGTCTGCGGTGCCCAGCATGTGCTTCTAGGGGTGGTGGGGGATGGCCTGAGAAGAGGAGAAGGGGTGAGATTTCCAAATCCTCCCAGCGCCCAGGAGGGGAGCTTCAGGGAGGCCACAGCCGGGGTGCTGAGCTAAGGAGCAGCTGTTTTAGGAGGCTGAACATGCTGGTTGTGGGGAGAAGCTCCCAGCTTTCCCAGGTGTGTTCCCAGGAGGAAGAGGAACAGGACCCAATTGTGCTGAATGACCAGGAGGAAGAGGAGAAGGCCAAGGGCCTCCTCGGGTCTTGCCCAGGCTCCCCAAGCCCTGCCCCAGGTAACACTGCCCTGCCTTCCCCCCTTGCTTCCCTTCCTTCCTGCTGGCCAATCACGTCTTCAGCCTCCTGCCTCTAGAAGCCCCCATTTCACTTGTCTAGCCACCTTCCCCCTCCTTCCCAAGGTCACCTTTGGTTCCTTGACATCTTGAAGACCCTTCTGGTGCTACCTCCCACTCAGGTGAGGGGCCAGTAAGGGTCCCTGGAGACCCTAATGAGGGAGGGAGCAGACTGATAGAGCCCCTGATGCAACCCCGCTCAAGTACTTCACTGAGACTATGAGTGCTGGGTCTTGTACCTAGGGAGACAGACTCGTCAGACCATAGGCTCAGTCACTGACACAGAACTGCAATCCCCCCTTTTCATATTGGAGGAGGAGCAGGTCCAGGCAAGGGATGGGCCCAGAGTCTGTGCTCCCTCCTCCACCCCTGCTGCCACCTCAGGCCCCAAGGATGCCTCCTCCCTCCCCTCCCACTCCAGCCAGCAGACCTGGCCAGTCCCTTGTACCTGCCATGTTCACCAGGAACCTCAGTCAAAGCTTGAGGGTCTCCCTGCTTGTGGCCCTCCTCCTCTGCCTCTGGTCCTTCCCTGTGCCAGGCAAAGCCCTCTGCCTGCACAAGTGATCCCAGTGTGTAGGACCTAGCATAGAGTAGGCACTTAATAAATGCCCTCTCTGTCATCTCCACTCTCACAAGGCTCCAGTGTCTTCCCAGCCACTGACTGCTTCCCTGCTCCCTCCAATACACTCGTGTACCCCTGTCCTTCCAGACCCTTCTCCAATCACTGGAGCCTCCTGGCTTCCATCCTCCATTTCTTCACTTTCCTGGCTGAGAAGGCCACCAATTGGAGCCTCCTCTTCCCCTCCTCTCTTCCCCAAATCTCCAGGATCTCACTGGTCATTAAACGAGTCTGAGGCTAAGGAGGGAAGAGGGTTCTCTTGCCCATGGCCTCCTCACCTGGGAGAATGGGCAGGGGGAGCCAGGGGAGGCTTCAGGAGAGATGAGGTGGTTTGGAAGAGCAGCTAGGCCAGGGGGGAGAGGGAGGGAGGGGTGAACACACAGCCTTGCAGCAGGGAGGGCCCAGGGAAGATTGTAGCAGACCCTGTCAGTGGAGTGTTAGGATTTTCTCCAGGAGCAGATGATGGGAAGGATCCAAGGCAGAAGCCTGATGTTGGAAGGACAAAGGACCCAAGAAAAAAAGCCACCAAGGGGGGTCAGCATGGAGGTAGGAAGAGGGTGCAGGGCTAGCGAAAGGGGAGAGGGGACGAGGTGGGGCGGCTTGTTTGGGGCTGGGGGCCAATGAAGAACAGGGCCTAGGGCCAGAAGGCACAGGGAGAGGCTGGGAGACCATAGGGGGATTTTCAGGTTCATGAACGTGAGGGTGACGCCTTGTGGGTGAGAGCAGATCGAGGTCTGACCAGGTCCATAGATGGCTGGGATAGGCACTTCCCTTTTCTGTCGGCATCAGCCTATTAGGGACATCTTCCTGGAGGGAAAAGACCAAGCACCCAGAGCCCCCAAAGTGTCCCATAGTGTCGTCTTGCTGAACCTGTGTCCTCCATTGCCTTCCAGATCTTTCCAAAGTCATGAGCAGCAGCAGCAGATGGCCAGCTGGATCCAGCTACTCCCTGATCCCTTCTTCCCTCAAGCGCCCATCTCCTCCCCTGTTGCCTAGCCCCAATGGCCACTCCAGGTCGGAGCTCCGGGGCAGGCGCCTGAGCCTGAACCTGAACCTTACTGTCAGCCCATTGTCCAGCTTGGAGGCAGGGACCCACTTAGGGGAGAGGCTAGCCACACTGACTCCCTTCGCCACCCTGAGAAGCCAGCCAGAACATCGAGGGATCAAGCCAGCTGTAGGATCCAGACCCACTGAGTCCAAGTAAAGAATCTTTCCAAGTGCTTGCTCTAAACTTCTCCCACCTTCTCCCACCCCCCAGCAGGAAGGACCCTCTGTGTCTCCTCACCATCTATCTCATGTCTGTATGTGTATGTGTCTCTTCTGCTTCTGTGTCTTTGTGATAGTCTGCGTCTGTCTCTTTTCTCCCTCTCTCTGCCTCCCTCTCTCGCTCTCCCCTCTGTCTGTTTCTGTCTCTTTTAATATTTTAATATATTTAAAATTAAATTTATTTTTAGTTTTCAACATTCACTTTCATAAGATTTTGAGTTCCAATTTCCCCTTCCCCAAGAAAGCATGCAATCTGATATAGACTCTACATGTACAATCATATTAAACGTATTTCCACATTAGTCATGTTGTGAAAGAAGAATCAGAACAAAGGGGAAAACCACAGGGAAAAAAAAAAGAGAAAATCATCCGCTTCACTCTGCATTCAGACCCCAAGGTTCTTTCTCTGGATGTGATGGCATTTTCCATCGTGAGTCCTTTGGAATAGTCTTAGGTCCTTGCATTGCTGAGAAGAGCAGAGTCTATCAAAGTCAGTCATCGTGCACTGTGGCTGTTAGCATGTACGGCATTCTCCTGGTTCTGCACCCCTCACTCTGCATCAGTTCATATAAGTCTTTCCATGTTTTTCTGAAGTCCAGATGTTCATTTTTTATGGCACAGTAGTATTCTAATATGTTCATAAACCACAGCTTGTTCAGCCATTCCCCAACTGATGGGCATCCCTCGATTTCCAATTCTTTGCCACCTCAAAAAGAGCAGCTAGAAATACTTTTGTACACATGGATCATTTTCCATTTTTTATGATCTCTTTGGTATGTACACCCCTTTGTTTCTCTTCCACCAAGTGGTTTTCATGACTGCTGCTTTATAATACAATTTAAGGTCTGGTACCTTCCATTGCATTTCTTTGTTATTAATTCCCTTGACATTCTGGACCTTTTGTTCTTCCAGATGAATTTTGGTATTTTTTCTAGCTCTATAAAATTATGTTTTGAGGGGAAGCTAAGTGTGCAGTGAATAGAACACTGGCCCTGGAATCAGGAGGACCCGAGTTCAAATCCAGCTTCAAACACTTAACACTTTCTAGCTGTGTGACCATGGGCAAGTCACTTAACCATAATTGCCCTGCCTTCCCCCCCTAAAAAAAAAAAAGTCATGCTTTGGTAGTTTGATTGGTAAGGCACTGGATAAGTAAATTAATTTAGGTAGAATTGTCATTTTTATTATATTAGCTCAGCCTACCCATGAACAACTGAAATTTTTCCGATTATTTGGATCTGGACTTTGTGTGAAAAGTGTTTTGTAATTGTGTACATAGTTCGTGGGTTTGTCTTGGCAGGTAGACTCCCAAATACTTCATATTGTCTCTTCTCTGTCTTCTCTCAATACTCTCTCTCCCCCCTCCCCCTCCTCTCTCTCCCCTCCATTTCTGTGTCTCTGTCTCTCCCTTCTGTCTCTCTCTCTCCTTTGTCTCTGTCTCTGTCTCTGTGTCTGTCTCTCCCTCCCCTCTCCCTTCTGTCTCTCTCTCCTCTCTGTCTCTGTGTCTCTGTCTCTGTGTCTCCTTTCTCTATCTCTGTCTGTCTCTCCCTCCTCTCTCCCTTCCATTTCTGTCTCTGTCTCTCTCTCTCTGTCTCTCTCTCCTCTGTCTCTGTCTCTGTCTCTCTCCCCCTTCCCCTTTCTCCCCTCCATTTCTCTGTGTCTCTGTCTCCTTCCTCCTTCCCCCCACCCCCATCCTCTCCTGGCAGGAAGGTGAGGGGGAGGCCAGTGCCCTGGGAATGATTGGGAAGCCCCTGCCCTCAGGAGCCCTACAACCCCATTCCAGCAGGCATTGACCCACCACCCCCTTGAAGAGGAGACTGGGATGGGGGGAGCTAGAAGAGGGGCATCGACCCCCGGGCAGGCTAGGCCAGGCCTTCAGCTGCTTCTTCCCCCTCAGGCACAGCCCGAGGGGCCTCAGACCAGCAGCCAGGGTCCAGGGGCCTGCATCTTTGGTTTCCTACACACACTCCTCACTGGAGCCAGCCTTCTCCCTCCTCAGACATCAGACAGAGAAAAGTGCGCCCAAGGGACCAGGCTGTAGGCAGCCCGTTATCCACTCTCCGGCCAAGGCCCCAGAGAAGATGCTCTTGCCAGCCCCTGCCCGGCCACTCCCCAGCAGCACCAGCACCCTTCACAGGCTGCCCAGCCGGCCCAGCGGGGGACCCACAGCCACCCCACCCCTGACACCCCCAGTACATCCCCAGAGGAACTCCAAGTCTTAACACTATGGAAGCAGATGTTTGGGCAGGCAGATGTGGCCCCCAAGACCCTGGCACCAGATCCCAGATCTGCAGCGGATCCCAAGGAGGCAGAGCCCAGAGAAGAAGACCCCTTCAGGAGTCGCGTCCTGTCAGTGACTCTGCAGAGGGGAGGCAGGGATGACAGCCAGCTAACGCCCCAGCCGAGGGCCATCCCCACTGCACCCCACGAGTCCTAGGAGTGCAGGGGCTGGGCCAGGGAAGGAGGGATCCAAACTTCTGACTGAAGTCACATGATGTGGGCACCTCAGCCTGGTGGAGTGTGGGGAGGTGTGGGCTGGGCTCCTGATCCTGACTGATCAGATACGGGGACAAGCCTCCCTCTTTCTCAATCCTTCTCCTCTCTCAGTTGGACAGACATGTCACAGGCTTTATTTTCAGTTCATACTGGCTAATAGATGAATTATGCAGCCAGTATCTGGCTTCTGCTCCTGGCCGCCTCCCCCACCTACCCAGGGCTCCCCCAGAGCCACAGACACCCCACTCCAATCACATAGAGCCTCCTGCCAGGTTGCTCATCTACTTGAGGCCTATGTATTGTGGGATATGTCTGCGTGCCCCCCACCCTGCCCCCTGCCCTCCTCACAGAGGCTCCCTCAGTTCTTTGGTGATGGGGAGATAATTCAGATGCTTCAGCCCAAATCTGCTCTCTGCAGTCTTCTGCACACTCAGGGCTACCATGGGACAGTTCACATCCACAAATTTCCTGCAGATTCGTGGCGGCAGGAACTGGTTTGCTCTCTGAGGGGAGAGAGAGGGCCAGTCATGGAAAATGGGGGCCTGATGGGGCAGAAGGCTGCCTGTGCTGTGGGAATCCCATAGTGCTTAGAGAGGCTTGCTGGCCCCCAGAGGGACAGGGCCTTACTCCCAGGCTAGCCCCCTCCCTCAAACAATGCCCCCCCCCACATCCTAGATTGTGAAGTCTTACACATACATACACAAGGCTGTGAGATCTTATACACACACACACACACACACACACACACACACACACACACACACACACACACACACACACACACCAGGTGATGAGATCTTATACAACACATCTCACACACACAAATTCCCAAGGTATGAAGTCTCTCTCACACACACAGGCAGCTCACAGGAATGCACTTCTCCTGCATCTTCTTGCCAATGTCTGGCAGCTGTGCCAGCTCTGTTTGGGGAAGATAAAGAGCCGGCCTGAGGGTCAGCCCTCAGCAGCCAGCCCTCCCACTCCACCCCCACCTCCCCATGGTTGGGGATGGAGATCTGGGAGAGTCAGGGTAACAGTCTACCAGAGGCAGAGGGATAGCCGATGAGGAGGGGAGGGAATGAGGGCTCTCTTGGGGGGGCACCTGGAATGCTGGGGAGTGGCACCATGGCACCATGAAGAGACCCCCTGCAGGCTGTGACCTCTTTAGCCTCCTGCTGGCTCAAGTTCTTGGATATGTTGATGCTGGGGATGGGGTTCAGAAGCCTGTGTGGAGGTAGCAGGTGGTGTGAGCAGGGAGACATGTACCATTGTGCAGGAGCAGGGCCAGGGTGAGGTTCAGGGGCCTGTAGAGCTGTGTCCCCTGAGGAACGAGGGATGGATATGGGAGTAGGGGAAGGAAAAAGTGAGAATGCATTTAACCCAGGGCTGGGAAGCTGGCAAAGCTTGGGCTGGTCCCACCCATCCTCCTACTGCACACCTGCCTCTATGAGATTCAGGCTGGCCCTCCAGGTCCTGGGGAGGCCCTGGAATCTTGGTGGTCTTTTGGGTTCGGAAATGCCGGTGGTGGCTCTTGATCCTAAGACCTGGGGCCTCCTGGTGCTTGTCTCTCTCGGCCTCAAGAAGGGGATAGCAGTCCACAGACACATCCGTGAGGTCAGCAAAGGATCTGGAGGCCTCGGTCACAGAGTGTTGTGCCTGATACTCGCTTATCACCTGGGGGACCGACCGGTCACCTCATCCCCCCCAGGAGAGGAGCTAGAGCCTGCCCTGCCCACGGTGACATCCCCACACTGGTGGCAGCAGCATTCCCAGGGACCAGAGCCCTCCCTTCCATGAAGCCCTGACCATGGCCCTTGCCACTCACCTGCCCCTTGTGGTTCAACAGGCGAGTGACACAGCCAGGGTTGGTGTGGAAATGGATCAGCTCCCTTTGAAGTGTCTGAGGCACGTGCTTCCTCGCCAGGCTGATCCCTTCACCCCACACCTGCCCCAAGAGTCCGGTCAGACCAGTTCCCATCCCTGGGTCAGTGTACAGGAAAGGGTGTGCTCCCTTAGGCAGTGAGAAGTACTCAGGAAATGGAGACTGAGAGGGGATAGCTGGGAGAGGTCAGAGGGGCTTGGGCCTGAGAATACCCATGGCACCCAACCCAACCCCAACACTCCAAGAGGCTCTGAAGCTTTGGAGTCATTTGTACCCATTGCTGGGGGCCTCTTTTGAGGCAAAGGGCTTTTTCAGAACAGTTACAATGAAATGGGGGTGGCTTCTGCAATGTACAAGCCTACTTACAATGCAGAGTTCTCGAGAACTACATTCCCTAAAAGCCTGTGTGACAGAGCTCCAAGCATGGTCATCCCTGTCCAGCTCTTTGCTGGTCTCATGAGCAGAAGCTAGAAAGTAGCAGAGTCTGGGGGGGGGGGGGGTGCAGCCAGAGGAGGGCAGAAAAACAGCTGGACATCAGTGGCAGAATGGGAAGGGGCCAAGATTCACGGGTGGCTGATGGGGTCATAGGGAGAAGCCCCGGTATCTGTCTGCAAGTCATGGAAACTGAGAGCTGCACGTTGGGTCCCCTGCCAGCTCCCTGAGTGACAAAGCCGGGCCCCCCCCCCCCCACACACACACATATACTCTGTTGAAGAGAAGGTTACTTGTGCACCTTTCCAAGACCTTTGTGCTGGAGGGGTGAGGACAGAGTAAGAGAACCATGGGTTCCAGTCCCCTAGGAAGTGTTCATAGATAGAAGCAGCCTTGAGAAAGGACACTGGAGTACTTTCAGTTTAAAGGTCACACTTGTCTATTTGCCTCTTCAGAGCAAGGGGGAGGAGTTGGCCCCCTTTTCGCCCCCAGGAGGTCAATACAGATGTCACTGAGATGTTGTACCCAGTGATTCTGCTTTGTAGAGTGTGAATACTTTTGTCTGATTCAATGGAAAGGGCCGATGTCATTGGCTGGCTGAGAACCGTCCACAGTCTAGCTGCTTCAGAGTTCTCTGCAGTTCAAATAGGAGCCAGGAGACAGGCAAGAATCCAACTCTTCACTTCTAGAGGAAGAGGAGGGGGAATTCTCTCCCTTCCTCCAATCAGGTGGGGCACCTAGCAATGGGGCTACTCTCCCAGGAAGTACCATATCCAGTCATTTGAACTTCATTTCTTGATAGAGGAGGCAGCAAACAGGGACACATTCTCCTGTCAGATATAGACACACCAGGTTGGCAGTAGTTTCAAAGAGCGTCAGCAGAGAAGAGAGCTAGCTCTGAATTCCAGATAGATGCTAGCAATAATATCTGAAAAGTCAAACTGCAGGGAGAAGGTCCTGAAAGACCCTCTAAGTCCCACTTAGTGGGGCATCCAGCAAAGACCCTGAGCCCCAGGGGGAACCCTGCAATGTCTCCATGAGTAAAGAAAGGCTATTGAGGCCCAAAGTTCTGGAATTGTGAGTTGCCTTGACCATATGCTCCATATCCACCTGTCTCCCTCACTTTTTTGCTTCCTCTCTCTCCAGAAGTTGTATTTGTGGAAAAGTGCCCTCTGGGTTCAGTGACGGTGAGGTGGTGGTGGAGAATTTTGTTAACTTTGTTCTTACTGTGTCTTAGAAATGTCTGCACTGAGAGAAAATTATATCTACTGGCTGAATGTTGAGGTGACACACAGCAGAGGGGGCTTGTGAATTGTCCTAGTAGAATAAAGACTGAGGGGTGGGTAGAGTGGGTAAAGACTGAGGCAGGCAGACCTCCTACCCAGCAGCTACTATGATAGTGCAGGTATGAGGTGGTGAAGGTCTGCCCCAGAGCAGAGACAGTGTCAGCGAAGAGAGCATATTGGAGAGATGCTACAGAGGTGAAATAGACACAAAATGTGGTAGACAGGAAACTGACAAAAGATGGGGCAGAGATGAAATCAACCAGAGATGCAGCAGAGGTGAAATCGACCAGAGATGCAGCAGAGGTGAAATCGACCAGAGATGCAGCAGAGATGAAATCAACCAGAGATGCAGCAGAGGTGAAACGACAAGAAATCCTGTGGAGGAGAAATGAAATGAAAGGCCTTGGCACTTACTGGATATTGGGGAGAGAGAGTGAGAAGAGAGAAGGAGGAGCCCAAGATGACTCCTAGGGTCTGAGCTGAGGGGAATGGGAGGATGGTGGAGTCCCTCAGCAGTAATGCAAAAGTTAGGAAGAGGAGAGAGTTTGAGGAGAAAGAGAAGTTTGGTTTTGGACACAATGAGTTTAAGATGTCCATAGGACATCAGTTTCAAGATGTCCAACAAACAAGTTAGAGATGGAAGACTGGAGGTCAAGAGAGAGATTAGGACTGGATAAATACGTCTGAGTCACCTGGGTGCGGGCAAGGGGAGGGAATGAAAGAACCATTTATAGAGCATCTACTGTGTGCCAGGCATCGTACGAAACACTTTTTTGATCCTCACAACAACCCTGAGAGGAGGTCGCTGCTATTATTATCCCCATTTTACAGCTGAGGAAACTGAGGCAAATAGAGGTTCAGTGATTTGCCCACGAAGTGTCTGAGTCTGGACTTGAACCAAGGTCTTTCTAGCTCCAGGCCAGGCACCCTCTCCGTTGTGCCACCAGCTGCCTCTGAGACAAAGATGATCATTGAAACCACAGGAGCTAATGAGATCACCCAGAGAAATAGTGTAGAGGGAGAGGAGGGGCCAGGACAGAGCTTTGTGAGATACCCAGAATGACTCTTTTTTCAATCTGTCACTGATATTCAAAAGGTTTTGTCTTTTCCTTTGTAACTTTACTTACTAGATGAGTTGTTTTAATAGCAACGATAATAGTGCATATTTCTACAGCATCTTAAGATTGGCTTCTAAATGTCACATCATTTGATCCTCCCAGACACCCCAGGAAGAGGTGCTATTCTACTCTCATTTCATGCAAGAGGGAATTAAGGCACACAGAGTGATTGTCCAGGGCCACGGAGCTCCTAAATGTTGGAGGCAGAATTTGAACCCAGGACTTGTCTCCATCTTGAGTGGCAGCCTCTTCTTGCCACCCCTGCTGCTCTATGTCTCTGCTATGGATCTTGCTGATAAGAGTCCTAGACAATGGCTTTTGTGGAGGAAGGTGGAGACGACAGAGTTGAAGAAGAGAAATGGCCCCTATGTGATGTTAATGAGGCCACAGCACAACCTAAAGTTCCCAGAGAGATGGCAAAGAACAAAGCTGCCAGGGAGCTATGCTGTACCGCTCCTCTGCTGACTGACCAGTGGCACCAATGCTGGGGGTGGGTGGGGGGCGGGACACTGCCCCAGGGAGCACTAGATGCAAGAGTCAGTCAGCCAGCCCTGTACATTCAGGAAAGTTGCCTCCTTTCTTCGATGGGCCTTCCCCTTCACCAAAGAAGAAACCCTTGGTGTCCTTGCTAAGACACTCCACTGAGAGAAAAGAGGAGGGGAAGAGAACTGGGGGCCAAGCACACCTGAAGCCACCCTGCTGGCAGCATGAAGAGGGCTTCCAGAGCTTCAGCACCCTGAGGGGCAGTGGGGCTCTCCAAAGGGAGGTAGTCACCAGAATCAAGCTTGGAGCAAATGGACAGAGTCCCACAGACCCAGGTGGGGCACACAGAATCTGGCATAGATTGAACAGTTACCCTGAGTCAACACAGATGCCTGGACGGTGGCCCTGAGTAGACCAATAAGCAAACCTGGTCCTGACTGGCTCCCCTCCTGTCCCTGAGGGTGACAGCAGCCTAGCATGCCCAGCTTCCCCAGAAGAGTTGGGCCCAGGCCTCTACGTGGTTGTCCATGGGTGAAGGCAGCCTGATTCTGCAATAGAATCAGTGATAGATACAGAGTGGTGCCTGGGCTGGGCATACTTGGGAAAACAGAGAATTGGTTTGGCAGCCATCGATACTCACCTTTCTGGCGCTGGGAAATGGGGTAAGGGTCAAAGTGCGCCACCTCTGGCCCCAAAGACCTGAGTCCCTTTCCTGGGGCCTGATTTCCAAGGTCCACAAAAGCAATAGGCCAGTATCCTGCTGAGATGGACAGCTGCAGGGCCCCAGAAGTCATTTTTTTCCAAAGCCTGAAAGGCTCTGCCAACCAGGACCCCAGACAATGTCCGCAGTCCTGAAGGTGATGCGGAAGGCTCCATGAAGGCCAAAAACAGAATCCACAGAAGAGAAGATTTGGAGGAGCTGGGAAAAGGAAAAGAGGCTACCAGGCCAGATTCTTCTGGTTTCAGCAGCTGGAGAGTTTGGGAAGGACAAAGAGGGACAACATGAGAAGATGAAGTTATCTTGTCCCGAAGAGGAAGAGCCTGGGCCAAAGGTGGGGGGGAATGCAAGCAAGAAATCAGTGTATAGGGAGCAGAACAGGCCAATGCAAAATCCTACAACTAGGGGCCCCAGATCCCCTTCACAAATATAAGAATGAAAAGGATGAAGGGTGACGGGCCAGAAGTTCACCAAGAGTCGTCAGCCCCCAAAAGCCCCCAAATGCAGTCTTGGTCCTAGAATGAGGGAGGTGAGCCTCCCTCCAACCTGGACCCTGGTCCTCCTTCAGCAGTTGTGTGCAATATCATGCCCCATCTAGAGGAGGGTGACCTGAAAGATTCAGAGAGAGGAGACAAAGGGTCAGTAGAAGCAAGCAAGGACATTTAGCTTTACAGGTGCTTGCTTGTGGAAGGGCCACTACCCCCATTTCAGGGGACCAAAGCAGGAGCTGGGAGTGCCTGTTGTAGAGGATGCCTGGGGCTCCTAATTGTCATCCCAAAAGGTGAGGTGGTGGGATCCTTCTCACTGGTGCTGCCCAGGCAAGACTGGATGGCCTTAAGGAAGGCTATTCCAAAAGATTTATGCTCAAGTGGGGGTTGGCCTCTGACACCCCATTCAATGCCCAGGTTCCAAGATCATTCAGGGATCAAGCATGTGGAACATTAAGCCCAACCTCGACACTAGCCTACAAACCGCTGCAGGGGGTGCCTTGGACTAATTCCTTCCCAAGTGTGTGATAAAAGGAATGTTAATGAATGTTCAGAAAAGGAGGCAGCCATCACAAAGATTGTAGAGTTTCATCAAGGATGGGTCATGCCAGCATGACTAACCCAGGGGAGCTCTGAAGTCACACCCTAACCCTCACTGATGAGCAGGTTCCCAGAGTTAGGCTGGCTACATCTCCATGATGCCTGCCCTACCTCCACTGAGGAACAATGGGGTGGCTTTGTCTAACACCCCCTCCTTCAAGAATTCTCAGCTGAAGACAGACTTCATCGTATGTGTGACGACCAGCCTTGATAAACTGGACTCTTCTCAGCAACACAAGGTTACAGACAACTCTAAAAGACTCAGGATGGAAGATGTCTACATTCAGAGAAAGATCTAGAAAGAACAGAGTTTAAATGGAGACTGAAGCAATTTACCTGCTCTCTTTCTTTTCCATGTTTGGTTTTGTTTCTTATTTCTGACTGTTCACTCCATTGGCTACAACCCTTCTTTACAACCAGACTAACGTCCAATGTGAAAGGATTTGCAGATCCTGTACTTGATTGCATGCTGCCATGGAGGGGCGGGGAGGGAGAGGGGAAATTTTGAAACTCAAGGTATTGTGGAACTGAATCTTGTAAACTAAAAGTAAATAAACAAATCAATTAAAAAAAATTCTCAGCTGAGAATTAACTTCATCAGCCAGCCTTCAGTGCCTTTTAGAGATGGGTGTTCACAACTAGGTGGTGTCATAGTGAATAGAGGTCAGGCCTGGAGTTGGGAAAAATCATCTTCCTGGGTTCAAACCCAGCCTCAGACACTTCCTAGCTGTGGGATTCTGGCCAAGCCTTTCAGCCTTGTTTGCCTCAGTTTCCTCATGTGTCAAATGAGCTGGAGAAGGAAATCGCAAACCACTCCAGTATCTTTGCCAACAAAACCCCGGATGGGGTCATGAAGAGTCAGACGTTACTGGAACAACTGAATGATTCACTATTATTCTGACAATAAGAATGGTGGATACAACGTCCCCGAACCCCCAAGGATGGAACATCCTTCTGCAAAACCATGCAGAGCCCAAGAGAGCCCAAGGGCTCCACATCAGAGGACTCACAAGGCCAAGCAGAGAATGCACAGTTCCTGGTTACTGGACATCTGTCCCTCCCTTTGTGGGTGCTAGAGAAGTTCACCTTAGACATAGTATAGTTTCTTTGGAGCCAGGAATCCACACCAAGTCTGTCCTGGGCCCTGGTGCAGATGCTGCCATCAGCATTGACCCTGGGGCCAAAGCGAGGGCATCCACAGGAAGATGGGAAGTCTGCCATCTTCCAGACCCTTCACCAACAATCTGCTCAGAATTTTCCTCCTGCCAAAAGGGTTGAGGGAGCAGAGGAGGAGACAAAGCCAGAACAAAGATCTCTCCTTCTTCCCGGCTCCTCCCCAAGCAGTTCCTCCTCAGTGGGCTTAATCTGACTTCCACAGTAAAAGGCCCATTTGGCACTTAGTCTAACGAGCAAACTGACTAATGAGACCTCTTATCACTTCCTTGAACCAGATGGAGTTGTCGGGATGGAGTTGTCAATCAGTGACCGGTTCAGCGCTTATACAGATTTCACCCCCTTTCCTTGGCTGATAGTTATTAGACTGAGAAGGAGAACATCGTATATATTCTGAATATCAGCCAGACATTGGACAACATCTCTCACGGTGTCCTCGTGAGCCTGAAAGATGTGAGCTGCGAGCGGTAAATTGAGCTTATTGAATAACTTATTGAATAACAAAGAGCATTGTTAAATGGGTCTGGGCCAGTCTGAAGGGAACTTCTAGGGACTTGCCCATGTTTTCACTGAGATTTGTATCATTAATGCTGAGCAGACATGGTGGGATGACCCAGAATCATTATTGCTGCTGGGAGCCTCCTCCCAATCAGCTTGGGAGGACAAAACAGAAGAGGAGTTTGGGGGACAGATGGAGGTAGCACACTGGGGTAAAGCATCTGCAGGGAGGCCTGCCAGTCAAACCCTCCACCACTGATCTCCCAGTCCCTTCCCCATCTCAGTGAGTACCGCTCCCTTCAAGCACTCAAAGGTCAGGTCACAGACTGCCAGTGGTTCTTGTGAACACCGTCCTGTCTTCTGCTTGAGCATGCTTCATGCTGGAAAGGACTATTTTCCCCTCTCCCTACTGCCTCAGAATCCCTGGCTGACCTTCTATATCAGCGCTCTCCTAATTCTCTCTACTGCCCATTGGCCAGCATTTTCTAGCTTTGGAAATCACTTCCATTCCCTTGCATAAGATTTGTACTTACTTGTCTGTGTCCATTTTGTACACACACACACACACACACACACACACACACACACACACAAACACACACACACACCCCTAAAAGGTAAACTTGAGCGATAGGGCTGTTTTCATTTTTGTGTAGCCACCCCATGAAGCCATTCACCCAAATGAGCATTTGCCTTGTGGATTGGAGACCCCAGTGGGTGTTGACCATGACTCTCCTCCTGGTTCTCGAGGTATAAACCTGAGGCTGTCACCCACAAGCCCCCACTACTGTGTTTCCTGTTCACCATCAGCAAGTAACTTAGCATTTAGCAAAGGTATTTACTAAGGCGACATTTACTAAGGTGACATTTACTAAGGCCCCACTTTCCCACTGTACATACATGATCCATGGAGAAAGCAGTTTCAGACTTCCAGCACAAATGTAGTGGAACACATACGTAGCAGCCAAAGGAGCACTCACAATTCCTGGCCCAGAGGGAGGGATGGTGTCAGGGATGGGCCAGTCCAGTCCCAGGACAAGCTCCTCTTGGGGTGACAGATATCTCTGCCAGACGGGTCTGTCTGCTGCAGGGCAGGACAAGGCTTGACTGGGCTGAGCTGCTGATACCTTGAGGTTTCTCTGAACTTTGTATTGTTCCCAAGGTCTGGCAAAGTTGCTGTTCCTGCCCTTCCCAACACCTGTGGTTACTGCTGCCAGTTCTAGGGGGTTCTGCCACTGACCTAGTTCATTGGGAGCTTAGCACCTCCGGAACTTACAGAGTCACCTGAGAAACTCCCCACAAGCAACTTCCTCCAGGAGCTTAGCTAAGGGTCATCCACGACTCTACTGGCCTGCCACTGCACTCTAGGACTCCAAAGTGACTTGCTGCATGGTATGTGGCCCCAAAGGCTGGACTTGACCTACTCAGCCAGTCACAAGATGTCTTCTGTGAAGAGTCTACTGCCTTTCACTCAACAAACAAAAATCCTATGATCTTCTCAAATTCATTGCGAAGAGATTACCAGAAAATTCCTTAAATACCTCATTTACTTAGGTGAATAATTGTGGTGAAGGTAGAACACCTTTGTAACCTCAGTATCTAGTAGGTGCTTAATAAACGTCTGCTGAATGGAGATGCTTTATAAAATGTTGAAGAATGGGCCCTGCTCTGTCCAAAGTTCGCAGCGATCTCTGAATGGCTAAATCTGACACCTCTCCTCAGTCCATATCCTTGCTGGCCTCTCTGACACTGCTGAGGCCTTCTCCCTAGCTATTTCTCCTCTCTGGGTTTTCATCACATTGTTCTTTGCTCCTTCTCTTCCAACATGACTGACCACTCCTCTTCTGTCTCCTTACCTGCATCACCCATGTCCTGTCCCTCAGGTGAGAGTGTATGGCATTAAGGCTCTGTCTTCTCTCCCTAGTCTCTCAGCAAGCTCATGAGCTCCCAGGGGCTGCCCAGCATGACTCATAGATTTAGATACCAAATTCCTCTTTAAGACATGTCTGTTGGACATTTTGAACTGAAGTCATTTAAAGGCCAGCATGCCCCCAAAACACTCATTAGTTTTCCCTCAGAACCACCTTCTTTCAACAGTATTTCTGCTCAGGATACCCCACCTCAGCCCAGTCTCCCAGGTTTACCCCCTCAATTGCTCCTTAAGTCTCACTCCACCCTGCCATATTCTAAAAGTTACTAAATCTTCTCCCACCTTCACACCTCTCAAATCTGTCTCCTCCTCTATTCACAGATCTCCATCCTAATTCAGCCCTTTCAATAGCTTCTGAACTGGTCTCTCTGCCTTCAGTCTCTTCCCCCAGTCCCCACCTTCAATTCAGTTTATGTCCAGCTGCCCAACTGATTCTCCTAAAGCACAGTCTCCTTTGAGACCCAACAGAAATTCCTGTTTGGCTCTTAAAGCCCTTCATGACCTGCCCCAGCCTACCTTTCCAGACTAATTACACACGAATTCCCTTCACACTGGCCTCTCTTATTTTTTTTCATCCATGGCACACAAGCCAATGTGCCATGTATAGTCTGTACATACCGTGTCTGAACATGCTTCCTGTCCCCATTAGTGTTTGCCCTTGTATCCCAAGGGTGCAATGCAATGCCAAGCAGACAGTAGGCATGCAACTGAGTGATTGGAATTGAATTAACCTCACCCCCTTACCAAAAGCAGAATTGAAAAACAGTCTTAATTATAATTTCATGCCTTAAAAGGTAGAGGCCCCACCAAGGGGAATTTCTACTATTCTAGACATGATTGAGACTGACAAAGGAAGAGCCCGATGCAGGAAGGCAGGGACTCTTGGGCCAAGTGATAACAGAACTAGAGAGCTTACGATAGGAAAACTGTTCAGAAAACCAAGGAGAGATCTGCCCATCGCCTGAGAAAGAGCTTCACAAATGGGCATACAGACATCAGACAACATGTAGAAGGGAAGATTTCCATGAACTGGCCTGGAGGGAAGGCAGCAGAGTCAAGACTCACACGTGCCATGACTGCTCCAGTGTCCATGGGAAGAACCGCCACCACCAAACAACGGAAAGTCAGTGCCAGGAGACTCTGAAGGAGCTTTGGCCCCAAGAGGAGACCGAGAAGACACCTCACCCCACTCCTTGCAGAGGGATGCATGTATGGGCAACACTGGGCAGTCAGGCAGATTTTTCAATGTATTCATCAGTTGTGTGGAGCCTTTTTTCACATTCTCCTTGTGTATTTTTTTTCTCTTTTTAAAAGACAACTCTTTATTATAAGAAATGATTCTCTAGAACAGGGAAGAAGATGCATAATGGAGGGAAATTAGGTGACATAAAATCAATAGATATCAACAAAACCCATTGCTTGTTTAACCATTAAGTGTTGAGCACTAAGTCACCCCTTAGTGGGCCCATGTTTACTGAGTTCGGAAAGACAGAGGGGAAATCTGCGGAGAATCCTCTTCAGAAGATGCAGATAAAGGACAGGTATGATCGCATGGTCCCATACACTTCAAGGGAAGCAGGCCCTCACAAGGGACTGGATGCTTCTGGGAATCCAATTCAGGAAACACAGGCAGAAATCACTCAGATCAGGGCAAAATCCCCTTTTCTTCTGCCAGAGATCCTGATAGCTGAACCAGGGGGATCTGAACTCCAATTTTAAAATGGATTCCATAGAAAGGACTGCAAGCGAGCCAGGGGGAAGAAGGCTGGCACACTTTGGATGCCGGCTCTAGCTTGCAGGAAGTGAGCACAGAGGATAAAACCAACTGAAGGTGGGGGGTGGGCAGGGGCAGGAGGATGAGCTGGAAAGAGTCAAAAGCTACTGCTTGGGGAGAAGGACAATGAGAAGCAAGAATACTCAGCTCTCTGCCTCGCTGCTGCCTTCTCTTCCAAGGCAGAGGGAGCAGAGGAGGGAAAGCAACCCTTACCCAGGGCAATGTCTTCTAATATTCTGGAATGTTACTGCTCCAAGAAAAATGATGAAGGGCCTCATGGAAAGGACCGCAGTCCAAAAGGCTTCATAACGCTGACATATGCAGCGACCCATGGGGACCACAGAGGGCCAATGGGGAAGCCAACCTCCTCCCTCTTGGTAAATCGGTGGCCAGCTAGAAGGGCTCAATGCAATGATTGGCTGGGCTTGGCTATACAAGGCAGAGCTGGGGCAGAGGGCAGGGGTCACACTGCTAAAACATTTTAAAAATAGAAAAAAAGTAGTAACTGGTTTGAGTCTCCTGGCCCAGGGGAGCTGCATCCCAGGGCATGAGAAGATCTGGGAGAAAGGCTGTGGAAAAGGAATGGGGAGGTTCTGCAGAACCAGAGGACACACATAGAGTGAAGAGAAAGAGGATCTGCCCACTGGTAATGAGAGCGGCTGGCCTTAGGTTTCTGGCGCAATTCTAGAAGGCAGCACTCTTAGAAAGGCTTGCAGAAAAGAGGGCCACGAGCCTCTCTCCACCAAGGGCCAGCCTGGCTTTGTGGAGGCCAGATGCCGCCAGATTCACCAGGATTTTTTATGCTCTAGGGACAGAAAAGGGCCTGAAAGGGGAAGAGGGCTCAGTCAACACTGCCACCATGGCTCTGTGACTGAATGAGTGAGGTGACAGGCATCTGCCCAGGTCAGGGTAGTGATGAAGTGGAAAGTCCAGGTCTGGTGACTCTCTTAGATTCTACAATTAGTGTTTAGAGGAGGCAGACCTCCAGCAGATGCCTAGGAATCATCCATAGCCTTCCCCTGGGAAGGCGCGGTCTACATTTATCCTACTCTCCACCCGCTGGCAGAGTTAATTGGACCTTCAATGCCTCTCCCTGTCTCCTTCTATCTGACAGGTTTCATCTGCTTCACACACAAAGATACATTGTCATGGATAAGTTCCTAGAATGAACCCTTTCCCACTAAGTCTCAGAGACACCCCAGCCATCTCATTTACCCACCACGCTCTGAGCTCTGACCAATAGATAGACCCATTCAGTGCCCTCGACCACCATTAATTAAACACCTGCACTCATGCTGGTCAAACATATACCAGGAAAGGGACAGCTCTGTAACAGGTCCTGCTGTCTGCCCACTCCTATCCTGTTGCTGACATCTGCCACCCTCCTCTGCTAGGGGCACAGAGACAGCTGACCAACTTTGTCAAGTTGGTCAGCTATCTGGGACAGTTGGGACATTCTCCCAGGCCAGGGACCAACAGGAGACACAAGTCTGAATGATAAAATCTGCTCTGGTCACAGTCTTTACCACACCCTTTCCCATGCTCCCCTGTACTTCTGGGCCCTTCCCAAGTACTCACCTGACATCCCAGCCTTCCTCAACAGTGACAAGGATCCCTGCCAGAACCAGCAGGGTCAGCAGAGTCACCAGCCTCTGCTTGTTCTTTCTCCATCCACCATCCCCTTGGGGAAACAGTGGGCAGATTTCCCAAGGGCCCAAAGGTGCTGCCATCACAGAGTCACAAAGACTTACCCACTATGAAATGCACATTTGGTGCTTCAGGGAATGGTGGGCCCACACTGAGCCCTTAGTCTGGTGTCAAGTTGAAGCAAGGGACTCAATGCCAAGGGGCCCCAGACTGGGCTCTCAGGCTCTCAGGGGCAGAGGGAAGGGCCAGAACTATGCCAGAACAGGCTCTGCCTCTGAACCTTCTTGGTAGCCACAGGAGGGAATGCTCCTGGATTTAAGGACCCCAGATGGCCCTCTCAGAGGATGCCTGGGCCTTCCCATGCATGGCACTGGGGAGCAGGGGCACAGACCGTGACATGATGCTGTGGTGCCAGTACTGTGTCTTTGGGGAAGCGGTAGACACACACAGGAAACTGGTAAATGAGCTGCTTGAGGACGAAGCCGCTGATGTCCACACTCTCCTCCAGGGACTTATTGAGAACGCGGATAAACTTGCCGTGTTTGTCGATCTTCACGATCTTCAGGGAAGAGTCCAAGACCTTCCTCCTGTGGACAACAGAGCCAGGCAGTCTGGGATGGGCAAGGGCTGTGAGCAGCCCCAGCCCAGCCCCAGCCCTCGCAGGACACTCACCCACCCTGGTCCTGGAGCGAGCTGGAGAGTGAGCCCTGCCTTTCCAGGCCAATGCCAACCACGGAAGCACAGAGGCTGCAGCTGCTGCTGTCCACAGGCACCTTGGCTCTCCTGAGCTCCAGGGTGGGAAGGGTCCCTGTCCAGGGAGCATGAATCAGACTGGCCAGACCACCAGCCCCACGCTTTCTGGGCCCTCCTGGTGGGGGGCCAAGGCACTCACCATAGGCGCCCCCCTCCTGATCCTGGGTCAGCAATTGGAGGGAGGGGCTGGAGTCAGGGCCTATGGATGAGGGGACGCTGCTGTGGCCAGTGGAGACCCCATCCGTGGTTGTGGAGCTGCGGGAGCTGAGAGAACTGCATGGCAGCAGACTCCATTCTACGCTCTTCTCTCGGCGTTGGGACTTCTCCAGGTGGGAGTCTGGGGAGTCTGGGGAGTCCAGGACATGGGCAGAGGCAGCTCTGGAGGGTAGGTGAGAGAAACCCCGGGGTCCCAGTCACCTTTAATGGGACACATGGGGGGGTGGGGTCAGCCTGATAAGAGCAGGGGCCTGTACCTCTTCTTGCTATAAATGTCTTCAAACAGGTTGGGATAGCGCTGGGCTACACTGTTCCAATCCACGTCCTCCAGGCGGAAGTGATGCTCCTGAGAGACCCAGAGGTGCGGTCAGAGCCTGACATGTGTGGGTCCCCCCGCCCCAGAGCCCTGACAATGTGCCTCCCCTCCTCCACCTCCCAGCTGTACCTCCGAAGAGCTCTGCTCCAGGGACTGGTCACTCAAATCCGTCATCAGGGCCTCAGCTGTCACCACCTGGGCAGAGTTGGGCTGGTGGGCACAGCTGGGCCCACCTGCATGCTGGCTGCTGTGAGCTAAGCTGGGCTTGGGGCAAGGGACTATAGGGTTAGGGCTAGGGAGCAGAGCCTTGGAGGATGGTGAGAGATCAGATTGGCTTGAGCCATGCAGAGGCTAGGGGCATCTAATCAATGTGTCTGGCAGGTTGGGATAAAGGAAGGAAATCAGCTTTGTGAGGGCACCTACTACAGGCCAAGTGGGGGCTCGAAGCTAAACATTCACAAATATGATCAGGTTGGATCCTCACAGTGCCTCTGGCAGGTAAGGGTTATTATGACCCTAATTTGACAATTGAGGGAACTGAGGCAGAAGCCAAGGGACTTGCTGGTGTAACACAGTGAGTAAGTGACTGAGGCTGGGTTTGAACTCAGGGCTTGCTTGACTCCAGGCCCAGAAGTCCACTGTGCCACCAGCTTAACTCAGTCCAAGGTTGGAACCAGATAAGAGAGGACCCTACACCCCAGGCAAAATTTATATTTTATTCTCGAATGTCTTTGAGCATGATCACTGACATGAGTTCTGGGCTTGGAGTCAGGGAGACCAACACTTAGCAGCCATGGAGCTCTGGGCGAGTCACAGAGCCTCGAATGTCTCCCCTGCCACGCATATGGACTGGAAAGGGGAACGGCCAATGCAAGGCAATGCAGCCCAAAACAGGGGAGATTCTCCAAGGTGAAAAATTTTCCCATCAGAGAGAGGAACACTGGGAGGTGTGAGGAGTCTGAAGGGAAAACGAGAAGTCAGTCAGTCAGTAAGCAATGATTAAGTCCCTACTGTGTGCCTGCCCACAGGGAGCTGTGGAAGATGGCTGTCTAGAGGGGAGCTGGATGGTCATGCCAGCTTTAAGCACCAGCAGTTCTGAATGGGGGAAGGTTTGGGGGAAAGACCACCAGGTTTGTTTGGGGCATGTTTGGTGGAATATTTCCAGAGGTCTTCCTGTTTGAGAAGTCTACCAAGCAGGGGGGATGAGGCTGGAGATAAGGTCTGAGAGTCGCCTCCCCAGAGGACAGTGGAGCCCATGGCAGCTGATGAGATCTCTGTGCGAGCTGTGACCTGGAGGCACACTGAGAAGGAGAACCAGGACAAAGCCCGTGATGAAAGCCTAGCCAGGAAAAGAGCACGAGGGCCAACTTCAGAGAGGCCGAGAGGAAGCTGCTGGACAGGCACCTCTGCTGGATGGGCACCTTTGAGAGGGAGCGGCTTCAGATGAACGATGAGGCTAGAGGCCGGACCAGGGAAGAAAGTGAAGAGACCACCTTCTCCAGGGGAACAAGAGCAGAGGGCCAGAGGGGACGGTCATGAGGACTGTCTAAAGATGGAGGAGACATGGGCATGGACATGACATGGACATGATTGGTTACAGAGTGGGGATGACAGTGAGCCTTTATTAAGCACCTGCTGTCTGCCAGGCCCTGGTCTCAAGGCACTCCCACTCAAAAGCAGAAACAGCAGGAAAACAGCTAAGTAGAAACAAGAAAAGATGCTCCATCGTAGGAATGCCACACACAAAGATGGAAGAAGACAGGAAGGTGCACAGGCCAAGGCTTTGCTAGATGAGGCCAAGAGCCCACTCCATGGAGGAGAGCATGGGAAAAGCTGCCTGGCTGAGATGAAATGAGGCCCCATGGGGCAGTAAGCTGCCATGAGTCTGAGGAGGGTACAGGCTATCCCTACAGACAGCGAAGGGCACAGAGCCAAGGAGCATGTGGCCACTGAGCAGCTGGAGGTCCAGAGAGGTCATGGCAGGGATGGCCACTGACTCCACGAAAGCTGATGAGAAGTCGGCCCAGGACAGGGCCTTGGGGGGAGGGGGGATGGCCACAATTACAGGTGGGAGACAGCAGTGAAGAGATGAAGGCCAGACAGGAAGGAGACAAATAGGAGAGAGAATCCTGCAAGGGGCAGGGGTGAGAATACCCAGGTGTCTCCAGGAGGTGAGTCTGAGCACCCATGGAGGGATCGCTAGAGTCTGCTGAGAGAAGCTTCAGCCAAGGGAGCAACCAAGGAGGCCAGACTACAGAGGAGAGGAGGAAGGAATGGGGGAAGGGGGAAGGGGAGGGAGGAGAGGAAGCAGGAGGGGGATGGGGGGAGGCAATGGGGGCAGCAGCGCTGGGGCTTAGCCCACAGGGCCACAAGAAGGGCCATCCAAGGCCTGGCCCTGTTTGTGGGCAATAGAGAAGGAGTCTGGGAGAGAGGGAGGACTCATTAGAAGGAGAAGGGGATGGGGGGGGGATGGATGGGGCATCTTCCTAAGGAGGCAGGTGCACATGTGGGCAGGGCAGCCAGCCAAGCTCACTCACCTCTACGCTGCCCGTCTGGGAGCGTAGCACACGGCCAGCCCATGAGGACTGGGCCAGGTGCAGGAGGCAGGATCGCTGGAAGGTCTCCACCTCATCCTCCAGGTGCCGCTGGTTCTTGCGGGCCTGCTGAAGTTGATTCTCCAGCTCTGTCTTCTCCTGCAGGGAGAGACAAGGAGGGGGCTGTGGCTGCAGAGCCCCAAGTCCAGAGGCCCCAGGGAGGGAGCACCATCTCTGCAGTCTGGAGAGAGTAACCAGCCCCAGTCCCAGGAGCCCCAGGGGCCCTGGGCCCAGCACCCACAGCCCAGGGGGAACCCCAGGCCCAGTAAGGCCCAGTACCCTCAGCTCCAGCCCCCCTCAACACCCTTGGCCCCAGGAGCCCCAGGCCCACAGAAGACACTCACCTGGTAGGCTCGCTCCTTCTGGTCACTCAGCTGCTGGGTCATCTCCTCAATCTGCTGCTGCAGGACTGTGATCTGCTCCCAGGAGGACCTGTAGGAAGGTCAGCGCAGAGACATGTGGGAGAGGGGCAGGGAGAGGGAGAAGCTTGGAGGGGGGGCCCAAGGGTTCCTCACCTTTCTGGCTTGGAGTCTGTCAGCTCATGGAGGATGTAAGCCATGTGCTTCCCAGGCCGACACTGTGCAGCCTTCCGGAGGCCTTGTATCTCCAGGTCTTTTTGGGCCAGCAGCAGCCTCAGAACCTTTGGGTCCAGGTGCCCCAAAGGGCCACTGCAATTGCCACATCATAGCCATTGAACCCTGGCCCTGGTCCCAGGCCCCAGAGCCAGAGACTGGCCTGATCTTGAATGCTCAGCGGGGGCCTCAGATGCCAGAAGGAGACTGTCCAGCCCTTGGACAGCCCTTAGACCCCAGAGTCTATATGGTCTCAGTAGCAGAGCCACAGGGTCTGGGTCTTACATTCCAGCCCTGGTGTTCTCCCCTCACTCCCTGTCCCAGCCCCTGGACCCTCCCATTAGGGCTCTTACTGCAGGCTGTAGGGATACATCAAGGAGACAGAGGACAGCTTGCCATGAGCACCATCGGGCATTATCCCAGAATCTGTGGCCTCCAGGAAGTCACTGCTCCACATGAAAGAGGGCCAGGAGATAGTCCAAGAGGGGTCCTGGACTTTAAGCCCCTGGACAAAGTCGCTACCCAGCTGCTCCAGGCTGGAGGAGGCTTCTTCCCCCTGCTCCGAAGGCTTCCCAGCCATCCTCGATGATCCTGGAGGGAGCCTGCCTGGGAGAGATGCTGGGCTGCTGCAGCCCAGGGGAGGTGACTGCTCTCCAGCTGTCCCTCCAGAGCCCCATCCCCTGCAGGTCCTCACATATGACACTGGGTGGGTTTTAGTTCTGCTTGAAAGTTCTTATTGCCACCAGCTACAGTGGAGGGCCCAACCACAGGATTCCTTAGCCCCAGAGGAAAGGTTCAGGTTTCTGCTTTCTGCCCCCACCCCCACCCCCACCCCCTACGACCTGGACCGGAGGCTGCTGGGGGCCAACTTCCCCTCCCCCCTCACCTGAGGCAGACTGTGAGCTCGGGGTTCTGGAGCCCAGGCTTTGTTGCTGTTTCCATGGTTATGAGCACCCTCCCTCCTTCCCCCCGCCAAAGGCCCCAGAAGTAAGGAGGGGCTTTTTGTGCTCCAGCATTTCATACACCTCAGTTTCTCCCTCTGAGTTCTAGGCTCTAGCAGAGATGGAACTGGGAAGAAGGAGGGTGGCCTGGACACATCTCCCAAGAATGACTACATAGAATTGTAGAGAGCTTTCCCCAGACCACAACCTTGAGCCCTGCTCCCATAACTGGACCAGGGATGCTGCCTCCCCCAGAGAGTCCAGAGGGGCAGGAAAGGGAAGGAGCCAGGGGCCTGGGCCTCAGGGGAACCTTGAAGGCAAAGGACCAGGAAGCCTGGCTACCATCTCTGCCCTCCTCCTCCCCAGCTAGAGCCACTCAGCTGAGGTCAGGAGGGTGGGCGCGGGGGTCAGGAGGAAGCTCCAGGCACAGGGAGCCGCCACTTCTAGAACACAGAGCCAAGAGCCAAATGTCAGTCACCCAGCAAGAACGAGAGGATGGTCCAACTGAACCTGAAGGTTTAATTAGGAAATAATGGTTGATAAGCTAGACTAGACAAATTGTCTCCAAATGTGCCACGCCCTGTGCTGGGGACACAAAGGAAAGGAAGGGACATCCCCTGCCCTCACAGAGGGAGCTCCGGGTCCAAAAACAGAGATAGAACATCAAGCACCTTGTATAAACAAGACAGCCACTGAAGCAGCCCTAAGTTCAAAGCACCTGGGGACACACCACAAAGGGGCATTTCAGTAGGGAACTGAAGGAGCCAGCCAGGGGAGCCAAGGAGGAGAAGGCCCTGAGTCCAGAAACAGAATATTCTATGGGAGTGAGTGTGCCCCAGAGGGTCGGAAGGGAGCAAAAGTGCCTTTGAGGCCAAAAAGGAGTCCCTATTTAGTCCTGTAGGTGGCAGGGGGATGAGAAGGTGCCAGGGTCTGAGGGATGAGGGTTGAGAAAAGTTGTTAGATTTGGTCATTACAAGATCATCCCTGACTTTGGGGAGGTTAGATTTAATTAAATGATATGAGCAGAAGAAGAGGCAATGCTGGTTGTAGATGGCCTTCTCCAGGAGTTAAGCCACAAAAAGGAAGAGAGAGGGGAGCAAGGGGGGCTGGAGAGGGTCAGGATCACGGGAGAGGTTCTTTTCATGGCAGTGTGCATAGATGGTGCCAATAGCACCCGAACGACTAGGGACAATCTGGAAGAGCCCCAGTGGCCAGCGGAATAGCGCCTTGATCTGGGAGGTACCATGGAGCAGGGCTGCCTTGGCCCAGTCAGGGTCTCCATTCCCAGTCCAAAAGTTGGCGGTCTTTGGTCAACAAAACGGAAGCAGCCTGCTTCTTCTCGACTGTCAATCGCCAGTCCTACAACGCTGGGACCCTTCCCTTTTCCCCAAGGAAAAGAGCTAAAGGAGAGCTAAAAACAAAAGCCCCACATTCGCTGCACTATCCTCAGCAATCAGCAAATGCATTCAGCGCATACTATGGGCCACACACCAGTTTGGCACCGAGGGGACAAAGACAAAAAAAGGTTAAGGTCTCATGGGGGAACCAATCTGGAGTGAAGAAAAGTATAAGAAAAGTATATCCAGGATACACCTCATGAATCCTCTGTTGTTTTCAACAGAGTCCAGAGCTTAGCTATGCCCAGGCATTTGCAGCTTGTTGCCTCCATTAGACTCGAGGGCAGGGCCTGGCACAGAAAAGGTGCTTAATAAATGCTTATTTCCTTCTTCCCCTAACTTTTGGAGGAGGTAACACCTGGTCTGAGCTAGGTAGGAAGCTGGGGTGGCTAGATGGTGTTTATAGAAAGGGGGTGCATTGCTAGCATGGGGGACAACCTGTACAAAGGCAGGGAGATGGGTCAGGTGGGAGAGGCAGCTGCTGCTGCTCATCTTTCCTTTTTTTTATTTTTTATTTTAATTGATTTGTTTGTTTACTTTGAGTTTACATGATTCAGTTCCACAGTCCCTTGAGCTTCAAATTTTGTCCCCTCCCTCTCTCCCCCCTCCATGGCGGCGTGCAGTCAAGCATACGATCCGCAAATCCTTTCACACTGGACATTAGTCTGGTTGTATAGAAGGGTTGTAACCAATGGTGTGGACGACGGGAAAGAAGAAAGAAAACAAAACTTGAAAAAGAACTATAGCATGTAGATTGCTTCAGTCTCCATTTAAACTCTGTTTTTCTGGATCTTTCTCTGAATGTAGACACCTCCTTCCATCCTGAGACTTGTAGAGTTGTCTCATAACTGTGTGTTGCTGAGAAGAGTCCAGTTTATCAAAGTTGGTCGTCACACATGTGATGTGTCTGCGATTGTGTACAAATTTTTCCTGGTTCTGCTCTTCTCACTTAGCATCAGTTTGTATAAACCTCTCCAGGTAAATATGAAGTCCATCTCCTCCCCATTTCTTATAGCACAATAGTATTCCATTACATTCATATACCACAACTTGTTTAGCCATTCCCCAATGGATGGGCATCCCCTATATTTCCAGTTTTTTGCCACCACAAGGAGAGCTGCAATAAATATTTTTGCCTTAATTTCTCCTTTCGGAATGTAGACGCTGTACCACTTGGTGCATAAATGTTTAGTAATGATATTGCCTCATTTTCAATGGTGTCTTTCAGTAGGATATAGTTTCCTCCCTTATCTCTTTTAAACAGATCTATTTTTGCTTTTGCTTTGTCTGACATAAGGATTGCTACCTCTGCTTTTTTTCACTTTAGCTGAGGCATGATATATTTTACTCCAGCCTTTTACCTTTACCCTGTGTGATATCCCCCTGTTTCAGATGTGTTTCTTGTAAATGGCATATTGTAGGATAATGGTTTTTAATCCATTCTGCTATCCGCCTCTGTTTTATGGGAGAGTTCATCCCATTCACATTCACAGTTATGATTACTCTCTGTGTCTCTCCCTTCATCCTATTCCTTCCTATTTATGCTTTTGTTTTTCCTCTTCTCCCTTCCCCTTCTTGAGTTTTCTTTTTGACTGCTGCCTCCCTCAGTATTCCCTTCTTATCTGTCCCCCTCCTTTTTCCTACCCTTCTCCCTTACTACTTCTTCCCCCTCTTCAAAACCCTTCCGCCCTTTCTTGGCCCTTCTCCCCTCCTACTGCCTGTATTTGATGGATTTTTATACTCAATGTTGTATGTTATTTCTTCCTCGAACCAAGGTTGACGAGAATAGATCTCATGCAGTGCTCCTCTCCCTCCCCTCTTTCCCTCTATTATGATAAGTTTTATCTCTTCTTGATAGAGTCCTATATTTAACTGGCTGTGTTGTTCCCTCCTTGTGCCAGAACCAGTGAGAGAATAGCTCATGTAATGGTCACCTCCCTTCCTTCTTTCCCTCTATTACATTGTTTTTCTGCCTCTTTGTGGAGCATAATTTAATCTTTTCTGCTTCATTCTTTCCTCTTCTTCCATTGCAGTCTCTAAATAAGGATTTTTATCATCATTTTGCATAATTTATACCCACACCCTCTATCTATATCCCTTTTAGATGTTGCCATAGGTATAGAGTTCACGATAACAGCAGCTATCAGCTTCCCATATGGGGATGTAAATAGTTTGCTCTTGTTAGATAACGAGTTATGTGTGTGTGTTTTTTTCCTTATTTACCTTTCTATGTCTCTCCTGGGTCTTATAATTGGAGGTTGAATTTTCCATTGAGCTCTGGCTTTTTCATCAGGAAAGTCTGGAATTCTGTTATGTTACTGAATGTCCATTTCCTTGCCTGGTAGATTATGCTCAGTCTCACTGGATTAGTGATCCTTGGTTGCAGCCTGAATTCTTTTGCCTTGCGAAAAATCATATTCCAGTTCCTTCAATCTTTCAACATTGAGTCTGCCAGATCCTGTGCGATCCTCACTATGGTTCCATGATATCTGAATTGTTTCTTTCTGGCCTCTTATAGTATTTTCTCCTTTACCTGATAGTTCTGGAGTTTGGCTACAATGTTTCAAGGACTTTTCAATTTGGGATCTCTTTCAGGAAGTGTCCGGTGGATTCTCCCGATTTCTATTTTACCCTCTGGTTCTAGGATCTCAGGGCAGTTTTCCTTGACAAACTCTTGGAAGATATTGTCCAGACTCATTTTTTTATCATGATTTTCTGGTAGACCAATGATTCTCAGATGGCCTCTCCTGGATCTGTTTTCCAGGTCAGTTATTTTTCCATTGATATATTTTACCTCTTTTTCTAATTTTTCAGTCTTGATGTTTTGTTTAACTGATTCTTGGTTCCTCATAGTCACTGGCTTTGGTTTGGTTGATTCTAGTTTTTAGCGAATTATTCTCCTCAGTTTTTGAAGCTTCTTTTCCATATGCTCAGATTTCATTTTTAGTTCACACATTTTACTTTTTAAGGAGCTGTTCTTTTCATTGTAATGTTTTTCTAATTTCACAATTTTGTTTTTATAAGAAGTGTTGATTTTTTCTTCTACCGCTCTAATCCGGATTTCAAAGTTCTTTTTGAGCTCATCTAGGAATGCTTTCTGTGCCTGAGACCAGGCTGTAGTCCCTGTTAAGGCTTCAGCTGCAAGTGTGGAGTGGATACTCTCCTTCTGAGTTTGATTCCTCCCTCTCACCTTAATAGGATTCCAGAGTCTTTGTCTTTGGTCACCTGCTTTCTTCCCATTTTGAGGCAGGACCTTAACCATGCCCTTCCTCCAGGGTTGCTAAGCCTTTACTGCTTAAAAATTTTCCTCTGGGGCAATAATTATTGTGTTTTCAGGTCAGAGTGGGGGATTGGAGCAGCTGGGGTTCAGTTTGTCACCTTGGTTCCTGGAAGTTCATATAGGGGTTGTTTAAATTTCCAGCCTGTAGATGGGCAGTCCCAGGAGTAGCTGCTGCCCCTGCCGCCAGCCCTGCCTTTGTCTCTTACCCAGCTCCAACCGATCCTCTTGTGGTTGATGGATCAGCAGGACCCCTGCCCTCTGGTGATAGGCCTGGGAATAGCCCTTGTGGTTGGTGGATCAGCAGGCCTGGGGGGGGGAGGGCCGCGAGTCCCGGCAGGGCCTGTCTCCCTAGCATGCCATGCCGCATCCACAGGGCCTTCATCCTACCTTTTTTAAGAAGGGGTGTGTGTGTGTATGAAGTCTTGACTTGGCCTGAATTGGATTTCAGTGAAGTAGAGGTGCACAGTCATTGGCCTCACTTTTCCAGAGCCATCGGAATCCAGCAGCAGGACAAAAGTCAAGAAAGCAGACTACCTCGGTGTCTCAGATGTGTGACCAAGCACTAAGTGCTCCGCAGCACCTGCTTTCCTATCTGGGGAAGTCTTCCCCTGCTTGAGTGGACAGCCCCCTAACTCTACCCTCAACCTGGTTTAGCCCTGGTTTATCAGGGTGGGACCAGTTCATATGCTACAGATCCGAAAGCCAGCACGGGGACACAGGTGGACACTAAAAAGGCTAGTCCTCCTTGGCCACCCTGAACAGAGGAGCAAAGCAGAGTCACCAGGGCAGCGTCTGAGGCTCCAGAGCGCGGACCCCACACCGCTCTGTGCTCAAGCTCCACCAGAACCTTGGGATCCCGCGAGTAGATCTGGAGATGAGCAGTCGCTCTGGGGCTGGGCCCCACTCCTGCCCCTTCTCATGATGCCCCATCAGCGTTGGTGCCCAGCCCCCCTTTCTAGCCTTCTCCCAAGGTCCCCCCCCCACCTTTCCTTCCCAGCCCCCTCCTCCCCCTCTCAGTCCCCTCCCCTCCCTCTCCACTGTACCCTCCCGGGCCCCCTCCTCCCGCTCTCAGCCCCATCCCATCCCCTCCCCACCCTTCCCCCTCAGTCCCCTCCAGGCCCCTTCCTCCTTTTCTGAGTCTCCTCTCATTCGCCCTCCTCATCCTCGACCACCACCCACCAACCAACGGCCGCGTCTGAGGAGCGCCCCCTGCCAGTCCCGTAGGCCTCTGCACTCCGCGGGTGTCCCGGGCGGTGCCACAGGTTAATTCGCTGGGAGAGGACAACACGTGGGCGTCAATTGCTACGGAGATACAAATGGATACAAATAAGCCTGAAGCCGCGCGTGCGCAGACGGAAGGCGGCAGCCCTGCCTTAAGCCCCGCCTCCCACTGCTGCCCGAACTCGTCCACCTAGTAGCCCACCCAGCTGCAAGGCAAAAGCTAGTAGCGCGCTGTGGGGAGCGGGACCTGAAGAGAGGGTAGGAGAAGAGACAAAAGCCAATGGGAGCGCGGCAAAAAGGGGGCGGGGCTGCTGTCGAAGGACCAATGGACGGAGGGGAGGCCCACAGCTCCGAGCAGGTACCCGGAAATCAGGTTCCTCTGGACAAATAGTGGGGTCAGAGGTCACTGAGGGCAAAGGTCAGAAGCGACAACACAGGGCGACATGAAAACCATTCCCCGCCCCACGGGCAAGGTGATCCAGGCATCCGGACTGGAAGATGACTTTACCCCGCTGACTCCGAAGCCGAACGAACCACAACCCTCAGAGTGGGTGGGGGAGTGGAGGACCACGTGACTACACCAAGCCCCTCCCATACCTGCAAGCTGGAAACCGTGACCGATGGAAGGGGGATGGGATGACAACCAGGTAAACCAGACTCGGTTGGAGGCGTAGGAGCGGGTCCAGACTCGGCAGCCAATGGATACCGGGCGTATGACTGTGAGGCGGGGCTCGAGTCGGAGAGTGGCCAATGGGAGCTCTAGGTGGGGCGGGGTGGGGCAACAGGCATCGGGCCAATGAGGGTGAGGCGTGGGGCCGCCGGAGACTCGCCACTGGGACCAATGAACGCCTGGGGTGGGGAGGAGGCGGGGTAACGGGCATCGGGCCAATAGGGGCGCCGGGTGGGGCGTGGCTCGCAGAATAGGCCAATCAGGCGGTGGCGTGGGGCCGCGGGGCGGGGTTGCCGGACCCGAACCGGAGCCGGAGCCTGAGCCGGAGTGAGGTTGGTCGGTTTGGTGCTGCGGGGAGAGGGCCCCACGGTAGGCTCCGGGCTGTTGGGTTCTTCTTCCCGGGTGACCTTTGCTAGAGTCAGCTGCTGCTATCCTGGACCTGCGGGGGCGTGGGTCAGATCCTCCTGACCTCTGACCCCGCCCCCCAAACCGGAGCCAGGCTGGGGAGGAGGTGCCGGTTAATGCCCTGGGTCCCCGCCGTCCTGGGGAGGGGAGAACAGCCCGGAGCGTCCCCCGGCCCCCTCTGAACTGGGGGTGCCCCTCCCTCCATCCCCAGGTCCGGCCGGGGATGCCCCAGTCCTGCCCCTGCCCCCATGGAGCTGAAGGTGTGGGTGGACGGTGTCCAGCGGGTGGTGTGCGGTGTCTCCGAGCAGACCACCTGCCAGGAAGTGGTCATCGCTCTGGCCCAAGCCCTAGGTGAGCAGGCAGCCCCTGGGCTGCTGGGCGGGGGGCTGGGGGGGCTCCCCCCCGCCGCCTCCAAAGACCACCTCCTCCTCTTTCCCAGGGCAGACCGGCCGCTATGTGCTCATCCAGCGGCTCCGGGACAAGGAGCGCCAGATGCTGCCCCAGGAGTGCCCGGTGGGGGCCCAGGCCACATGCGGACAGTTCGCCAGCGACGTGCAGTTCGTACTGCGGCGGACGGGGCCCAGCCTCGCCAAGCGG
>CM053583.1:450219-487228 GCA_028627135.1 Pseudochirops cupreus
TATTATTATTATTGACTACATCCAACTGGAACTTGAGATACACAGGCACTGCAGTTGGGAGATCCATCCTGCCCTACCAAAAAGTGACATAGGAGAGAATAGACTGGGGGAGGGGGGAAATACTGGGATGGCTGTTTTGGGGTGGTGGGCGGGGGAAAGATGGGGAGAAAAGATGTAACTCAAAAAATTTAATAAAGAAATAACAAATAAAAGGAAAAAAAAAAAAAAAAAAAAAGATAGATGCCTGGAAGCCCCCTCACCACTTTGGGGGCCAGGCCCGTTTCCCTCACACAGTCCCAGCTTTCCCCCGGCTTCCCAGGCCCCTCTCTGTTCTCCCCCATGGGCACCAGTAGGATCTAACCCTTCCATTGGGATAAGGCTAGTTCCCAGGCCATTATCCTACAGCCTAACCCATGAAAGATCTGCCCATTCTTGAGCTGCCAGGGACCCTGGACAGACAGCTTTCCTCCTCGTTCCTTCACATGCATACAACCATCTACCTCCTGTGGGCACCTGGGGAGGAAGCTGGTTACCCCCACCCCAGATCCCTGAAAGACAAGGGCACTAAGGAGTTCCAAGTAGACACCCTAGAACTGTGTCCCCCGAGCTCTGGACTTTGCCAACTTCCTGCCCAGTCAGGTCAAGAGGCCTCAGAAGCCAAGGAGGCAGAGTAGCGCCCCACCCCCAGCCTATGCTCTGTGGCAGCCTTGTTCAAATGGACTGTCAAGGACATGACTGTCCAAGACCATACTTTATTTTCTTTCTTTATTGGCATTGGAGAAGCCAGCCATCCTCCAAAAGCAAGGTGACAGACATTCAGAATCAAGAGCCCTAACCTCAGGCCTTCCAAAGGGTGCTCCCCTCTGCTTCACCGGAGATGCTGAAGGGATGCTTTCCTGAGGAAGGACCTTCTGGACACCATCTCCACCTCATGGTCGCCTGGGGCAGACCACTGAGAAGCAGCCTCTGCCATCTCTGGGCCCCAGGACCCTCAAGCTGACACTGGACACTGTCTTCCTCAGCTAGAGGAAGGAACCTGGACCAGTGACTTTGCGCCAGGCATGCAGGTGACTGATCCAGGCACACTCCATCTTCACCCAGATGTTTCTAGTCTCCGCCACTGGTTATCCTGTAAGAGCACAAGGGTTAAGGAAAAATACCTGAACTTGGGACTGTCCTGCAACTAAGGATGGGCACCAGGGAAAGCCTGAAGGGCCTCACAGCACCCTCGAAGCTGGCCACACCCCAAGGAGGTCCAATATCGCCAGCAGGGGCCCCCAGCATCGGCAGAAAGTAACCAGTGGCCAAACCCAAGGGGAACCATGGCTGGACAAGGCAAAGTCAGAGAAGCCGCCTTGGGGAGCTCCTCTGCTGCTGACAGGACAGACAACTGAGGGCCAAGCAGCCTGGCATGGGGCTAGAATGCAGAGCTGGGAGTCAGGAAGAAGTATCACTAGATCCTGTCTGCAAACCTTCAGACAGGCTGTGTGAGCCCAGTGGCTTCATCTCTCTGGGCTACAGGAAGGCACCTTAACCTGGAGGTGGGAGACTCTCCTATCCCAAGCAAAGCCTTCATAGTGCCCAAGTCCCAAACCACAAACCCCAGCAGCTCAGGGAAGCCAGGGCAGCAGGGCTTGACAAAGGACTTAGAACCTGGAGAAGGGAAATGGATGGCTGGTGTGATAGCCTCCCTCTGGCCCCAGCGGGGGAGCCTGGTGTGATAGCCTCCCTCTGGCCCAGCTGGGGAGCCTGGCTGGGATGCCTAGTATCTACCAGGCTGGTAAGTTTCACACTTCATGATGGTCTCCTGAGCTACCACCATGACAGCTGAAAGATGTTCCACCGGGCTCTAGGAGAACTGGGGCCAGCACTGGTAGGAGGCTGGCTGCTTCCTTAGTCCTGTGGTGGGCCGGCTGCACGGTAGCCGCTGTCACACGCACAGTGGGTCCTCAGCGCAATGTGCGTTAGTCAGTGGCTCCCCTGCGGCCGGAGAGGGGGCGCTGGAGCCTGGAGCCTGATGACCAAAGCCAGGACCCTGGAACCCAGACCTGGACACCAGAGATAACCTTACAGCAAAGTCCTTGAGGCTAAAGCCTGGGATCCCCAAATTCAAAGCCAGAGCCCAAGCACTGAAGCCCAAGAGACCTGAGTCCCAAGCCCAAGCCTGGCACTGCAGAGCACAGGAGCCTGGGGCCCCAAGCCCCAGTGCTGGCATGGAAGAGCCTGGAGCCCTGAGCTCACCACTGGCACAGAGGGTGCAGGAACCTGGAGCCCTGAGCCCCAGGACTGGCACGGAGGGTCACAGGAGCCTGGAGCCCCGGAGTTGGAGCCCTGAGCCCAGCACTGGCACAGAGGGGTGCAGGAACCTAGAGCCCTGAGCCCCAGAGCTGGCGCGAAGGAGCCTGGAGCCCCGGAGTTGGAGCCCTGAGCACAGCACTGGCACAGAGGGGTGCAGGAACCTAGAGCCCTGAGCCCCAGTGCTGGCACGAAGGAGCCTGGAGCCCCGGAGTTGGAGCCCTGAGCCCAGCGCTGGCACTGAGAGGCGCAGGAGCCCCGAGCCCCCGTGCTGGCACAGAGGAGCCTGGAGCCTTGAGTGCAGTGCTGGCACGGAAGGGCGCAGGAGCCTGGAGCCCCGACCTCCGACCCCCAGTGCTGGCACAGAGGAGCCTGGAGCCCTGAGCGCAGTGCTGGCACGGAAGGGCGCAGGAGCCTGGAGCCCCGACCCCCAGTGCTGGCACGGAGGATCCTAGAGTCCCGGAGTTGGAGCCCTGAGCCCAGTGCTGGCACGGAAGGGCGCAGGAGCCTGGAGCCCTGAGCCCCAGTGCTGGCTTGGTGGATCCTAGAGCCCCGGAGTTGGAGCCCTGAGCCCAGCGCTGGCACGGGGTGGGGGGAGACGCAGGAGCCTGGAACGCCGACCCCCAGCGCTGGCACGGAGGAACGCAGGATAGGAGTATGAGCACTGGAGTTGGGGCTTGGAGACCCAAGCCCGGCTGCCGAGAGCGTAGATCCTCGGAGCCCAGAGCGCTGCAGCCCGGCTCTGTTCCGGTGGCCCCTTTCTGATCCCGCTGGCGCCGGCGCGGAGCCTTCCCGGGCCCCCGATCTGAACCACCAGAGCTGGTTTGGCCCGGGGGCCTCCGCCTCCCTGGCCCAAGGTCTCCAGAACCCGGCCAGGGCCCCCCGGCCCCAGGTCGGCCCGTGTTCCGCCGCCGCCCCGCGTATTCAACCTTCCGCCCCGCCCCGCCCCGCCGGCCACGCCTCCTATGCAAATTACTCGCTCGCCACCCAGCCAATAGGAAACCATCTAGGGCCCGCCCCTCTGCAGAAGTAGCCAATGGGAGCGCTATGAGGCGTGGCTTCCCAGCCCTGAGCGGGCGGTAGGCTCCTGTGCCCCGTCCGAGGGCCGCGCGGCGCGTTCGTTTCTGCACGTCTTCCTTCTGGGCGGAACCACTTCCCCGAAGATGAGGGAGGGTCGCCTCCAGAGTGAGCACACCCCCTCCAGAGTGAGCACACCCCCTCCCGCCTGACAAACCGCGCACCCCAAAAAGACTGGGAACGAAGAAACAGAGGAAGAGGGCTGCCCATAGGCCCCATCCAGGCCGAGGCGGAGAAGGCGACGGAGGGCCGGCCTCCCCCTAGGCTAGCGCAGTGGTACGGACGGCGCCCGACGGACACGCTGGGCCATGAAGATGGAGTCGCTGAGCACGTAGCTGCCGGCGCCGCGCACGCACGCCGAGCTCCGCCCCTAGCTCCGCAGTGTACGCACCGCCTACACCTACTGAGCTGCGGTCTGACGGAGACCTGGCAGCCGCACGGGGGCGCCAGAGGGCTACGAGATCTCAGCTGTTCGATCTGACTGCAGCGCGCACTTCATCCCCCTTCCTTCTCTCCCTACCCTCTATATCCAACCTCCACACCCATATGCCTCTTCTCTGTCCTTCCTCTACCGAAGTCCTTTCTGGCCTCCCCTCCTCCCCTTTCTGTTTCCCGAGTGGCACAGTTACATTGTTAGTTACATTGTTACAGTTTACATTGTCCCCAGTGGCAAGGCACAAAGGGCTCCGCCCATCTGAGGCCCCCGCCAAGGCTGCCTGAGGAGGGCCAGCGCCGGAGCAGTCCCGGGAGCACTCCTTCCACCTCCCTCTAGCCTGATCCCCCGAAAGGAGAGGCCGGAGGAGCCAGGCTGACTGCCCTCCTGCCCCTGGCCCAACAGCCGGCCGGCCCCCAAGCCCTGGCCGTGCAGCCCTGCGCCACTCCCAGCTGGTGCTTCCAAAGCGGACTTGTGGAGCCCGCTGGGGCTCGAGCTCCGTGGTTCTCAGACCTGGGCATCTGGCTCCCACACCCTCCACCTTCCACAAGGAGCTTTGGCTTTTGTGGGTCAGAGAGCATCGCCTTCATCGCCACGGAAATGAAAACATCTCAAGTGTTATCATAAAAATCCTTCTGAGTCCAGAAGGGGCCTCAGAGCCCCTCCAGTCACCCTTCTCTGGACCTGCTTTGGAGAAGCTCGTGCCCAGGGCCTGGGGTTCTCTAGGACACCTGCGCAGCTCTCCAGTCCTCAGGGAGCCAGGTGGGACGCCCAAACCCCTCCCCAGTGCACAGTGCATAGTAGGGCCTCCAGACATGTTTGAGGCTCTCCATTCTGGGCCCGGAGCACTTCCCACCCATTGTCTTAGGGGCTGTCAGGAACAGTCCCAAGAGGGTCAAAAGGCAGCCATGGGTCCATCCAACTACATGGAAAGAAACCGAGGCTCCAAGAGGGAGACTCAGTTGTCCAAGATGAGTCCCTCTCACAGCTCCTGACTCTTGTAGCTCTGAAGAGTCAGACTAAGGGAGGTGGGGGGTACAGGTACAGGATAGGAGTGGGCCCCTAGCCTCAAGTCCAGTTCTAGCCCTGACACACATCTGTGGCCAGCCATTCCACAGCAAGCCTGAGGGCCCCAGGCTTCTCCCCTGGAAGGGGAGGGTATAGCCTCTTGCCTGGTGCTCAGTACAGAGCTCTGGGACTCTGCCCTTCATTGGGCTGCCTGGGAGAGGTAGGTGCCTGCAAAGTGTGCTGGGTGCACGTGAGGCACCATCTCCACATTTTGGCTTTTGTTGGTCCACTAGAGCTTAGCCCGGTGCCCACCGTACAGGATGTGATTCATAAATGCTTGACTGTGGATGGTCTCTGAGGCATGGGCTGCCTTCACAGCTGCTTGCCTTTGTCTGAGTAGCCCCAGTAGAGGCCCTTCCTGGCCAGCCTGCAGCCTACCAGCATCCCCGGGCTGATATGCCCTTCTTCCTTTCTCCGGCAGCCCTTCAGGCGAGCCAGCCACCCCAGAAGGAGAATCGCTGTCTCCTTCAGGAAGCCCTGGGCTTCAGTCCTGCTCTGCCCTGCCCCAGTGGTAAGGCTTAGAGGGCATCTCCCACTGGTGGAATACAAGCTTCCTGAGGGCAGGGATGTCACCTTTTTGCCTTCATCTTTTCAGGGCCCATCTGTGCACCTGGCAAGTGATGCTGTTGGTCAAGCCTTTTGGTCATGCCCAACTCTCTGTGACCCCATTTGGGGTTTTCTTGGCAGAGACACTGGAGTGGCTTCTCCAGCTCATCTTATAGGTGAGGAAACTGAGGCAAACAGGGTATGATGACTTGCCCTGGGTTACCCAGCTAGGAAGTGTCTGGACCTGGATTGAACTCGGGTCTTCCAGACTTCAGGCCCAGCACTCTGTACACTTTGACGCTTAGCTGCCCCTGGCAAACAGTGGGTGCTGGATAAACGCTTGTTGACTAAAGTCAGTTGATTTAGGCTGTGAAGTAGAAGGTGCTTTCTGAGAGAAGGCGATGGAGGGGGCCCCAGGGAGGGAGTCTGGAGGAAGCCAGGAGGCAGAAATGAGGAGAGGACATTGCGGGCATGGGGGACAGTGAAGCCCTGAGCTCAGGACCTGCAAGGGAGAAAGAGCTACAAAGATTTTAGTGACATTACTGCCGTCATCAAATAGTAAATGGAAGGAAATCAGCATTCAAGAGGTGTGGGCCCACAGGGCAGAGGGCACTGGGCCTGGAATCAGGAAGACCCAGACTCGCTGGGTGACTTTACCCTGCTTGCCTCAGTTTCCCCATCTGTCAAATGAGCTGGAGGAGGAGATGGCAAACCCCTGCAGTGTCTCTGCCAGCCCTAACTGGGGTCACAGAGTTGGGCGGTCCGAATAACCCAAACTGCATTGGTATGGTTCTTTCTCTACAGGCTGTACCATTACTATGACCTTTGATCTTACAAAGGGGTCTTGGGAGACCCCTTTTACAGAGGGAGAAACTGAGGCAAACAGGTGGAGGGACTGGCCCAGGGTCACCCAGCCAGTCTGAGGCTGGCTTTGAACTCGGCCCTTCCTGACTCCAGGCTAGGGCTCCGGGCACATACTGGGCGCATAATAGATGCTAGTGAATGGAAAGATTTACTGGACAGCTCCCAGACCCGCGGGGGAAAGGGGGGGTGGGGGGCCGTGCGCACAGAAACCCCGCCCCTTCCTTTTTTACCCACGCCACCTCTCTGCGCGCACGCGCTCCGCCAGGCCCGAACCATTTCTCCGAAGGAGTGGGGGAAGCATGGGAAGGACCGTACCATCCCGTAGAGGGGGACGCTGCCCGGAGAAGTCTGGACCATTCCACCAGGAAGAGGGGGAGCCGTCGAAGGCCGTATTTTTGAGAAGCGACGCTCCTTCCCGGCATTGCCTCAGCATAACTCCTCTCGGGAAACTGCAAAATCCAGGCAAAGTCCGGGCCCCTGCGGCACGCTCCCGCCCAGCGAGGGCCGTGACCTTTGTCGTTCCGCCGCCTCCCCCCCCCGTCGTCCTCATGGATCTGCCCAACGGGTGGCGAGGGCGGGACACCCCCGGAAGTGGGACCAGTGTGCTTCCGGGTCGGGAGCGCGCTGGTGGCGACGGCGACGGCGGGGATCCGGACGGCCGCGGCCGGGGCCTAGTTCAGCGGCGAGAGTCGGGTTGGAGCCGAGGCTGGGCGGGGCGGGGCGGCAGCTGGGTTTGGAGCCGGGGCCGAGTGAAGCCGGAGCAGCGCCGTGGTCTGTGAGTGCTGGCCTGCGAGCGCGTGGCCAGGCCGGGGAGGCCCCCGGGGGGCGGGGAGAGGCCCCGGCGCCCGGCCTGGCGAGGCGGGGGCGGGGCGGGGGCAAAGGCTCGGAGGAGGGAGCTCAAGCCCGGCGTCTCCACAGAGCCGCCCCCGATGTCCAGCCATGGATGACGACAGTCAGGACGAGCTCATCAACAGGAACGCGGCGGCCCGCGGAGGCCGGGCCCGGGGCCGGGTGGTCAGCGAGGCGGGTGAGGCGGGGCCGGCCAGCAGGGGGGGAGGGGGGGAGGTTGGTCAGCGGCCGGGGGATAGAGAGGTTCAGCGAGGGGGGGGCAGATCACTGGGGGTTGGGGGGGAGGGCTGGTCAGCGGCCGGGGTCGGCAGGGACGCCATCCAGGTCAGCCTCTGTGCGTTCCTGCAGACGACAGCAGCGAGGACGCAGGTACCAGCGGCGCCTCTGGGGAGGACAGCGGCAGCGAGGATGGAGCCGTGGGCATGGAGGACGGCTCAGGTGAGCCGCTGGACGGGGGTGGGGCAGCCCCTGAGCCGCAGGTGGGGGGGGTGCCACCAGCTCCCGGTTCTCTATCCCACGCAGACTGGGCTGGCTCAGAAGACGAGGACTCAGTGGACGAGCCGGCGCGGGCCCTCCCCACCAGCTCGGATGAGGATGCCGAGAGTTGCCCCATCTGCCTGAACGTGTTCCGGGGCCAGGCGCTGGGCACCCCGGAGAGCTGCGCCCACTACTTCTGCCTCGACTGCATCGTGGAGTGGTCTAAGGTGCGAGGGAGGGGCCGGGTGGGGTATGGGGGCACAGCACTCCCGGGCACGGGCTCTGATGCTGCTTTTCTGTGCCTTCCCCAGAACGCTAACTCCTGCCCCGTGGATCGCATTCTATTCAAGTGGATTTGCATCCGGGCTAAGCCTGGTGGCAAGGTCCTGAAAAAGGTAAGCAGGGGGTAAGGGGAAGGCCACGGGCAGGGCCCCCACCGGACAGGGCCAGCATACCTTTGGGTGACTGTGCTGTGTCTCTTCAGGTTCCCGTGGAGGGCCAGAAGGCTCCTCGGCCCGAGGAGGACGAGGAGGACCCCACTTTCTGTGAGGTGTGTGGCCGCAGCGACCGTGAGGACCGACTGCTGCTCTGTGACGGCTGCGATGCCGGGTAGGTGTCGGCTGTGACGGTAGAGGTCTGGCAAGGTCGCCTGGCTCCCTCCCCAGCTGCCCGTCCGCATGCTCCCGTCGACTGGCTGAGGCTGGGTGGAGGTGGGAGGCGGAGGAGTGCCCTGTGGGACCAGCTGGGGTACTCATCTGGGCCTTGGCACGTGGACTCACATCGTCTGCCATCAGGAGGCCATCAGAGCGCTTAGCCACCCGGGTAGTGCAGCCGCGGCCCCTCCTGGGCTTGGGGCGGCAGGTCAGCCCAGTGAGGGGCGTGGGCTCATTCAGGCCAGCCCATCCAATGCAGGGTTTACGCCTGGAGTGGGTCCCTATTTGCTGCCGGCACGGGTTGGAATTAAGAGCCGCTTTTTCTGGGGGAAAGTCTGTCCACAACGAGCTCTTGTGGCAGAACCTTTTCTGAGTCTCCTTCCTTTGGCTCAACGAAGGGTAGATCCTGGGGGCCGGGGTCCCCCAGCTGCACCTCAAACCCAGGGTTGTGGCCTCGGTTCCTGTGGACTTCCCTTGGGGGGTGGCTTAGGAGTGGGCCCGGGTCAGTCTCTATCTGGGGTAGGGGTAGGGCAGTCCTGCAACCTCAGGCTTCCCCGCTCAGGGTTCATAGCCTCGTCTTGTGTCCACAGGTACCACATGGAGTGTTTGAATCCTCCCCTGAGCGAGGTGCCCATCGACGAGTGGTTTTGTCCTGAATGTGTTGCCACAGCCGTCCCGGCAGTGGCCCCTGCCACCGCCACCGGTAATCCTACAGCTCTTTGTGGTCTTGCCCTCTGCCCCAGCGAGTGTGGGCTGGCCCGTGAAGAGCCGCATGTGACCACTAGGGCAGGCCAAATGGGATACAGGCTGTTAGGGGAGGGGGGCCCACAACTCTCTGCTTCTCACCCCAAGGCTGCAGCCTACTTGTAGGGTACACGAACTGGCCTGTGCACAGACTGGTGATGGTCTGTCTTCTACCCAAGACACAGAGCCTGTGAGCGAGGAGGAGGTGGCCTTGCTTCTGGTCGACGTGGTCCCCACTACCAGCCAGTTGCGCCCCAATGTGGGCCGGACTCGGGCTATCGCCAGGACTCGCCAGAGTGAGAGGGTGAGAGCCACCGTGAACCGAAACCGAATCTCCACTGCCCGGGGCATTCAGGTGGGTACCCTGACAAGAACCCATCAGATGAGGCCAGGCAGCGGCCCACTCGGGCCCGGCCAGTGGGCAGCATCTGGGATTAGAGCCTCCTGACTCCATCTCTTTCTCTTAGCTGGTGGGTGGGAGAGGAGGAACAGGTGGCCATCCTTGGCAGGACCCTAGGCCGAGCTTCCTAGAAGGTGCTGACCACATGGGCATCGCTGCACTTGGTGCCCCCTCCCACGCAGCCTACCTGAGAAAGGCAGGCCCAAGCCCTTCCCAGGTCAAGGTGATGCAGACGCCTTTTGGGGCTGAGGCCCAAGGGGCATCAGCTTCCCAGAACCTGAGAGAGGGGGGGGTCTCCCCAGAGGTTCCGCTCTGGGAAGTGGCCGTGATGGGGCCTCTTGTCTCGTTCTCCCATAGCAGGTGCCCAGGTACCTTATGTCATCCCTCCTGGATGAAACCATCGAAGCTGTGGCCTCTGGCCTGAGCACTGCTGTGTATCACCAGCCTTTGACTTCTCGGACCCCAGTCAGACGGAAGAGGAGGACAGGCAAGGAGGCCTAGGGGGGGCCGAGGGAGGCGGGCTCGTTCTCTGAGCACTGAAGCTCTCTGGGCTTTGTCCCTGGCGTGGATGCTCAGTGTTCTCAAGCGCTATGCTTTGTAGGCCTTTACTAGGTAACTATGCTCCTTCCCAGATGAGCAGGAGCTCCCCGTGGGTGCTGCCCAGCAATTGGGGAGCGATCCTGCAAGGACCCCCTCCTCTGTCCTTTGAGCAATGTGGCCAGGAGCCAGCCAGCACGGGCCCCACAGCATCTCCTCTGGTCAGTGCCAGGGCTGCATCGCAGAGGGAGTGCACCCTGCCCCCATCAAGCCGACTCTCCCTGGAATCTGGCCTCTCTGCCATCAGGCCACTGGCCTTGGTTTTTGGGCTGTGGAGCCTCAGGTCTCTGCCTTTGGGTCTCATTTCTTCAGGGAGAAGGAAGAAAGCATCTGGAAGAAAAAGAGCGCCGTCCAAATCCTCAGCACGAAGCAAGACTTCGGGGCCACGGCCTAAGAGACGCAAGTCCCGAGCAAAGAAAAGAAGGGGGCAGAGGAACCGGGTATGCGCACGCCACCAGAACACTGGCATGGGCCAGCCTGCCTTTGGGGACCACGGCCCCCCAGAGCGTTAAAGGTGGAACACCCCACAACAGTGGTGCGGGGGGCATCTCCTTATCTTCCTCCCTCCCATGCTCTCTCTGGGTCTTCCTCTGGGACTTGGCCACTGGAGCAAAGCCGGCCCCGGTGGGCTCTGAGGGGCCCATTATCCCTCCTCCTGTGCCTGCTTTGATTGGTGGGAGGGCCCAACACCCTCAGCTGGGGCACCAACAATCCTTTGGCTTTTCTTTTTTTGTTCATGGCTCAGGTGAAGACGGAAATCACTGCACGTTCTCGCATTGCCAGGATGCTGGGCCTCAGGAAACCCCTGCGGGGCGCCTCCATCCCTTCCATATATAAGCCGGTTGAACCTTCCCTGGGCTTCCTGCGAGCAGACATTGGGGCGGCTTCCTTGTCTCTCTTTGGAGATCCTCACGAGCTGGACTCCTATGACAGGTACACGCTGGTTTACTTCCCCCAGGGACCGAAGGGTCACCTGCGGAGCCTTCATCTCAGACCTGGAATTTCTCTCTTGGGGTCAGGCTTATATCACTACTCTGGTGACTCCAGGCCAGGCCGACTGGGGCTCTCACGGCTTGTCAGCACGTGCATCTGCAGCGATGTTGCAGAAATAGTGGTGAATGGCTCATTTGGGTCACTCTGGAGCTGGTTGTGAGGTGGTGGTGCAGACATCTCTTCTGTGCCCCATAGAATCTACAAGCTGGCATCTAGGCCAAGCTGGACCCAGGCAAGATTCTGCCTCTCGGGAGCAGACCTCTGGGAACAGCTCCCTGGGTCCCTAGTGGTGTTGTCTGGAGCAGGGCCTTTCCCATGTGTCCTCCAGAGTGCTCTTCCAGACCTTCTCCAGCCTGAGATTTCATTTCACCTTGGGCCTCCTCATTGCCTTTAGGGCCTCCAAGCTCTGGCTTTATCCCTTTTCTGATATTTTAGACGTTTTTATGAATGACTCGGATGGATGCCAAGAAACAGGAAGAGGCAGCATCCAGCTGTTTGGCAGAGGCTCATGATGAAGAGAGAAGGGCCCTGCCTGCCCTTGGCCTTGGCGTGCTGCCGAGGAAGGCTTGGGGGCTAGGCTGGTGGGAGGGGTCAGGCTGGTTCTGGCTGGCAGTGGTGCAGAGGGCGCAGGATGTGGGAGGCGAAGGTTGTCTCAGGCTCTGCCCTTCTGGACCCCATTCTTGCCCGAGTGACCGTGCCTCAAGAGGTCTTGGGATGATGCCAGTCCAGGATGGGCAGTGGCCTGTGGGCCCAGGGCTGTTTCACTTTTTCTGTCTCCTGTGTTTCCAGTAGCGAAGAGCACCCGGCAAACCAGGCATCTCCTCTGAGCACCAAGAGGCGCATTCTTTCCCAGTCGGCCCTAAGATCTCATCAGCCTGTGGCCAGACCTGTTTCTGTGGGACTTTCCAGGTGAGGGCGTGGGAGGAGGCAGTGCCCACAACAGCCTCAATAGGTCAGTGCTGTTGTTTTTGTTTTACAGTTAAGAAAACTGAGGCAGGCTGGGTGAGTGACTTGCCCAGGGTCCCACAGTCAGTAATCAGCAAACATTGGTGAAGCATCTACTACATACCAGGCACTTACGCCGGGCAGTGGGGATACAGAAGGAGATAAAAGACAGTCCCCGACCTTGAGAATCTTGCGATCCGTTGGGGGGCAACAAGCAGACAGACCAGCCACAGATGGGCTCATAAGAATAGGGAAGGCGCGTGCATTGAGGGGCTCAGGAAGCCTTCCTGTGGAAGGTAGGCTTCTAGTTGGGACTTAGAGGAAGCTGGGCAGGTCAGTAGTGGGAGCAGAGGAGGGATGGGGATCCAGACGTGGAGGGCCAGGCTCACGTTGTCCAGGAGGCTGGGCTGGGGACAGACGGGAAGGGAGGACCCAGCATTGTATGCTTGACCCCGGAGGTCACTGAGTCGGGCGGATATGGTCAGACTCGTGGTGGCTGAGTGGAGGGTGTCCAGGAGGTGGGCAGACCCCCAGCATGCCCATGGGGCTGAGGGTCAGAGCCGGGGGACGTGCTGCAGAGGTGGCCTCAACAGGCCTTGGCACTGTCGTGGCGTTGGGGGCTGAGAGATGGGGAGCAGTGCTGATGAGAAGGAAGTTGTCTGAGGCTGGATCTGAATTCGGGCCTTCCTATCCTCCCCCACTCCAGCTGGCCAGCCAGAAGCCAGCAAGCACTGGGGAGGGGGTGTGGCTGGCACCCCAGCCTGCGTCCTTCCCCGCTCCCCGTTGTGCTGCCCCACCTGAGGCCCAGGGTCAGCCCTGCGGAGTCTGGGGCCTGGCAGGGTGAGTGTGGGGGCTGCCTGAGCCTAGGCAGATAGGAGGGTTTAACAGGCTGCTCTTGGTAGCTGGTCAGCTTTGGCTTCTTTGTTCCTCCACTGGCCCTCTGACCCACTCACAAGCATGACCAGGCGCGATTGTCACAGTGATGGTGCCAGGCATCAGGCTGAGACCTTTACAGATATCCCATTTGGGCCTCATGCAACAACCCTGGGTCTAGGGGCTGCTGTGCCCATCTTGCAGATGACGAAACTGAGGCTATGTAAAGGCATTAGCCTGGTGCCTTGTCTCAGGTCCCAGAGCTGGGCTGCTCAGAGCCCTGGGTGCTGTGGCAGCCCCTAGTGGCCCCAGTGCAGACAGCTCTGAACTCAGCAGGCATAGCCAGGCAGCCCTTTGGGGTGTCTCCGGCCAGGAAGTGGGGCAGTGTAGTCCAGGTTTGGGTGCACCTGGACTGCAGCTTGGGGGTGGCCTCCATCAGAGGAGCCTCAGGAAGGACAAGGCGAGGCCGGAGAGGACGGAACAGAGAATCCAAGGCAGGCGGGACTAGTCTGTGCAGACAGGAAGGGGCCGACTGGTGTCGCAAGGCAGAAAGGGGGAGGAAGCCTCTGGACATCTTAGCCCATCTAAGCGTGCAGGCCAGAAAGTTGGGCACACCCACCGAAGATTAGATGGCGCACTCAAGTGGCTGTGGGGACCCCACTGAGGTAGCCTCTGCTGTTCCCTGGAGCCCGGGAGCGACTCCCTCTATCCACGATCCCATCTCTCAGAAGAAGTCCTTTCCCAGCACCTTTTCTTTGCTGGTCACACTGATGACAGGCATTGCCGTTGCCTTTTGGGTGACCCACGACTTTGAGTTCTTCCAACACTGGTGTTGAAGATTCCTGGCCTAGTAGCATCCCTGAACCTGTGCCTGGGGAAGGGACCGGCAGGTGCTTTAGGGGAGAATTTAAAGGCATGAAGAGCTGGGCTTTCCTTCCCACCTTTTCATGTGCAGTGCTAGGCCCAGCCCGTTGTCTCTCCACACAGTCCCTCTTTGAACAGAGCTCTGCTGTGTCCTTAGCCTGATGAGCTCACTGCCACCCCTGCTTCCTGGGGCAGCTGGGAGCATTGTGTGATCATGGCTGTCTCAGGTCTGTGTGGCTCGGGTGTTTGCATGGGAGAGCCACCCACCCACCAGCAGGTCCCAGAGAGCCAGTGAGGAAGGCTGCTCTCAGGCCAAGAGCATAGGTCCTGCAGCCTCCTTTGGGGACACTTGGCCTTATCCAGCTTCTTATCACAGAGTGAGGCTTAACTGGAGGAGCCTAATCCAGAAATGGTAGAGGAAGTAAGCTTTACCCTTTAATACTGGGTCGATGGCTGGTGTTCTTCCTCTGTCCATACACTTGCCATGGAACCTCAGGAATGGTGTGGACGCTATGCCTAGTCTCCACCACACCCTCACAAAATGGAGCAAGTGCTTACAAACATGCCCTGGGATCAGCCTCTATCCTAATGCAGCTGCAAAGCAAGCTAGGAGGAAGAGGTGAAGCTGCTGCCCAGGGAGAAGGACTGGAGAATCCTGTAGTGTTGGTGGTGGAATAATCCCACTTCTCTGGTAAATGAGGGGGAGCGAGGTTTTTGAGGCCACTGGGCTTGGCTGCAGCCAGCAGCAGAATTCGTCATGTCCCCTCACTTAGTGGGTTTCTAGGGTTTTTTAGGCTCTTTGCGAGGGTGATGGAGAGCTGTGCTTTATCCACATCCTAGTTTTCTGTGGGGACACCTCCCTCAAATCAGTCCTGGGGGAGGGCAGAGCTGCTCCTCTTAGCTTTGCTCTAACAAGGGCTTGTTTGACAGGATCCCTGGCCTTGGTTAGCAGTCCCACATCAGCTGAGAGAGGGTTTTTAGTCCTAAGGAAAGTCCCGTGACCCACCCACCTTGGCACTGACCAGCCGGGGAGATCTTGGCCCTGCCCTCCTCGCTCACTGTCATCTGCTCCCCTGTAGCAGACGCCAGGCCAGCCTTGGGGCCGTTGCTTTACAACTCCTTGCTTGTCCTGAGCACCACAGTGTGAAAGGACCAGGAGTCCCACAAAAAGAAGCTTTCTGCCTGTGGACCCACAGTAGGACCATCTTCTTTCTTGGAAGCTTCTAGAGGCCTGCTAAGGTTAAATGTACATAAAAACCCAGCCCCATCAGGACAAGCTGAGACAGGCATGGCCAAGATAGGAATCGGGCTGTAATTTGTCTAGGGAGTTTTGGTCGACCACAGTCCAGGATGAGCTAGTGTCCAGAAGGCACAGCCAGAGAAAGTGCCAGTGGCCACTGCCCTGGCAGCACAGCTGAGAAAGAACATTGCTGAACTGAAAGAGTCTAGAGCAGTGGTTCTCAACTTGTGACGCCACTTTGGGGGTCGAATGACCCTTTCACAGGGGTCGCCTAAGACCATCAGAAAACACATATTTCCGATGGTCTTAGGAACCGAGACACCGCTCTGTCCATCTCCAGGGGGGTCTGCACACGTGCAAATATGCCCACATACGAGTATTGAAGGGTCGCGACATTAGGAAGGTTGAGAACCCCTGGGTCTGGAGAGAGACAGCCAGGATCGGGGAGGCCTGTTCTGATCATCAAAACAACAAGCATTGATTAGGAATCTGTTGCGTACCAGGCCCCGTGCAAAGTCCTGGAACCGCAAAAGAGGACAGAAGCCTAGACCCTGCCCTCCAGGAGACCATGTGCAGGCAGTTCTGGATGAGACCAGTTAAGAAATCATCAGCAGAGCTTGAGGGGGGGGCCAGGAAAGGAAGGCCCAGCTGGACTTGGCACCTTCACTTCTGGAGCCAAGCCAAACAAGGCTGTTTTCATGGCCCCCTGCCCTCGCCTCCCCCCAGGCCTTCAGATGAGCCTCCTTTGACCTTCCCCATTTGGGGAAGCATTGGTGGCTTACCGACTTACCATCGCCTGGTTCCAGGGGCTGTGTGTGTTGCAGGATTCAGTTGTGGTCTGGAGGGAGTAAAGGACATCCAGACAGCAGAGTGTCATGACTTCCCATGCACTTGCAATGACGGGGCATCTGGCTCCGTGCCATCCTTCTCCCAAAGTTCTGGCTTCCCTTGGCACAGGATGCTGGAGGGTGTAGAGCAGGCACCATCGTGTGCATTCAACAGAGTATCTGGGCAGCAATAACTTCTTGTCTGTCTTCATGGCTTTAGGAGAAGCATTCCTGTTTTGGTCCCTGAGCAAGATGTGGAAGTGGCTCCTGTCCCAGACCTCTTGGGGAGCATTCTGTCTGGCCAGAATCTCTTAATGATGAGTGGCTCCGACGTGGTCATCAATCGAGATGGTTCCCTCACAGCCCGGAAGGCAGGTAAGGAAGGCCTGGTCAGTTTGGGCTAGAAACCAGCCTGCGTGGGAAAGGGGGGGGGGGGTCGTGGTTGCCTTGTGCAGCCAGGCATAGGTCAAGGACACTCTGAAGGAACTGCTGCTGACAAACAGCATTGAAACAGTTGTCAGGAAGTGGAGTAGTATTGCAAATGTTCAGGGGCTAAGGAAAGCAGTGCTCAGAGTTGAGAATTAACACAATGAAATGAATTCCTGAATGTTGACAAGTGAACAGTCAGTGACTCCCTTTGCATCTTCTCCTTTTCAGCCCCGATTTCCTTGCAGAGAAACTCGGCTGCTAAGTCCCAGGAAGGTGGAGAGGCCAAGAGCAGGGGTAGTGTCCAGCCCAGGACCTTGCAGCCAGGGACCTCAGCTGCCCACCTCAGTTCAGAGGTTTCTGAGCATTTGGGCTTGAACTCGTATGGGGGGGCCACCACCGCCAGCATACTCTCTACTGCCTCCTCTTCCCACCTCGGGGGGTTGGAGAAGTCTGTGAGCCCTTCCTCAAGTGTGCCCAGAAGGGCAGCTGTGAAGTTAGAGTATTCAATGACCCCTCGCCCAGTTCAGACGAAGAACTTGGCAGGTCAGAGCAAACTGGGTTTAAAACCAAATGAAACACCTCAGCTTAATGGAGACAAGCATCCTGTGTCAGTGATGTCCAAGTCCCCTAAGGTTTTGAAAAGGACAGCAGTAGGACAGCCCCTCCCACCAGCTCCTAGTAGGATCGACATCTCAGAGCTTCCCAGGATACCAAAGATGAAGAGAGAAGGCGGCAGTGGCAGTGACAGCCACGTGGATTCCAAGCCCACTGGTGGGGAGGGCACAGACATCCCAAGCTCCTGCATCAACCGGCTGACTGGACGGGAAGGCAGTGGCCAGCCTGCCAGAGGGGGTCGTGTTGAAAACAAGCCCAGCGGCCGCGATTGCCAGGAGCCCAAGACACACTCAAGTGGTGGCAGCAGCAGTGGTGGCTCCTGCACCAGTGCCAGTGGCGCAGGCTCCCACAGTAGTCTTGCTCCATTCATACCATCCCGAGGCAAGGGTTTGGGCTCCTCCTTTGAAAGCTTTAGAATTAACATCCCAGGTAACACGGCGCATGCCAGCAGGCTCCCAAACCCTGGCTTCTGTAACACTTTCCGCCCAGTTGACAATAAGGTCCAGCGTAAGGAGAATCCTTCGCCCCTCTTCTCAATCAAGAAAACCAAGCAAATAAAAAGTGAGATCTACGATCCGTTTGACCCCACAGGGTCAGATTCAAGCTCCCCCAACAGCAGTCCTGAAAGGCTTGGTGCAGGGCTCCTGCCTTCTGAGATCACCCGCACTATTTCTGTGGACAGTCCAAAGGTCCCAACCTTCCAGACTGTCCGCTGTGTGACTTCATACACAGTAGAGAATGTCTTTGGGTCAGGCTCTGACCCATCCGATGAGCCATCCTCCAGCCACCCTGAGCGGATCTCCACAGGCACGTCTGACCTGGAGAAGATGGAGGAAGAGGAGGAGGAGGAGCCTGGGAATAGCCCCTGCGCCTCCACAGCCGTGAGGCGGCTACTGTCCGAGCGGGAGCCTTTGGAGGCAGACGGGCGTGAGCGTCGCAGCACCTTCTTTGATTCAGAGGAGCGAACTGTGACATGTGTGACCATCGAGCCAGCCTTGCCCTCAGAGGAAGAGGAAGAGGAGGACCAGCCTCTAGCCACCACCCACAGAATCGTTGAGATTCATTCCCCTTCACGGTCACGCTCCAACTCAAGTTCACGCAGCCGCAAGAAAGCCAAGCGGAAAAAACTGTCTACCAAGGAGCGCAAGAAAACTCGGTCCCACTCTCATTCACGGTCTCACTCCCAGGAGAGAAGCTCACGGTCCACCTCCTGGTCCGTTGAAGAGGATTATGCCAAAAAGCACCGGTTCAAGGCCAAGCCACGGAGGTCGTCCAGCGACCGCTCCAGCAGCCATGACAGAGCCAAGAAGAAAAGAGCCAAGGACAAGAGCAAGGAGAAGAGGAAGGGCCCGTGGTCTCGTGACCACCGAAAGTCCCGATCACGCTCAGGAAGCCCTGGCAGCTCTTCTTACGAGGTCTGTGAGAGCCGCAAAAAGAGGAGGAGGAGGTCGAGCTCCCGAGGCCGGGGCCGAGAGGGCTCGCGGTCCAGCAGCACAGAGAGAGCCCGGCGGCACAAGCATCGGAGACAGAAGAGCTTTGAACGCTATGAGAAAAAGGAGAGGAGCTCCCGGCCCCGGGACAGGAGGAGCTCCCGCTCACGATCCAGGGAGAGGAGAAAATGGAGGTCCCGCTCTCCCTCGGCCTCCAGGTCCAGAGAGCACAAGAGGGCCAGGTCCAGGGAGAAGCGGCCTCGCTCTTGTTCCCGGTCCAGGGATAGGAAGCAGCCTGGGAAAGATGTGTCTCCGCCACCTGTACAAGAGAAGGAGGCCAAGGCAGCTGAAGAGTGCACCCCCCCCAAGCTGCCAGTCCCGGGCCAGGCCAGTCCCAGTGAAGTCGATGGTCCACAGGCCCCCCCAGCTGCAGAAGAGATGAGGCCCGAAGCCCCAGTACAAGCCGAGGCACCCAAAGAGGTCGCCGCCGATGACCTTGACTATGGGGAGACTGTGGAGGCCGAGCACATCTTTGACGACTTCTCCAGTGATGCAGTCTTCATTCAGCTAGATGATATGAGCTCCCCCCCTTCCCCAGAAAGCACAGACTCCTCACCAGAGAGGGGCCTCCTGTTTCCCCCAGCTTTGCCTGTGGGCAGTGGCCAGGGCAGTCTGAGCCTCGGGCCGGTCGCTGCTGCCAAATGTGAGGCTCCCCCAGAACCTCTAGCACCCTCAGAGGGCCCCCCGGGGGAGGCTCTTCCCTCCCAGGGTGCCCCAGAGAACCAGGTTGGGGAGATGATGACAGCAGCAGAAGAGGAGGGCCCTGTGGTCAGTGAAGAGGTCAGTGAGGCTTTGGAGTCTGAGATGGAAGTCATTTCCCAAATCCCCTTGCTGAAATCTAAAGCTTTGGTGAAGAGGGTGACTTGGAACCTCCAGGAGGAAGAGGACAGCGTGGCGGGCCCAGAGCCCGAGCCAAGTAAGGACCCTCATGGGGCTAGGACCGCCTTCATGCCCACTTCTGGCCCCCTCTGTTCCTCCTGACTCCTCGTCCTGCTGATTCTAGGCCCCATGTGGTACCGTGGACCCCGCCCCCTTCCTCCTCACCTTCGCCCTCAGTGACCATGTCACTACAACAAATGTTCCTCACTCTCACAGGAGAGCCGAGTGGTGTAACGTGGTCGTGACAGTCCCTCCCCCCTGCCCTGCCATAAGGTGGGGGGACCAGGACGATTTCCGGGCTGTCAGATCTTGCTCAGCCCAGTCCCTCCCTGGGAGTTTGACGCTCTTCTGAGCCCCCCATAGCTAGGAGGTATCCAAGGCAGAGCCCCATTGTTTGCTGACTCCAGGCCCTGGCTGCTTCTCTCTCCAGGGGCACCATTCTACAAGCTGCCAAGATCCCTGGAAGGGGCCTGGAAAGCTGAGGATTTGAACCCCAGCCTAAATCAGGTGCAGTCCTGTGAGCCTCCTCCCACCAATTACATGGTCGCTGAGCCCATGTTTCCTGACCTAGATTGTCCTCAGGTTGGTGTCCACTCTGGGGAAGGGCTGTGGGCAGCATCCCACTCCATCCTCCAGGGCCGCCCATCTCACACACTACCCATTCCACCCCCCAGCAGTATTCATCTCATGGTCACCATGCCAGGCAGGGCCAAGAGCTCTGCTCCAGGGGCGGGGGGGGGGGGGGGGCCCTGGGCCAAGCAGGGCAAGCAGAGCGTGTGTGTTCTGACCGGCAGAGGGGTGGGGGGGTGTCTGCAGGTTTACAGCCCCAACATGCCTCTGACCCCGACTCTGCCCCCGAGCGTGCCGCCCTACGCCCCAGTCAGCCAGCCCACTGTGCAGTTTATCATGCAGGGCAGCCTGCCCCTCGTTGGCTGCGGGACAGGACAGAGCCTGACCCCAGAGCCAGCCATGCTGGCCGCAGCCTCTGAGCCAGGCAGCCAGGTGCCAGCCACTGAGGCCGACGAGAAGACAACACCCAAACCGGTGGCAGCTGAGAAGACGAAAAACGAAGAGGTGAGTCTGGGGGTTGGGCGGGCCAGGGAGGGGCCCGCTTGGCCACTGTGCCCACCGTCTGCCTCTTTCTGCAGTACATGAAGAAGCTGCATGTGCAGGAGCGGGCTGTAGAGGAGGTAAAGCTGGCCATCAAACCCTTCTACCAGAAGCGCGAGATCACCAAGGAGGAGTACAAGGACATCCTCCGCAAAGCTGTGCAAAAGGTGACGAGGGCAGGCAGCGCGACGTGGGTGGGCCGGGTGGGCGGGCGGGCTGGCCCAGCTGACCCCTGGCCCTGGGCTGGTTCCCCCCAGATCTGTCACAGTAAAAGTGGGGAGATCAACCCCATGAAGGTGGCGAACCTGGTCAAGGCCTACGTGGAGAAGTACAAACACATGCGGAAACACAAGAAGACAGCGGAGCCCGAGGAGGAGCCCCACGATGCGGAGAACTGAGGCCGCCTGGGCCGCCAGGCACCAGCCTGCCTCAGGCCAGGCCTGGCCCTGAAGGACAGGCAAGCACACACTCTGACCAACGTTAACCTCTGGGCTGATGACACCACCACCACCTGCCGCCGCCAGCAAGGTTTCCTTTGGGCTGGGCCCTGTCTTGGTCGCAGTATGGAAGGAGACAGCTTTTTTCTCTATATATATATACATATATACATATATATATATATATATATATATATATATATACACACACACACACACAGCAACTATGTATTCTATGGACGCTCTGTTTTCATTGTGCTCTAATTTATCGAAACATGGATTGTCTTTAGAAACCTCTGAATCGATCTGATACTTGAAATGTGCAGCCTTGAGCCGGCCCATGCAGAGCAAGTGCCGGACATCAGGAAGGCTGGGGTCACCCCCACCACCCCACTCCCTGTGTAGGAGTCATCTTCTTGTTCCAGTTACGTTTTCTGTTGGTGAATCGGGGGCCACCTTTGCCAAGGCAAAAGCGGGGGTGCTGGGGGGAAACATCCGTCCTTTCCCTGGGCCCTCCTAGAGCACCACAGGAGCCGCTTGTGCGGCTAATGTATGTTGAGAACATTTTGTATTTTTTGAGTAGAATTTGGTGGGTTTAAAGCATTTGGATTGTTCTGTCTTCTTTCTTGGGGAAGGCGGGGGCGGGGGGGGGAGCAGGGCCATTGGGATTTCTGACTACACCCTCTCACTTGGGCAGCCTCTCAGGCCATCCTTGGGCTCTAGACCCAACCAGAGGTCTTTGGGCCTCATGGTCACAGCGCTGACTACCCAGGCCTAAGCCCTTACTTCAAACCATTACCAGCAGATCCCCCCTGTCCACAGCCAAGAGTGGTGGGAAGTTAAGGGGGCAGACACATCTTTGAACAGAGATGAGGTGCAGGTGGCCCAAAGTAGGGGTGCAGCTCATTCCCTGCCACACCTGCTTGTAGCAGCTGGGTAAATCAAATCTTGGCCTGCCTTCCTAGAGCCACTAGGCAGAGGGGACAGATGGGGAGAGGCCACGGGGGGGCCCTGAAGAAAGGGAGGAACACACCACAAGTGGGAAGGTGGAACCAAGCCAGATTTTTTTTATTTGGGAGCCGCTGATGCCGTTTGGCTAAGAAGCGAGGTGCCTAGACATGTGCTTGGACAGAAAGGAGCAGGCAGCTGGACTGACCCTTCTGAGGACTCTCCCGCAGTTCCAGGCCTTTTCCCACAGGGGAAGGGCATGTTTTGCCCCGATGGCAGCAGGTCTAGGCCGGGTACTCTGTCTCCATGAGGAAGTTTTCCAGCACTTCATAGAGACTGAGGCTGTTGGAGACCTGCAGGCTGAGGCCACCACTGTCCAGGGAGGACACACCTTCTTGCCTTTGGACGGCCTCATGGCAGAGCTGGCAGATTCGGGGCACTACCTGGGGGTGGAAGGGAGGAGTGCAGGAGGAGCCAGCTGTCTACCAGTGTCCTCCCACCCCATGCCTTGAGGCAGCTGCACCTTGCTCAGGCCCTTCCCCATTGTTCCATGGGCAGCAGGAGCTTCCGAGGTGGCCCCCTCATGCATGAGCTGGGTCTGTGCCCTCACCTTCACCAAGATGAGGTTCTTCTCCATGGGCCTCCTGGAGAGAGTCTGCCCAAAGCCCAGGTAGATGGTATAGTCAGGAGATGTGCGTCTCTTCTGGTCCCTGTACTCTGTCAGTTCTAGAAGAAATAGGCTTTGAACCAGGACGGCCCTGCCCGCTGGGCCTGGGAGGGAGGACACCAGAGGAGGAGGGCCTGTGGGGCTGGGAACATGGGCCAGGGGTGGGCAGAAAGGTGGACCCGTGAGGGCTGAGCACCTGGGCCAGGGATGGGCAGAGTGGGCTTTCAGGGGTGGGCATAAAGGAGGTATGGGGGCCCAGAGCCCAGGCCTGCGCACTGACCCTGGCGGAAGGCAGAGACGTCAAAGATGGGCCTGGCCTCATTCCGGGGGAGCAGGCGGGGGCGGGGCGGAGGCCCGGCAGAGGCCAGGAGGCTGCTCAGCTCCCAGTACACTTTGCATTTGCCCATTCTCTTGGCCCAGAGGCTCTGGTCCCAAAATTGCAGCTGCAGCCCCGGGCCCATGTGCTGCATGAGCTGCTCCGTATAGTGCACTTGCTTGTGGTCCGCCAGCTCCAGGGCTGCCGGGCTGGGGAAAGCCACAAGCTGGTGGTCCTCGGAGAGCCCTGATGCCAGGCCAGGGCTGCTGGCCACAAAGAGGCAGCGGGACTGGACCACAGTCACCTGTCTCACTACCCGTCCCTTGTAGAGGATCGTCACGTCAAAGCCAGTCGGGAGGGAGCCTGGGGAGGGATGAAGGAGACCCAAGTAAGGTCTGGGTCCCAGGCACCACCCCCAGCCCCAGCCCCTTCACTCACTGCTCAGAGGTAGCTGGGGGGCCAGACAGAAAGCTCCATCCTGAGGGCGGCCAGCTTCACTGAGACAGGGCACAGGCTCTTCCCCTGGGAGGGAGGCATGGTCTTGGCTGAGGCCCCCTGGTTGGGGGAGGGAAGGGCAAGAGGGGGCCCAGGGTGACCTGTGTCCCTCCCTATGTGCCCCCCACATCCCAGGCTTCCTTGATTTTACTCACTTGGGTCTCTGAGAGATGGCAGAGGCCCTGCTTGGGCCTGCAAAGGTTCACTGGGGGGGCACTCTGTCCACTGGGAGTATGGGCCCTCAGGCTCTCTCCAGAGCTCTGGGTCAATGTCTGAGGAGGAGGAAGATGTCAGGTCACCTCCCTGCCGGCTTGCTCTGAGGCATGGCCACCCTCCTCCCTCTGGCCCCAGGCATTCTACTGGGCCTGCCCCACTTGGCCCTCTTGATGCTTTGTCCTGAATGGACCTGTCTGGGTCCCTGCCCTGAGTGGGCCCATGTAGGTCCCTGCCCTGAGTGGGCCTGTCTGGGTCTCTGTCTTGTTTCTCTGCCGCTCCTATGGGTTCAATCATCCTGAGCCATCACATTGATGACTCCCAGCCCCTGTCTTTGACATGGTCTCTGTTACCAACTTCCTTCTGAGAAACCAGGAGACCTGAGTTCAGATCCTACCTCTGCCCCTTACCAGCTGGGGGACTGTGAACAAGCCCTTCCTTCCTCCTCAGACAGGGGCTCATATCCTCATCCCACAGATCCAGCTCCCATGGGACTCCTCATCCCCTCTCCCGGTGCACATCAGTAGACTCCACCTCCCCTTTCTAACAGGCATGACCATGTCACTCTCCTGCTCCCTGGTGTCTCCATGCTTGACTACAATTCCCACTTGCCATCCCAGGCCCTGGAACATGCATTGGTCTTTGGCATCCAGCTTACACACCACCTTCCTATGGAGCCGCCCCCACTGACTTCCTCCGCATCATGGGAGCTGCCCCACAACCATGACCTCTCTGAGGGCAGGGGCAGGTCTGCCCCCTCTTCCCCCAACCCTACCCCTCCCCTCATGGGCAGGACCTCACCCTGGAAATATTCAGTGGCCTCTGTTAGGCCCTCCAGCTCACTCTGCTCCAGGGCCAATTGGAGGAGGTCAGGACCAGAAATATCTGGGGTTCAAGAGACCACAGCTTAAGGACTAGGGCCAGGACTCAGTGGCCTCAGCCCCACCCCCTGGACCCCGTTCCTAGCCTCTCACCAGCAGCCTGCCCATCCAGGGAGAGGAACTGGAGCCCGGCCTGCAGCTGGAAGGAGACATCGTCAGCCATGAAGGGGCCATCCAGTGACGGGGGTGGGAGATGAGGACGTGGGGCAGGGACCAGGACACTGCTCGGAAGTAGCTGGGTGCCCTCCAGGATCCTCCCCCATGCCATCAGTATCTCCTGGCTGGGGTGGGGGCGGGGCAGCGAACCTTGGTCACTGTGCCATCACTCCCAGCTCCTAAGGGACCGATGCAAGTCGGCTGCTCCCCAGCAGTCCTGTTGACTTCTGGAGAGGGCAAAAGGATTGGGTGAGCGACAGCCCCCTCCTGGAATGGCCTTCATAGCTCTGCTGGGAGTCCCCTGCCTACCTGATGCCCTGGGCCAGGGCTGGCTGAGTGTGAACACCTTGTGCGGGTCCCGTTCATCCCAGGACCTGTCCTCCACCAGTGAGAACAGCTGGGTGCTCTTAAGGGCACATCGGAAGTTGGTCTTCCAGTGGGTTCGCTCAGAGGCCTCTGGAGGCTGGGGGCTACTGCCCTCAGGGTCAGGCCGCCACCGACCTCGGGCGATGGCCCAGGCCTGCCAGGTGCAAAGGGCAGTGACTGTGAGCAAGCACAACCCAGTCTCCTCGCCTCCCACCAGCCCTGGGAGCCCCACCACCTTGAAGATGCTTGCATCATCCTCGCTGATATCCTTCCTGGACAGGTGTTTCCAGGGCACCCGGAAGCAGGTATGTGTGGCGTCCAGCCAGCCCAGCCCCTGGTAGCGTCCACTGCTGACTTCCCCCAGAAGCCATTCACCAAAGAGCACTCGCTGAGACCCTCTGCAGGAATGGGCATCGGAGTTACTGAGTCAGGGTGGCTGTGGGGACTGGGTGGAGGGGTAGCTGAGGGTATCGGGTTCTTCTCTGAGGTTCTGAGCAATGGACCTTCTTACCTCTTGGCATCCAAAGCCATTGTTTGTTCAAAATGTGGTCTGAAGTGTCGTGGCAAGGTGTGGCCACACGCAGGATTGATGGTGACTCACAGATGCCCCAGGTTCAAACTGCTATTCCAGATTAGGTCTCTGCACTGGGACCCTACAAAGCCTAATAAAGGGGGTGGAGGATTGAGGGGCAGGGAGGTGAGAAGAGTGGGGATCACTTCTGCTGGTGGGACTGAGAAGGCGCAGAGACAGAAGGCTTTCACTGTTCTTTGATGAATCAGACCCCACCCAGACTTCGTGCTGTGGTCAGACCTGACTGGGAAGCCCTGCTGAGCTCTGGGCCAGACAGTTTAAGAAGGTCATTGATAAGGTGGAGAGAGTCCCGGGAAGGCCAAGCAGGACAGGGAAGGAGGGCGTGGGGTACGTGTTACATAAGGAGGGATCAGTCGAAAGAAGCTGACATTAAGCCTAGAAAGGCAAAGACTCAGGGTGCATTCGAGGTGTCCGAGAGAAGGAGGGATGAGTGGAGGGCAGGGTGCGGGGCAGGAAAAGCTGGTGCGGAACTGCCGCAGGCGGGGACTGTTTACAGGCGTGCGCGAACCCAGGCATCCACGTCATTGTGTGTGTCTGTGTCTGTGTGCGCACACACTTCACGTGGGGTACGTGATCTGGGCATTTGGTAAACACATCGGTCCCACCACCGAGCCTGTATATCACCGCATTAGACACGCATTTCTCTGCAGAGGAAACTGAGGAAGTGCGGGAAGCGGAGGGATTTGCCCAAGGTCACACAGCCAGCCAGACGTAGCAGGGACTCCGCTCCTTTCACAAGCCCCTCCCGCTGCTGACTTCCGTGCGCGTCTCTGTCAGGATCCTCAACAGAAAGTGAAACCGCGTCCGCGGGCTCAGCAGAGTCAGGATCAGTGGGGAAGCAAGGCAGTGGCCAGTCCGGCCCAGAAACGCTCACCTGGCCCCAGGTGGGCCCCTCTGCCCCTCCCTCCTCACTCCCTTCCCATGTCTCCTGTCTCTGGGTGCCTCCCACCCTGCACACCTTCGATCCTTCTGGCTCAGTCTGCTTCTGTTCCGCCCTCCTTCCTTCCCTCTGTCTCCCATCTCTCTCTGTCCTGACCTGTCTGTCTGCCTACCTGTCTGTCTGTCTGCCTGCCTGTCTGTCTGTCTTCCCTCCCTTCTCCCCTGGCCCCCAGTCTCAGTACCTGGAGGAGCTGTAGGCAGGAAATCTCAATCTCTTAGAAGTCCAGCCTCTCTCCAACCTTTATAGGGCTCCCCTGGGGGTGGTGCTTAGCCCTCCTCATCTGCCTAACCAGGGCTAGGAGGAGGAAGTACCCCAAGGCATGAGAGCCCTCTTGGTTCTGGGTCCTGGTCTAGAAGTCATGTGGACCAAGGGAGGGAGAGGTGGGGGGGGGTTACAAAACTCCGTCTTTGATTCTTCTTTCTCTCTGTGTATGATTCTCTCCCTCTCATCTCTCGCTCTCTCTCTCTCTTTCTGTCTCTCTCCCCCTTTCTCTCTGATTCTCTTTGACTCTGTCTCTCTATCTCTCTCTGTCTCTCTCTCTGATTCTCTTTGACTCTGTCTCTCTCTCTATCTCTTTTTTTCTCTCTCTCCCTCCTGTCCAGAGAGCTGAGACTAAATCATAGCAGGGTCACTAACTCACAGAGTGACCTTAGCCAAGTCCCTCCCTGTCCTTGGGCTTCAGTTTCCGCTTGGGCTCAATGATCTATCTCTCTGTCCCTTCCCACCTCGCTCCTGTTGGGGGATGGGAGGGTGGGGACATGCCTCAGGGTCTCTGTCCAGCTGCTGGAATAGACTGGCAAGCTTGCTTGGTGCCTGGCACCTTTGCCACACTCTCCAGTTCCTGGTTCTGCCTGCAGAGCCTCCTCCTCCCCAGAAAACCCCAGGGTGACTCTCCTGCATACCCTGAGGCTTCTCAACTCCCATCAGAGGCCCTCAATGCCTTCTCTCCCCTGGACACTCTCCCACTCAGCAGAGCCCCTCCTTTGGTGGCCAGTTGCCATCACCCTGGCTTTTCCGAGTTGTCTGTAAGTATGGAGCCAGAAGGTTACCTCAACTCCCTCGTTTTACAGAGTCGGAAGTTGGGATCCCTCCCAAGGCCGCAGAAGCAGAACTGCCCAAGGCCAGGGTGCTCAGACTTGGAATTCAGACCTCTCCCCTCAGCCAGGAACCTTCCCTGCTGCCCCTCCCCCTCAGGCTGGTGCTTCTGTGATTGGTCAGTCAGCAAGTACTCATTAAGCTCCTACTAAGTTCCTGGCACCGGAAATAATAAAGAACTGAAGTGGTCCCTGCCCTCAGGGAGCTTGGAGTCTAACCAGGAGCTGAGAACCACACACAGAAATATTCAGAAAATGTGCAGAAAATAAGAGGAGGGGGAGGAGAAAAGGTGCTGCAGGCAGGCCTTGGGCTGGCCGATGTGTAAGGCTGGGGAGGCGGGGGGGACCTGACTGAGGTGCGTGTATTGGCACCACAGGGAAGGGGAGTAGGACTGTTTGAAACGTGCCCTGGGCTGAGTGACCAGAAGTCAGGGTGCCCTCCCCCATCTGCCTCCTGGCTCCCCTGGCTTCCTCCAGGCCTATCCCCAAGTTATCCTGTGCGTAGCTGGATCCCCACCACGGTTGAGCTGTCCGAGTGCTGTCTTCCCATCAGAAGGGGTGCTCCCTGGGGGAAGGGACTGGCCCTGGTCTCTCCAATGCCCACCACTTAGCCAAGTGATTCCATGTGTCTGACCCAGCCTTCCCACAGGAGAGAGGAGTGCTATGGGATGATGGTTCTAGCTGGATGGAGCGCTGGGAGACATGGGCATGTTTATAAGCGACTGTAAGGAATGAGCAGATAGAACCAGGCAGAGAAAGTGGGTGAGGATGGCCAGCTGGAAGGGAGGGTTCAGTCTTCCCCCACTCATTTTACACTTGAGGAAACAGAGGTAAACAGGGTAGAGTGACTGGCCCAAGGTTGCACAGTCCGAGGCCATCCTGACTGCAGGCCAGCCCCACCCAGGCGCCCTGAGGTTTTCAGAGCACTTTGCACAAACACCAGAGGGATGGCTGCTGCTGCTGTCCCCCATTTTACAGCTGAGCACACTGAGGCTAGTAACCATCTGAGGCCGGATTTTAGCGCATCCTCTGGACTCCAGGCCCCAGAGATTCATGGGGCAGGGACCCACCCCCTCTGCTGATTCTTGGGGTGCAGCTTGGGAGTGGGAGCCCTGGATCCCTGGGCAGGAACAGCCCCTAGCTGGGCCCTTTCTCCTGCCACCCTTTGTCTTCTCTCCCATCCATCCTCTTGGCTGGGCTGCTGCCCCATGCTCCATCCCACTAGCAGGCCAGTGCTCAGAGCTGCAGAGGAGCAGACTAGCCCAAACACAGCTCCCCAGGCCCGGGCCAGCTGGGGCCCTCCCCACCCTCTAGTCTCCAGAAAGAGGAACAGAGAGCGGCAGCCTGGCTTTCTCAGAATCACTTCCTTCCCTTGATAGTCTGGGGATGAGACAATGCCCCGGGGGTTGGGTGTGGCCGTGGGGCCATGGGTGGGGCTAGGGGCCATAAGCATGGCAAGGAGAGGGGCCTGAGGCCCAGATTTCATGATTCAGGCCAGCTTTGGGTCCAGGGGAGCTGGGGCAGGCAGGGGATCCAGGACCAAGGTGGGCGAGACCAGGCTGCAACCATGGCCAAGCTGACCACCCTGCTGGCCCGTCATGGAGTCACTGAGGGTCCCTCTGCAGGTAGGCATGTGTGAGAGGCTGGAGATTTGTGACAGGGTTGGGAGGCCTGAAGTGGAGTGGGGGAGGGGAGGGGAGGGGAGGGGAGGAGAGATGGATGTGGGAAGAGGATGTGGCCTCTGGGTTTATAGGAAGCTGCCCCTGAAGGCAGAGAAAGTGAAACCCAGGTGGGCTTGGCAGCCCAGCTGGCCTCCAGTCTGGGCAGCCAGAACTCAGAGGCACTTTCCGTTTAGCACTTTTAATGCCAGATCCAGAAACCCGAAGAGTCCAGGCCATGGCCAGAGCCAGACCCAGGAATACACAGGCGTGAGGGGCCCAGGGAGGCAGGGGGTAGCTTGGTTGGCATCCTCCCCCCCCCCACTCCCTCATGTCCAAGCTGTAGGAGGGGAATGGCTGCTGCCAGGGAGGCCCAGAAACCTGAGCTGGTGCTCCACCAGATTAGGGCAGCTTGTTGGCCTCAGGGGCTGCTCCATTCCCAGTCACAGTTGGCTGGTGCCAACAATTCCTCTTCCTTGTTCTCTTTGCACTTGTTCTCTTTCCAACTGCTCTGGTCAACCTCCAGCTCCTCCTCCGGCACCACCACAGGCTCTTCAGGCTCCTTGGGCTCTTCCTTGGGCACCACCAAGAGCAACTGGGGCTCTACAGATGCCATCAGGAGCTCCTCAGGCTCCTCAGGCTCTACAGACGCCATCAGGAGCTCCTCAGGCTCCTCAGGCTCTACCACATCCACCTGGGCACCAATGTCCTCCTGAAACCACACAGCTTTGTACCCTCCCTCCTCTGACTTGTGCTCCTTGGTCAGGATGGACCTCACAGGCCCCTCCTTACTGGTCCTGAGGCTCTCTTCATCTTGGGCCGCTCCCTTCTCTTCCTCCTTGGCCTCTCTGACTTCAGGGCTCGGTGTCTCAACCTCAGGTGGTGAGGCTGGACTATTGCTGGGCTCCCCTGTGAGGTCATCCTTAAGGGGCTGAGGCACAGGCCCTGGCTCTGGGCTAGGGCTGGCCAAGGCTGCCCAGTTGGATGGCTCCTGGTCTTGGAAGGTTTTGTTATCATAACCTGAGGCTGTAAAGTCAGCCTGTGGGAGGAGAAAAGCAAGTAGTGAAGGAGGTCCCCGAGCTTGGTCCCCAATGTCTCACCTCCCCCACATCTCCTTCTTTCTAGGCTCTGTCTCTCAGCACCTACTTGGTGTCTCTTTCTCTGTTCCTGCCCGATAGCTTTTACCTCTATTTCATTGATTCCTCTTTCATATCTGGGTCTGTAGAGAGATAGAGCTCTAGACCTGGAATCAGGAAGACCTGAGTTCAAATTCCACTTCAGACACTTCCTAACAGTGGGCCCCTGGGCAAGTGCCTTCCCCTTTGCCTGCTTCAATTGCCCCATCTATAAAATGGGTTGCTGGAAGAATCTGAGGAGATAACTGCTGTGGAATGATTTTGCTTTTCCTGTCTCTCCTCTCTTACTTTTGACTGTGTCTAGATATCTTGTGTCTCTGCATCACCTACATCTTCATCCCTTCTAGATACACAGTTCTTCTTGCCTGTCTCCATTTCTTGTCTCTGGATCCCTCCTGTCTGTCTCTGGGCCTCATCTCTCCTTCTGGTCTCTGCCCTCTCCTCTCTCTCCCTCTGTCTCTCTTGTCTTTGTCTCTCCTGGTCTCTGTGCTCTCCCTTCCCCTCTCTGTCTCTTTTGTCTCTGGATCTCTCCTGTCTGTCTCTGGGCCTCATCTCTCCTTCTAGTCTCTGTCCTCTCCCTCTCTCTCTGTATCTGTTGTCTCTGTCTCTCCTGGGCTCTGCCCTCTCCTCTCACTCTCTTCTCTGTCTGTCTTGTCTCTGGATCCCTGCTGTCTGTCTCCCTGCCCACACCTCTGTGTTTCTGCCCCTGAGCAGGCCTCACCCCATGCTTGCTGCTGAGACCACACTTGTGGCACCTGTTGCTCTTGTAGATGAAAACCCCCAGCAGGACAAGGGTCAGGAAGAGCAGGGCCCCCAGCACCCCTCCCAGGATGGCCATCTCATTCACTGTGGACCTCTGCTGCTCCTGGCATCCTGGGGAGCCACCTGGCAGAGACAGCAGCCAGCCTCCAGCCTTCAGGCTCCTCTTGGGGCCTGGAGCCCTTCATTTGGCCCCAGCTGGAGAGCCTTGGGTCATGTGGGAGGATGTGGTCCATGCCTAGCCCCCTCCCCCCACCCACTGGCCAGAGATATCTGGAGCCAGGTATGCCCTCCCCACAGGGCGAGGCCAGCCCAGAACTTTAGGCTCAGTCTGGCCCAACTGTGTCACACAGTGTCATAAACCACCTGGGAGAGGGAGGGGAGGGGAGGGCAGGGGAGCAACCAAGGTATCAGGGCCTCTCCCCAAGGGGTCAGATAAGGGATCCTCTGGCTATGGGGGACAGCTCTAGGGAGGTTTCAGGGAGGGAGCCTGGGGGGGGGGGGACATCACCTGTGGGCCTGGAGGGTCCAATGGGCCCTGGAGAGGTTGTTGATGAGACACTTGGCTCTGGGGGGACCAGGGTGGTGCTGGGGCTGGAGGGCTTTGGGGAGTATTGGGTAGGAGGTGTGGTTAGGGTGCTCCTTGAGTTTGGAGAGGTCTGTGTAGTACTTCCCTGGGTCATGGACTCTGAGGAAGACACAGGTGATGGGGTAGGGCAGGGCTGCTGGTAGCTGAGGGAAGCAGGGGCATTGAGGTCATCCCGCCCACAGCTGGGGGTGGGATGCTCAATGTCATCAGGGACCAAACTCCAGCCTCCACCCTAGGCTCCCATCTGAGCTAATCTGGACTCCTTGAGGTCAGGGACCGGTGCCTAGCAGGTGTGAATCAATGTTCTGATGCATCCCACCCCCATCCCCAGGAGCCCAGGGAGCACAGCTGTCGGCATGGCCCTGGGGGAGGGGAGGGGGAACTACCTGGAGGGGTGAACTGGACAAGGATCTCAATGGTGGTAGTGTCCTTCTCGGAGGTCACCTCATCCAAGACCTCAGCCTGAGGGAGGGAGCAGCCAGGTCAGCTCTGCCCTCACCCCCACTTTCCCCCACAGGCCTCAGTCCCTGGGACAGAACCTACCTCCAGGTAAAGCACCTGTGGGGGCCCCACAGTGTCATTAGTCCACACTACCTCCCCAGACATCCTGAAGGCCAAGCTATTGGTGATTCGGTACTGGAGGCCTGAATTGGGCACCTGCAGGACAGGACATTGGGATGAGTGCACCCCCCTCTTCTTTCCTTCCCCTTCTGGCAGGAGAACTCTCCTTCCCCCTTTCTCATCAGACCCACCCCCATGATACCCTTCTTCCTTACACCTGCTGGGAAGTCATCATCCTCAGCTCTGAGCCTCAGCTCCCTCTCAATGTCTTCTGCATCCCTCACGGCCACATTGATGCCAGTGCCTGGGGACAACCAGCCTCGGTATAGGGCCTGGGGGAATCGAGGTGGGTACAGCTGGCTGGCCACTGCCTCAATGGTGACCTGAGTCACAGAATAACTTCTTGTGTGCACTTGTTGTTGAGCCTAGGGAGAACAGGAGAAACCAAGGCAGACTGAGCTTCCAACAGAGCCCTGAAAGAGAGGCCTCATCCATCATCAGAGACAGAGGGAAGTTCTGCAAAGGCTAGTGAACGTCACCCAGAGTAAGGCAGGAGAGAGGGAATGGGCAGGACAAAGACCACACCCATGTCTATGAAGCCCTGTGAGAAGGAGCCCTCATGGGGAGCAGCTGGGTACCCCAAACTAGCTCTGGATCTCAGGCCCAGGACCTCAGGCACCATGAAACACTGGTCCCTTGGAGCCTACCCATGTGGAAAAGTAGGCAGTCAGTTCATCAACATGTAGTAAGCAACTACCGAATGCCAGGAGCTGTGCTAAGCATTGGAGATAGGAGGCAAAAGGCAGTCCCTGCCCTTGAGCTCACAATCAAATGGGGAAGAAAATATGAAAATAGATACAAAGCAAGCCCTACACAGGATAAATTGGAAATTAACCAAGGGAAGGTCCTGGAATAGAGGGGATGGGGAAGGCTTCCTGTAGAAGGTAGGATTTTAGGAAGTCAGGGAAGTCAGTAGGAAGAGTGTTACAGGCATGGAGGAAAGGGGGGGGAGGGGTGTATATTGTAAAATGGCCAGAGAAGGTGCCCAGAGTCCAGAGATGGAGGGTCTTGTTTATGGAACAGCTGGGAGGCGGGGGGGGGGTGTCTCAAAAAGCAGTGGAAGGTATAGGAAAACTGGGAAGGGAGTGGACAGGTTACGAAGGACTCTGAATGCCAGAAAAAAGATTTTATATTTCCTCCTGGAGGTGATAAGAAGCCCTTAGAGTTGACTGAGTAGGGGGGTGATATGGTCAGACCTGTTCTTTAGGAAAATCACTTTGGTGGCTGAATGGAGGAGGATGGATTGGAGTGGGGAGAGACTGAAGCAGGCAGACCCTCCAGTAGGTTATTGTAATAGTCCAGGAGTGAAGAGATAAGGGTCTGTACCAGGGTGGGGGCAGGGTCAGAGGAGAGAAGGGGGTGTATTGGAGGGATGCTGTAGAGGTGAAATGGACCAGAGCTGCTGAAGAGGTGAAATGGACAAGAGATGCTGCAGAGGTGAAGTGGACAAGAGATGCTGTAGAGGTGGAATGGACCAGAGCTGCTGCAGAGGTGAAATGGACCAGAGCTGCTGAAGAGGTGAAACGGACAAGAGATGCTGCAGAGGTGAAATGGACAAGAGCTGCTGCAGAGGTGAATTCCACAGGCTTTGGCCACCATAATTGGATCTGGGGTGTCAGAGTGAGGAGTCCAGGATGATGCCTAGGTTGGAAGCCTGAGGGATTGAGAAGAGGGTGGTGTCCTCCACACTAATACAGAAGGTTTAAGGAAAAAGAGAATGAGTTGGGTTTTGGACAGGTTGACTTTCAGATGTTTACCTCCAATTCAAGATGTCTGAAGGGCGGTTGGAAGATTGGAGGTCAGCTGGGAAGTGGGGTCAGGAAAGATAGATTTGAGAATCCTCAGCACAGAGATCATCATTAAATCCATGGGAGCCAATAAGATTCCCAGGTGACTTAGAGGGAGAAGAGCAGAGGGCCCAGGCCAGAGCTAGAGGGCCACCGTTCCAGTTGGGGAGGGCATAGACTAGGAAGGGGAGCAACACCGAGACCTGCTTCTCACCTGGACCAGAAGGTTGAAGGTCTTAGGGCTAGGGACAGCTTTGGCCATGGTGATGTTGCCTGAGTCCATGCCAATCTGAAAGGTGTCATCTGTGTTCCCTGGGGAAGATGGGGGGAAGGAGGTCACTTTCAGTCAGTCATCTCTGTGTCTGCCCCCTCCTAGATCCAGAGGAAGGGAAGTAGGCAGGCAGTGCAGAGGGCCTGGGCTCTGATAGGGCAGCGGGGGTGGATCTCACCCCCAATAATGCTGTATCCGATTTGTTCATTGATGGCAGTGTCTCCATCGATAGCATATACAGGCCCAGGTTCGAAGATCAGGGGTGATATCTAGAGAAGGGTAGGAGAAAAACCAGTTGGGGTAGCACCCCTGATTCAGCCTCCCTTCGTCACACAGACTGGTTTTCTGCAGTGTCCATCTCTTGGTTCCCAAGCTAACCCTAACTGGCCTGTGCAAAGTTCCCTCAGGGAGTGAGCAGTGCCCAGATCTTTGAAGACAAGAATCTCCAAGGGATCTGGGGGTCTCCAAGACTGCCTTCCTCCTCCTCCCAGTTGCTTGCCTCTCCTTAAGTCACTAGTCAGGCCAGAACCTTGGATATGAGCTCACAATCTCTTACTTGGGCAGGCAGAGGCTCAGAGAGGAATGGCCCAAGCTCTGACTGCCAAGGTGTAAGTCTGGAAAAGTCTCCAGTCCTAGTCACTTAATAACTATTTTCTCTCTTAATTTCGCCCAGGTTCTCAAGGAAGTTCCTCCTATAGCCTCCCAGACATGCCCACCAGTGGCTTCAGCCCTGCCTCCTTGACAGGAAGGTCCTGGAACTGCTCACTTCTTGCAGAAATTCTGCAAAGCTCAGTTGAGGTCTGCTTGGAGTCCCAGGGATGGACTCTGTGGTCAGTTGAGCCCTTCAGGAGACCTTCACTGGCCTTCCCTCCTGGCCACCTGAGCATGGGTGGTTGGGAGTACATGTGAGGAGAGATGCCCACCCACCCCTGCTCTTCCCCCTCCTCCTGTCCCAGGCATGGACATTACCAGGACAGAGCCAGTGGACACAGCTCCTCGGTATTGTGCGTGGATGCAAATTTGTCCATCAGTGTACAGACAGGGTAAGAACCATGGAGGGCGCATGTCCGCAGGCACCACTTGGACTATGACTGTGGCCGTGGCAGTGTGGCTAGACTCCACTTCTGACTCCAGAGTGTCCTGTAGCAGAGCCCCCAGCCACACATGAGTGGGATGCAGAAGGGCCTGGCTGACCACCTCATGCTGGTGCTGAGGTAGTTTTTTACTATGGTTCCCTTCAAAGCGCCTTAGAGGATAAAGAGGCCTGCTTGGGGGCTGGGGGTCACTGGGCATAGACTGTACCATCTTGGATCTGGTCTGTGAGGACATTCAAGTGCCCAAAGGCTTCAGGGCATAGATAGATAGATAGATAGAGCTCAAAGAGCAGCCTGAGGAAGCATCCCCTCATTTTAAAGAGGGGGAAACCAAGGCCTAGACAGGGACCACCTAGGATCGCACAGCCAGGTTCCTTGGGGGTCCAGGAGGGGAAGGAACTTACTCTAGCGAGAAGGTGGAAGACCATGATTGGGTTCTTGTCGTAGTCCAGATCCTGGGCCAGCTGAAGGGCAGGGAAATTAACCCCAGCCAGGGAGAAAAACAGGTCTGCATCCTGAGGCAGGGGTGGAGAGGACTGGAGAGTCAGTGAGCAGCCAGCTGGAGCCCAATGCTCCCTCCCCCCTCCCTAGGCAAGAGGCTGAGTCATATACCTCAGCTGGAGCCTAGCACCAGACTCTGGCTGGGAGTCGGGAGAGAAGGGTGCTCAGGGGTCTTGAAGGGGCTGCAAGAGGGGCAGGGTGCTCTGGGGTCTTGGAGAGGCTGGGAGAGGGACAGGGTGCTCTGGGGTCCTCCTGGAGGGATTAGGGGAGGGAGGAGAGTTCTCAGGAGGAAGCCAGCTAAACTGACCGAGGGGCTCTGCCCTGAGAGGCTGTAGAAGAGCGTGTCCCCATCCTCATCTGTGGCTGTCAGTTCCGTGGATGCGATGACAGTGGTCCCTGCCTCAGTGTTCTATACAGAATTGGGGGAGGTTGAGTGGGAGCAGCTTGGCTCCATTCCCCCCCCCCCATGAATGGCAGAGCTCACCTCACTGACATTCCAGGCCTTGCTGGAAAAAGGAAATACTGGGGCCATATCGTTGACATTGAGGACCTCCACAATCACATGCAGCCTGGTCACCTGGGGCAACCCGGGGTCAAAAGTCAAAGGTCATTTCGCTTCCCATTTCCCCATCCAGATGCCCAGCCCGTACACTTACCTCAGTGGAGCCTTCTTGGCACTCCAAGCTTGCGAGCAACACGCTGTGTGTCTGGGTGGGAGGCAGAAGGGAATGTGGGACTGGTCATTTCCAAACAAGCCAGGCCCCTGGACATCCACGTGGATGACAGATTGAGGGGGGGTCCTCTTCCTGCCTCTCTGCCGAAGGTGGGATGGGCCCAGGGGAGTGCCCAGAGGCTGGGGTGGGAGAGGGGCCTGGGGGCCGGATCCTGGCTCACCTCGTAATCAGGGGCCCTAGTGAGCCTCAGTTCGTCATCCACAATTTCGAAGATGTCCTTAGGACTGGACGAATCACTCACAACCACCATCTGTCCAGGGGGTGCCGTGACAGTGGCTAGGGCTTCTGTAGGGAGCGTATTCTCTTCCACAGAGAACAGCTTCTGGACCACAGAGCACGCTGTGGGGGGGATTCCCACTCTGAATCAGCACTGACCCCTGGATTCCCCTGGAACCCCCGCCATCCCTGCCCCCAGCCCCTTCTCTCCAATCCCCTCCTCCCCCAGCCTCTCCATCCCCCCCACCTCCCTTGCCCCCAGTACCGACT
>CM053583.1:487328-542591 GCA_028627135.1 Pseudochirops cupreus
AGCCTGGTTTGGCCCACCCTGCCCTGCACTGCTGCTCTCCTGGCATGAAGGAACCGAGAGCGACCTTTGAGTCGGGCAAAGACGAGTATTTATGGCACCTCCAGCCAGGACTGGGGAGGGGATCTACTCTGACACGCCCCCACCCCAAGGTCTCAGCCTTCCTAGCACCCTAGAACAGGGAGCCTGGAACGCTGTCATCTGACTGGCCCTGGTCTTGGGGAGGTGTTGGGGAGCCAGCTTGCATCTGGGTTGTGGGGAATCAGAAGATCCCTGCCCTTTGTCCCTCCATGCATACAAGAGGAAATAAAACAGCGCACCCTGGACCTGCATCCCTGTGTCCAGAAGGTCTGGGGGAGACCTTTGTTCTGCAGGGCGGGGCCTCCTCTTGCAGCCCCTAGGCAGCCCATTCTTCAAGGGCACTCATCCAGTCCCTTGTCCCCTGATCCTCAGTCCCACCCTGGAATTCAGACCATTAACTAGTTAGTGGCCTGAGGTACCGAAAAAAGACCTTTCTCCCTTTCCTCCCTAGTCCTTGGGAAGGTGTGAGAGGATGAGGCTTCCCTCCATTGGGAATGACCCTAGAGGCCGTGAGCATGGAAGAGGAGTCAGGGTGGTCTGGGAAGGGAGGCAAGCTGCTCATTTCAGGGGGTGTGGGACTGATGGATGGCCCCTGGGTACCTGCGCTCTGGCAATGGGGCTTTGCCAATGTTCTGTTGTTCATCATGAACTGGATCACTCACCAAAAACAGTAACTCACATTTTTACAGGGACTGAACATTCACAAAATAGCCTTTCTTAGGTGCCCACTGTGAGCCTGGCATTGGGGTGAGCCAGGCCTGAGTAGCCCACAGGCTCAAGGCTCCTGAATCCAGACTTCAAAAAGTCTTCACATCTTTTGAAGTTTGGACTCAGTTAAAGGGCCGCACTTGAGGGCCTAGAGGGCCACATGTGGTCTCAAGGCTGCAGGTTCCCCAGCCCTGGGTGAAGCCTTGAGGAATACAAAGAAAAGTCCAAATAGGATGGCATTTGACTCTCACAGACTGTTTTGTTGTCACTGAGTCTTGTTCATATCTGATGCTCTATGACATTGTTTGGAGTTTTCCTGGCACAGATACTGAAGTGGTTTACCATTTCTTTCTCCAGCTCATATTACAGATGAAGAAACTGAGGCAGACAGGTGAAGTGACTTTTACAGGGTCATTTAGCCAGTAAGTGTTCAAGACTGGATTTGAACTCAGGTCTTCCTGGTTCCAAGTGCAGGGCTCTAGTACTAGGGGAGGACAGAGGCAGAATTGATCTTCCCTGATCACAGGGATCTCCACCCACTGGGGGTTGACTTGGGCAGGGGACAACTTTCCCTGGAGCCCCTCTGTGGCCTTCAGGAGTCATGAGATTACCCACAGAGGGTTTTAGTTCAGGTCTAAGGTGGTCAGGGCCACTAGGTTCCTTTCTAAGCAAAGCTAGAAAGCTTGAAAAGCCAGATGACAAAGAAAACACGAAGGGCTGAATGCCCCCAGCCTTGGGTGGGTCGCCTGGTCCCCAGTAGCTGGTTTGGTATCATTCCTGACACCCAGCACCACCTCTCCCTCCTTAAGCTTTTTTTGGCAGGTGATCCATTCTACTGAATTGCTGAGAAAATATGAGGTGAAAATGGAATAAGGTGGCTGGGAGAAAGACTCCCAGCACCTGTGTGCTGTCTCAGAAGACACAGGATGCCAGACCCTAGGTGTCCTTTTCCCATTTTCCTTTGGTTGAATCCCTAACTCCTTTTGTAATCTTGTTTCATTCACCAAGCTAGAAAAACTGGAATTTTCTCAAGAGCACCCATCGGCACCCCCATTTGAAATGGAGAGCACACTCCAGATATTCTGTGCTGGCCCAGAGTGGACACCACACCCAAGTAGGGCAATGAATTCCTACCAGGATTCTATGGGCAGGGGAGGTGGAGGGGGTGGAGGGGGTGGAGGGGTCAGAGTATAGAGCCAAAGAAGTATGTGGCAATGTTTGCTGATAGCCCTCTCCTCTTGCCTAGGAAGATGATGCCAAAGAAGTCATCGGTGCAGCTCGGTGGCACAAGTCCACAAGACGTGAGTTCAAATTTTGCTTTAGAAGCTTATTAGCTATATGATTGTGGGCAAGTCACTTTTCTTCTCAGCCTCAGCTTCCTCAACTGTAAAACAGGGATAATGATAGCACCCCCCCCCAAGGTTTATGAGGATCAAAGGGGATAATATTTGTAAAGTTCTTAGCCCAGTGTCTGGTATCTTGTAGGTGCTTAATAAATGTGTTTCAGGGGAGAGGGGTAGAGCCAAGACTATAGAGAAAAGACAGCTACTTGCCCCTGAACACCTTTAAATAATGTTACAAAACAAGTCCTGGGGCAACAGAAGCCGCAAAAGAATGGGGTGAAATAATCTTTCCAGCCAAAGATGACTTAGAAGGTCAGCAGGAAAGAGCGAGGGGAGCAGGCAGTTAGTTGGAGGGAGATTGCAGGGGTTTCTTTGCTAGCACTGAGGCAGGATTATGTTGCTTTGCCCATACTTTGCCCATACAGAATAGGCTATTCTGGAGGACAAAGGAGCTAGGATTACAACCAAGAATCACCTATCCAGCAAGACTGAGTACAGTCCTTCAGGGGGCAAAACTGGACATTCAACAAGATAGAGGGCTTTCAAGCATTCTTGATGAAAAGACCAGAACTGAATAGAAAAACTGATGTTCAAATACAAGACTCCAGAGAAGCATAAAAAGGTAAATAGGAAAGAGAAATCACAAGGGACGAAATAAGATTAAACTTTCCATTCCGACATGGGAAGATGATACTTGTAACTCATGAGACCTTCCTTTGTCATTATTAGGCCATTAGAAGGAGCATATATGGACATATGGCACAGCTGTGAGTTGAAGGTGAAGGGATATCTTAAAAAAATCAAATTAAAGGGTGAGAGAAGAATGTACTGGGAGAAAGAGAAAGGGAGAAGTAGAATGGGACAAATTATGTCACATAAAAGAAGCAAGAAAAAGCTTTTACAGTGGAAGGAAAGAGGGGGAAAGTGAGGAGGGGGGGGTGAGTGAACTTTCCTTTCATCAGAATTGACTCAAAGAGGAAATAATATATATACCCAATTGGGTATAGAAATCTATCTTACCCTCCAGGAAAGTAGGAGGGGAAGGGAATAAGAGAAGGGAGGGGGATGATAGAAGGGAGCACAGATTGGAGGAGGGGGTAACCAGAAACAAAACACTTTTTAAAAATTTTATTTTATTTTAAATTTATTTATTTGTTTTCAGTTTTCAACATTCACTTCCATAAGTTTTCAATTTTCTCCCCCCGCTCCCTCCCCAAGGAGGCATGAAATCTGATAGGGGCTCTACACATACATTCCTATTAATCACATTTTCACATTAGTCGAGTTGCATAGAAGAATTATGACTAATAAGAGAAACCATGGGAAAGAAAACAAAACATAACAAAGCAAAACAAAAGAGAAAACAATCTGCTTCACTCTGCATTTTGGCTCCATGTTTCTTTCCCTGGATGTGGATGGCATTTTCCATCATGAGTCCTTTGGAAATATTTTAGGTCCTTGCATTGCTGGAAAGGGCTAAGTTTATCAGAATCAGTCCTCGAACACTGTGACCGTTACTGTGTACAGTGTTCTCCTGGTTCTGCCCACTTCACTCAGCATCAGTTCATATAAGTCTTTCCAGGTTTTTTTGAAGTCTGCCTATTCATCATTTCTTTTAACGCAAAGAAGCAAAACACGTTTGAGGAGGGCCAGGGTGAAAGAGGAGAAAGAGAATAGAATAAATGGGGGAGGAGGGGTGGAATACAAAGGAGGGAAATACGGTTAGCAAAAGTAACTGTGAAAAAAATTTTGAAACAAGTTTCTCTGATAAAGGCCTCATTTCTCAAACATAGAGAGAACTGCATCAAGTTTATAAAAGAGCCATTCTCCAATTGATAAATGATCAAAACATATGAACAGTTTTCAGATGAAATAGTCAAAGCTCTCTATAGCCATATGAAAAATATGTTATAACTCAGTATTGATTGGAGAAATGAAAATTAAAACAATTCTGAGGTAATAGCTCATACCTATTAGATTGGCTAAAAGGACAGAAAAGGAAAATGATCAGTGTTGGAGGGGATGTGGGGAAAAAGAGACATTAATGCGCTGTTGGTGGAGTTGTGAACTGATTCAGCCATTCTGTAGAGCAATTTGGAACTATGCCCAAAGGACTGCAAAAGTATGCACACTCTGACTGGCCACATTGTTTGAATGCAAAATGTTCAGATGCAAAACTTGCCAAAAAGATTATTTTATGGAGAACTCACACAGGACAAGCATTCACACGATGGTCAGAAGTGATACAAGGACACACTCACAGGTTCTCTGAAGAACTTCGGAATTGATTGTGTGACATGGGAGATGCTGGCACAGGACTGCTTAGCATGGCATGGCCACATCAGAGAAGGCACCAAGCTCTATGAGGAAAGCAGAATTGGAGTAGCTTTAAAAAAACCACACAAGATGTCCAAATTTAGAGAACCCTTCCCAAAAATGTTCACACAAAAATGTGCCCAACCTGCGAGAGAGCATTCCAAGCTCATGTTGGTCTGATCAGCTACAGTCGGTCACGCTGAAGCTTGACTCTAGCAGAGTGATATCATTTTGGTCAAAGGACAGCAACCAACCAACCAATACTAGGTCTGTATCCCAAAGGAGATTAAAAAACAAAAAGGAAAAGGACCTGTATGTACAAAAGTATTTTTAGCACCTCATTTCTGGAGGAAAAGAACTGGAAATTGAGGGGATGCCCATCAATTGAGGAATGGCTGAACAAGTTGTGGTATATGAAAGTAAGGGAATTCTATTGTGCTGTAAGAAATGAGGAGCAGATGGATTTTAGAAAAGCCAGGAGGGACTTATATAGACTGATGCTGAGTGAGGGGAGCAGAACCTGGAGAACTTTGCAAACAGTCACAGACACAATGTATCCGTGATGCCTGACTTTGACAGACTGGGCTGCTCTCAGCAATGCAGGATTAGAAGAGAGCTCCAAAAGACTCATGATGGGAAGGGCTGTCACATCCAGAGAAAGATCTGCAGAGTCTGAACGCAGAGAGAAGCAAACTACTTGCTCTCTCTCTCTTTCATTTTGTTTTGTTTTGTTCTTTCTCGTTGTTCACTCCACTGGTTATAATCCTTCTTTACAACATAACTAATGTTTAATGTGAAGGTATTTGTAGAACCTGTATCAGATTGCATGCTGCCATTGTGGGGGAGGGGGGAAGGAAACAGAGGGAGAGAAAATTTGGAACTTAAAAGCCTGTGGAACTGAATGTTGTAAACTAATAGTAAATAAATAAATAAAAATAAATGATGAGCAGGAGGCTCTCAGAAAAACCTGGAAAGACATACACCAGCTAATACAAAGTGAAATGTACTGTGTACAAAGTAACAGCAGCGTTAGGAGATGATCAGCCATGAATGAGTTAACTATTCTCACCGACAGTGACCCAAGACAACTCTGAAGGACTTTATGAAAAATGCTGTCCATCCTCAGAGAAAGAGCTGATGATATCTGAATACAGATTGAAGCAGACTTTTTTAAAAATTAAATTTATTTACTTACTTTTAATTTACAACATCACTTCCACAATCTCTTGAGTTCCAAATTTTCTCTTTCCACCCCATGGCAGCACGCAATTCAATATAGATTTTACAAATACCTTCACATTAAACATTAGTTAAGTTGTAAAGAAGCATTATAACCAATGGAGTGAACAATGAGAAAGAACAAAACAAAAAGAGAAATCAAGTAGTTTGCTTTCATCTGCGTTCAGACGTTGTAATTGTTTCTCTGGATGTGACAGCCCTTCCCATCATGAGTCTTTTGGAGCTCTCTTCTAATCCTGCATTGCTGAGAGCAGCCCAGTCTGTCAAAGTCAGGCATCACAGATACATTGTGTCTGTGACTGTGTGCAACGTTCTCCAGGTTCTGTTCCCCTCCCTCAGCATCAGTTTATATAAATCTCTCCAAGTTATTATGAAGTCCGTCTGCTCCTCATTTCTTACAGCACAATAGTATCCCATTACATTCATATACCACAGCTTGTTTAGCCATTCCCCAATGGATGGGCATCCCCTAGATTTCCAATTCTGTGCCACCACAAAAAGAGCTCCTATAAATATTTTCGTACTTACAGATCCTCCTCCCACTTGTATTATCTCTTTGGGATACAGCCCTAGAAGTGGTATTAAAGGATATGCATTTACTAGGTCAAACAGTGTGCACATTCTGATAGCCCTTTGAGCATAATTCCAAATTGCTCTCCAGAATGGTTGGATCAGTTCCCAACTCCACCAACAATGCACTAGTGTTCCAATTTTTTCCATATTCTCTCCAGCATTTATCATTTTCCTGTTTTGTCGTCTTAGCCAATCTGGCTGGTGAGATGTGGCACCTCAGAGTTGTTTTGATTTGAATTTCTCTAATCAAGAGTGACTTAGAGCATTTTTTCATGTGCTTATAGATATCTTTATTTCTTTGAAAATTGCCTGTTCATATCCTTTGACTATTTATCAATTGGGGAATGACTTGTATCCTTATATATTTGACTCAGTTCTCTGTATATTTTAGAAATGAGGCCTTTATCAGAGATACTGGTTGTAAAAATTCTTTCCCAATTTTCTACTTCCCTCCTAATCTTGGTTACATTGGCTTTGTTTGAACAAAAAAATTTCAATTTAATGTAATCAAAATTATCCATCATGCATTTTGTGATGCTCTCAATCTCTTGTTTGGTCCTAAATTCTTCCCTTGTCCATAAATCTGAGAGTTAAACTAATCCTTGCTCTCCCAGATTGCTTACAGTATCAGCCTTTATTTCTAGATGGTGAACCCATTTAGATTTTCTTTTGGTGTATGATGTCGGATGTTGGTCTATGCCCAGTTTCTGCCATGCTCTTTTCCAGTTTTCCCAGAAGCTTTTGTCAGATAGTGAATTCTTATCCCAGAAGATGGAGCATTTGAGTTTTATCAAAGAGTAGATTACTACAGACGTTGACTGCTGAGTCTTGCGGACCCAGTCTATTCCACTGATCCACCGCTCTGTTTCTCAGCCAGTACCAAGTAGTTTTGATGACTGCTCCTTTGCAATATAGTTTAAAACCTGGTATGTCTAGGCCGCCTTCCCTAACATTTCTTTTCATCATTTCCCTGAATATTCTGGACCTTTTGTTTTTCCAGATGAAGTTTGTTACTATTTTTTCCAGCTCTATACAATAGGGTTTTTTTGGTAGATTGATTGGTTTGGCACAGACTTTTTATTTTTTACTTGATTTTTCTTGAGGTGGCTTTTTTGTTTTGTTCCCCCCCCCCCCCCCCACAGCATGACTAATATGAAAATGTTTTGCATGGCTAGAGAAAAAAAAAGTCAATCCATGTTTCCCTCCTTTCTTATTTTATAATGCATGTACCCAATGAATCCAATCTTTTCCCAGTTCTGAAGACCAAAGAATGTCCTGTTCCACGCTGGCTGCCCTCCCATGGCCCCCCCCCCCCCCCAATCCTTCTGACCCATTAGAGCTCAGAACCACCATGAACAAGTGTTGCCGGGACCTCCTGCTTCTCCTGTCTCTAGCTTGCCCTTTGTCTCTCCACTAGACTTGGAACTCCTGAAAGGCAGGGCTTGTCCTTTGCTTCTCTTTGCATCCCCAGCTCTTGGCACCGTGCCTGGTGCCTAGTAAATGCTTGTTGCCTGACAAATTGACCGATAGTGTGTCGAAACCTATGGATCCCTGCAGTTTTAAACGCGAAAGGAAAAGTGCATAGGATTACGAAGGCAGCCAATTATACAGACACACAGTTAGTCAGAATATTTTTAAGAGATAATACTTTTTAAAATGGGATGTTTGATAAGTGGTTTTCAAACTTTGAAGCGCTATACGCATAAGAAACAGAAACAACAGAAAACAAGCCGGTGGAGGGAGCCCAGTCACCAGAGTTCCGCCAGGTGGCGCCCTTGTCCACTCCCTCGCGGGATTCCTGAGGCGCAGCGCAAGGCTGCCAGCCACCGGGTTTTCAGGGAGGGGACCCGAGAGTGTCCTCCTCCACTCACCTTCTCCAACTCCTTTGATCCTCATCCCTCTCCAGAAAGATTCAAATCTACTGCTGCTTTAGTGGACACCTGGCCCTCCAGTTCAGATGCAGAGATAGCGTCTTCTCTCCTTGAGTTAGGAAGAGGTCTATGAATCCCATGGAATAGTATTGTGCCGTAAGAAATAAATGGAGAAGCCTGAGAAGGACTTTTATGAACGGATACGGAGTGAAATGAACAGAACCCGGAGAACAATTAAACCCTACAAATGATCTTGTAGACTGAAAGACTTCCGAAATCTGAGCAGAGCAAAGACCTCGGGAGCACCAGCCAAAAGGCCTGGTGTGGAACGTGGTGCAGCGCTCTTGCTGAGGGGTAATAGGACAGTTTTTTAGATAGGACAAGTGGATAGATTTATTTTGCTTGACTAAGTATACTTGTCACAGGGATTGTATTTTTCCTCTTTTGATCGGGAGGAAAGCAGGGAAGAAAGCTAGGGATAGGGCTGAAAAGAGGCATTGGGGAGAAGGGAAGAAAGGTCGAAAGGAAACAGGAACAGGAAAAAAAACAGGAGCAGGACTGATTTTAAAGTAACTTGTTGAATTTATTATGTCATTTTTAAAAACAAGCTGAATATATGCAATGTTGATTGTGGTCTCACTTGGAATGAATATTTTTTAATTCTATTTTGAATATGGAAACTTTCATTTTGGGGGCATTTGGTAAGTTTAAAATTTTGAAAATCTGCAGTCCTGGCCCTGACATCGAAAAGACCTCAAATAGCCCCTTCGCTGTGGGGGGCTGTGGATCCAACACCTCGGATAGCCCCTTCCATGTCGGGGGCTGTGGATCCAACACCTCGGATAGCCCCTTCCATGTCGGGGGCTGTGGATCCACGCACCTTAAGCTTGTTTGTAGTCTGATGACACCTCCGGACAGGTTTCTGGCAAGCTGCTGCCCAGTGAAAGGAAACAGTCCTAGGAAGAATCCCTCCCCCTCACGTATACAGATTGGTTTGCAAGCCTGAAAGCTTGGCTGAATGTCCGATCTTATTGTAATCCTATGGCAATTGATACATAATCTAATAAAGCTGACCACCTTGGGGAAGAATTAAATCAGATAGGATTTAGCAGGAATCCATGTAAAGGCCATTTGGGTCCCCAAAAATCACCTTCCTAAGTACAAGGTGGAAGGAGGTGCGCCTGAAAATGCTGAGAATTACAGTGCAGATTGCAAGATTATGATGAACCTCCCATTTCCCCAACATATCAAACCTATATTGGTCTCTTTGCCCTTTCCCTTCACTGCTCCTGAGTCGGCCTTCCAGGACCAAACAGGATTAGCATCATCTTTCCTGCATGGGACAGCCCTTGGGTCCTTGGAGACAGCTCTCAAGTGAGGGAGAAAGGAACATGAGCAGAAGAAGCCTCCTGAGGCTCCTCCAGGCCAAAGAGCCCCAGTCCCTTCAACCAGCCTCCTTACATTGGCCCTTGGGCCCTGTCCCATTCTCAGCGATAGGAATTGACGTCAAAGGGTGGGGAAGCGTTGGGAGTATAAAAATTCGTGTTTCCAAGCCCTGTTCTGCTTCTTGGAACTACCTCCCTCTAGTCTAGTGGCTTTCCCACCCTCCTCCCCTGTACCCCCAGGTCACACCAGCCGGGCTCTCTGTGCATCCAATGCTCCTTTATTATTGAATCATAGACGCCAATCTCTTTGGCTTTGAGTTCCCTCCCACACAAGGGCTCCTTTCCTTTCAGGCTCAGCCTCTGGCCAAGGAATAGCTTTGTAGAGCAAGGGACAGGGACTGCCGGTGGATGTCCCTTGAAGGACTGCCCTGTGAAGAGGTCACAAGAGGGGTTCGTGAGATGGGCTAGGAGACTGAGACCCATCCGCCCAGAAACCTAGAGGAAGAACAGGACCGGCTCTCTCCAAACTCTGAGGCTGATCTTGGGGAGGAACAAAGGAGCGGAGCTAGGAGTCCCCATTGTGCTCCAGCGGAAGAAGGGGGGGGTCATTTACCCGTCCTGTGAGAGGCACAGACGCAGCCACTTCAGGCAGAGTAAATCCTCCCAGGAGGGGACCAGGGGCCCATTTTCCCCCCTGGAGTTCCTTCCAGTGGCCTTCTCTGGCTCTCTGACTGACCTTCCCGGCCACGAAAGAAAAGGAGAAAAGGGAGGGGGGGTCACAGTCTTGTAGAAGTCTGGAAGTGTTAGGAGTTGGGTGGGGATAGTGAGAGAGCGAGAGTGTGGGTGTTCACCCCCAGGCTGGAATGAACTTCGGTTGGGGAGGGGGCCTTGTCTGGGGGAGAGAAGTGTGGGAGCAGGAGCGCTCAGGTGCGCACCCGCGGCGCTCACCTGCGCTTACCCACCAGCTGCTGGATAAGCCGGTGCACCTGGGCCGTCCCTCTTACTTTACTGAGCTCACTGGTAAAGGTGCCGTCCGAGTGTCTCTGGGTCCTGGGGAGGTGGGGAGCAGGGAGGCAGCGGCTGGGGGCTGGACTGGGTAGGCAGCCGCAGCAGCAGTCATGCCCAGGTCCGCCTCCCTTCCCTCTTCCTTTTCCCTCAGCTCCCTTCACCTCTTCCTGAACACCCCCGAGGTGGAGCTCACCTGGGCCCCAGGCCGACCAGCGCGCGGACCAGACTTTGAACGAAAGCGCTCTCCCTAAGGCGGCTCAACTCGCTTGTGAAGGCACCGTCCATGTGGCGCTGAGTCCTGCTGAGAACCCAAGGGGTGTGTGCGGGGCTGGGATGGGGTGACAGATCGAGGGAGGAGATGCTGGATGGGGTGGTCACATCTCGGGGCCATTAGATCCCGGCAGTGGTATGGGGGAAGGTGCGCCCCAACCAACCCCAACTGGTGCGGCTGTTCCTGAGCCTAGACTGCAGTCCGCCTAGTCGGCGGGAGGCTTGAAGGAAGCTCGTTGCTAGTTAACTATGTAATTATCTTTGTGACTTTGTAGCTTGGTCTTTTTATTCCTTTGTGGCGAATTATTCTAGGCTCCCAGTCCCTTCCCTGCTTTACCCACCCACCCACCCACCCCAGTCCGAGGTGGTCTGGAGTCTGTCAGGGTCACGTAAGCTAGAGTTAGACCAATCAGCCTCAGCCTAGGACACAAACCAGGAAGGGAAAGGAGAGTAGTCCTCTCTCTGATCAGTCCCGCCCTCTCCCGGGAAACCCCCCTCCCCCCGCCCCCAGCCCATAGTCTGTTGAAGTCTGCCAATCCCTCGCCACAAGGCTAGGGGAGCCGGGGTAGGGGGAGCGGGGGTGGGGTTGGGGCTCACCTCTGGGGAGCTGGGAGTGAGCAGGAGCCTTGGATCAAAAAGGCAGCGAGAATCGCAAGGGCCCCTATTCTTCTGGCCATGGGGACTAGCGGCTATGGGGCAGGAGATATGGGATACTAGAAATATCCAAGCAGCGGAGCTCCCGGATGCACAGAAGCAAGAAGCCTGAGAAGGAGAGAACCGGAGACTGAGGGGATTGAGATTCGAGTCAGGGAGACAGATTGAGGGGCGCGAACCGACATAAAGAGATCTAGAAACCGGAAAGGAATTCACAGAAACCAAGACTAGCGGCCGGACAAGACTGAGACAGTGAGATAAGGAGACCGAGCGAGAGGAGCGAGAGACTTGGAAGGGAGAGACAATGAGAACGAGAAGACCTACTATCGGAGAGGCACAGACACTGGGAGAGTGATAGGGAAAGGGAGACCGAGACGTACAGGCCTCAGAGGGGCAGGGAGACATTGGGAGACGCGGGGAGAGACAGGAAAGAGGAAGACCGGGAGACACAAGGACAGACAGAGACCCAGAGACATGGGGAGAGACAGAGATCCGGAGACCCGGAGACGCCTCGCTAGGGAGCCGCGGGCGGCTCTCCAGGTCCCGCCCGGCTCCCGCCTACTGTAGTCCGCCGGCTTCTCACCGAGCCTAGGCAAGACTGTCTCTGAATTTCAGCTCCAAGTCCTTCGTCCTCCTTCCTCTCCTCTTCCTCCACCTACTTCTTAGGGGCCGGCCGCCCAACTCCAGTGCTGGGCTCCGCGGCCCGCTCGGTATAAATCCCCCCTGGGCCGGGGACCTCGAGGGCAGAGGCGGAGGTTTGGGGCGCCAGGATTCCTCTCTTCCCCGCCCCCCACGCCCGCCCGGTGGCCTTTTGGAGGCTCCACAGTTTCCGCTCCGGTGACTTCGCAAACAGTTGGTCCGGGGCCATCGATCGTCCGGGAAGGTCAAGGCCGCCCCTCCAGCTGTCATCCACGCCAAGCTCAGGTGCCCGGCACCTGGCGGCCGGAGCTGAAGCCTGCTGCTTTGGATCGATGGCCCCACCCAGTCCGGTCTCGTCCCTTCCTGGCCCCAAAGGCCAGATGGAAGCTTCGGAGGGATTGGGGCAGGCAAGCTGATCGTCAATGCCTGGAGACCATTATGGGAGTCTCCATGGGTGGCCTATGTCTTCCCCTGGGGAGTTTGTACGTTCAAGAGGAACAGGGGAGTGGCACGAAGTCTGATGCCAAGTGCCGTGTGATGGAGCGAAGGCAGAGCGGCCCAAGGCCTGGCAAAGCAGGGGAAGAGAGCCTCTCAGCTCAGAGAAGGCTTCGAGGAGAGGCGGAGAATATTGCGGAGTAGGCAGGGCAGGGACCACTAGGGATCCTGTTTGACCGTGACAGTCTGTGTGAAGGGGAACCTCGGGAAGTTAGATGGCCGGAGGAGGGAGGTAGATGGCCCGCAGTGCTGGGCTGGACGCTTTGCGTTTTATCCTGGAGGCAATGATGAACGACAGACTTTTGATCAGTAGAGCGATATCGAGGGGTGTGCACCATTATGGAGGAAGGCCCAAGAGGGTAGGCAGCCAGTTAGGAGACGCAACCAGCCAGGGAGCCCAGAATGAAGCTTCCGCCTAGCTTGGGCAGACATTAGAGTCTAGTGTGTGGGTACCACCTTTGGAGGCCAGATGCTTGCCCTCAGAGAGCTTGCATACAGTAAAGGAGGCACAGAAACGTGAAGGGCCCTTGGCCTGATGCTTCTTCCTAGAGGAGATCCGGGAGAATCCCAGAAGACTTCCTCGGGGCAGGACCTTGGAATCCAGTTGGCTCCGAAGGATGGGTGGGAGGAAGGGCATAGGAAGCCGGTGGAGCCTTATGGCTGAAGCAGAAGCCAGAAAGGATTCAGGGAATTGAGGACAGATTTAGCCTGGGGTGGGGGATGGCAGTGAGGAGGAGGTGGCCACAGTGCTTGGGCTCTCTCTGAGGGGGCGCCTGGAGGGCCTTGGCTCTTTGAGCCCTTCCCCCACCCCTCAGACTTGTGCCCAGAGTAGGACCGAGGCCTCCGCTCTTCCTTTACATGCATACATTTTGCATATATCTGCATAGAGTCACAATCGCCAGACGCCAGCTTAGCCCAACAAAACCTGAGAAGCTTAGGCTGAGGTATAGCAGCCTCCATTGAGCCTCCTGGAGTCCAAGATTGGTCTTGGAAACAGGGAGCCAGGATCCCGAGGTCCAGGGCGGCCAGGTTGTGCAGTGGATAGAACGCCGGGTCTGGAGTCAGAAATACTCATCATCTTCCTGAGTTCAAATCTGGCCTCAGACACTTACTAGTTATGTGACTCTGGGCAAGTCACTTCACCCTGTTTGCCTCAGTTTCCTCATCTGTAAAATGAGCTGAAGGCAATGGCAAACCCTTCCTGTATCTTTGTCAAAAAAATCCCAAATGGAGTCACAGAGAGTAGGACACGACTGAAACGACCTCACAACATTAGTAGGTCCTTGGACCGGCCTCACCCTGGGCTCGCGGTGCCTTAGTTTCTCCACTTGTGTGATGGATCTAATGACCAAGGGAGACTTCCCGAGGTCTTAGCCCTGCCTCCACACTAAGATCTTTCCCGGATCCCCAGAGTGTCCCTCCCTTTCTGAGCCTCGACACCGAAGTATTTTCGGTGAAGGACCCTGGTGTGTCAGAGTTCCTGGGCCCCGGCCTCCATTTCTGCCATCTCTGCAAGGTGACTGAGAATGAAGGTGGGCGGTTGTGTGTGTGCGTGCGTGAGTGTGTGTATGTTTGTGGGGGGGGGGGGGGAGAAGAAGGGGGGAGTTTCCTCAGAACCCAGAGAAGGCGGAGCCGAGAAGGGGAGAGGCCACGGCGGAGCTAGGGAATTTACCGCGCTTGGAGCAGTGGAGCCGAGCTCAGCAGCCAAGGACCGGCGATAGGGTCCAGGGGGGAACTCACTCACTCTGGGACCACAGGCTGGGGACTCCCAGCCCCCGGTCCCCAGCCCCGAGGCTCCCCTCGTTCTTCCTCGGGCGGCTGCGGTGGAGGAGTTCAATCTCCCGGAATGCGGCGCCCAGCCGCGTCCCACGCTGCTGGGGTGCGGCGCTGTCCGCGGTGCTGAAGTGGACTGGTCCTAGACCATGCTGGGGAACCGCAGCTTCCCGAACGCCAGCGAGCTCCTGGGCAGCGGCAGAGGGGGCCTGGGGGCGCCTGAGCCGCATGTGGGCGCTCTGGTTGGGGGCATCCTGCTCATGGCCACCGTGCTGGCTGGCAACGTGCTTGTGTGTGTGAGCGTGGCGGCAGAGCGCGCCCTGCAGACCCCCACCAACTTCTTCATCGTGAGCCTGGCCGCCGCCGACCTCCTGCTGGCGCTGCTGGTGCTCCCCCTTTTCGTGTACTCCGAGGTGAGGTGAGCCCGGACCCAGGACGCCCCCCCTGGCTCGGTCTGTCCTTCGAACCTGCTTCCTAGACCCAAGATACCCCCACCCCTTTTACAGTCTCTCCTCTGTTGGACCTTCCGCACTCCCTACCCCTCCCACCCCAACCCCCCCCCCCCGCTTCCGCCTCGGGATCTTCCCCCCTGCCCTGGCTAAAGGGCATCACTTCCCACCCCACCCTCCACTGTCAGTTCTTTCAGCCTAATTCATTGTCTGTTCCTTGAACCTTCTACTCCAGTTCTCCGGACTCAGGGTTCTGCTCACCCCTCCGCCCATCCTAGGATCCCTCTATAAACCCTAGCCTAGGATACATCTTGTCTCACGGTCCCTGCTTCTCATTCCTCAGGTCCCCTACCCTGATACTCCTTTCCTGTCTGTCCCATCCTTCCCCTAACCCTTCTTCGCCAACTCTTTTCACACACATTTCATCTCTTGAAAACTTGAAGCTGACATTGTGCCCTCTGAGCGCTGTTCCCATTCCCTCCACAGTCCTCTAGACTCAGATACCAGACCTGGTTTCGTGAGATTGTGGAGGGGAAGGAAGATGATAAAACATAGTGACAGACCGAGGAAGGCAACAGAAAGAGAAAAGAGATAGACATACAAAAAGACAGAAATTTCAGGAGAAACAGAAGAGCGATGAGAGATGGAGGGAGATAAAGGGAGGGAAAGAGAGGGAGTGATGGAGGAGAGAGAAAGAGACAAAGAGACGGGGAGAGATAGAGATGTCAGGAGATACAGAAGAGGGATGGAGGGAAAGAAAGGATGAGAGGGAGAGGGAGAGAGAGGATAATAGAGACAGAGAGGGAAAGACAGAGAGACAGACCGAGAGAGATACAGAGAGACAGAGACAGAGACAGAGAGAGAGAGATACAGAGAGACAGAGAGAGAGAGAGAGAGAGATTTGCTTAGAGACTTCAAGGCATTCCCTCAATGCTTATTTGCTTTGTCAGTTCAAGGCTGAGCAACCACAAGCCTTCTAAACTCTCTTCCTCTGCCCAAAGAGCGATGTTGGGAGTCTCTCAGAAGATACTCAGTGGGAGTGGTTTTTCCTTATCCCAGTTGTTTCTGCGAAATGAATTAAACCCAAAGGTCCAAGAATCTCTTACTTGACCTTTCTTCCTATTCACCTTACCCATTTCTTGCCCATTAAGATGTTTTTGGCTAGCCTACATTATCCAATGAGTCAGTTTATCTTCCTAACAGTCATCTGCACACTGGATAAGCAAGCCATCCAGGTTGCTATCCTAGTTCACCGATAAGAATATGGAATGGCAAGGGTTCTTAGACAGATTTCTAGGGCACTCCATTGGAAACCTCCTTCTGAGGTGACATGAATCCGTGAATGAGTACTCTTTGGGTATGGTTACTCAGCTAGTGCCAAGTCCAGCTGCTGCCGTCCGGCCCCTAATCCAACTTCTGTGCCTTTCAATAAAAATCTGCCTAGTGAAGTATGTGGGGATAGTCCAGCCCACTTTGGTCCTCCCTCCCTAGACTCAGGGGCACCAGAGAATGGGAGGTTCCTTCTAAGGATTTCTTCCGGCCTTGCTTCTCCCCTCCCCCAAGGAGTGAGTAACACAAGGTGCCCGATGCAACTTCACAGGTAAAGGCGGGCTCTCCATCAATCCAAAGCCAACTTCCGATACTCATTCTGGAGGCAGGGGATAAACTGGGTCACCCCCAGAGGGCCTGCGGTGCCGCAGGAGCATGGCCAGGGGTAAAGACAAGGCCTGGCACAGGGGCTGAGGTCAGGAATCCCCGGCTGGGCAGAAAGGAAGAAAATTCCAGTTTTCAGAAACATGGTGGAATTTAATGAAGACTGGGCAAGGAGACCAAGAGAGCACATGAGTGCTGTGAATTTTCTTCCCATCTCCTGCTCTGGGATGGGGAAGACTGAGGCTCTAGAGGACAGCAGTGGGCAAAGAACCAAGGGAAAGACGAAAACAAGTGAAGAATGGGTGACCAGAGCTGAGGGATGAGTGATTCTGTAGGCACAGCTACTCAATCACCTCGTCTTTCAAGTCTGAGGTGGGTGGGTGTCTACCTACCCTCAGAGGAGGGAATATTGGGGGGAGGAGGGTGAAAAGAGGATGAAAGGGGCTGAACAGGTCCTTGAGACTAAAGTCTTGATAGGCCTTCCAGACACCAGGTAGGCTCAGGTAGGCTCTGGACTCAGTCCCTGCCTCCTCCCACCCAGGTGCCTCTCAATCTGTTGCTCACTGGGGTCATCAGGTTTGTATCATGGGTCCTGTGGGCCTAAGGCCACTTCCTGCTCTCCCAGCCTCCTCCTTCCCATGGAGGGGGCTGGAGGGTTGATTTCTGCACTCTGGTTGTGGGTTCATTGCCCCATCCCAAACATTGGTATAGCCATCAGTACAGATGCTGCTGCTTTGTCTGAAGGAAGTGGGGGGGGGGGGCTATGAGACCACATTTTCTCAAGTTACTTTAGGGTCTTTGTGTGAATGTGTTCTCACAGGTGGTGTGAAGGACAGTGAAGAGTAGGGGATGAGGACAGGCTAATGCCAGGAGGGAGGGCTCACTCTGAATTCTGACGTCCTGGCCACTAAGCCTCTAATCTCCAGTGGAGAGGATAGAGAAGGGAGAGCCAGTATTTCACTTTAAGGAGTACCAGGCTTTGTTGAGTTCCCCAAGATGTACAGTGAAGAGAAGACCTTCCAGGCACTTTGTCAGGAATTTCTAGAGCTAGAAACAGTGGAGGATCTGAGGCTGAGAACTGTCAGGGACCTTAGAGATGATTTGAGTCAAAGGATTCCAGGGAGTCAGAGAGAGGTGGGATGGAGGAGGTCTGAAATAACTGAGGCCACCCACCTGGCATAGTAGCCTGGTCAGGATCAGAACCCAGGGCCTTTGATTCAAAATCTAAGGCTCATCCTACTACACAAAACCACTGAGTGGCCCCTCAGAAAACAGTTCAGTCTAGATGTCAATGTACATGTGGAGGGAGGGGTCCAAATAGCCTTCCCCACATTCCCACATATCCATACTCCAGGAAGCATCCCTTCCTGAGAAACAGTGAACGGTAGAGATGGTCAACATCGCAGCAAGAATTCAGAGGCAGGAGGAGGAGCAGAGTCGGGGGAAGGAGTTTCCAGGTCAGACCAAGCTTTTCTTCTCCTGAGCAGGCTGGAGTAGGCACAGCTATCTTGGCCAAATCGACATCCCTCTCTGGGTCCATGGTGCACACAGCTTGGAGCTGGCCTGTGCTCTTGGGATGGAGAGGCCTGAAGGCATAAGGGTGTAGCTTCTATCTCTCTGTCCCAGTTCCAGGGTGGGTGTGTTCCCTGGGGGGAGTGGGGGAGGGGTGTCAGCCTGAGCCTGGGATCTCAGACCTCTGTCCATCTGTCCCAGTACCAGGGTGGTGTATGGACTCTGAGCATTGTTCTGTGTGATGCTTTGATGACTCTGGATGTGATGCTTTGCACAGCCTCCATCTTCAACCTCTGTGCTATCGGTGTGGACAGGTGGGTCTCCCTCCCTGCCCACCCCCTGTCTCTCCCCTCACCCAAGTAGACCCTGAGTCCCTCCCCAGCCCTGGCCTCCAGCCTCGTCCGGCCTTTCTTTCCTGAGTCAGGCACACAGCGGGTACTTATGAAATGCTCGTAGCCTGAATCCCAGCACCTGTTCTCCCTAACTCTCACCTCAGGGGACCTAGTTCCCTCCAACCCAGGCCAGCGCTCGGGCCCCAAGTTACTGGCCCAGTCTGGCTCCGCTGAGCAGAGGACAGCCTTCTGGCAGCCCACTCCGCAGGGGAGGGCTCTCCCTTGGCTTCCTCCCAGCTTCCTGGCCTCCCTCCAGGTTCATCGCAGTCTCTGTGCCTCTGAACTACAGCCGGCAGCAGCTGGGCAGACGGCAGCTGGTGCTCATCGGTACTGTGTGGGGGCTGGCCTTCGCCGTGGCCTCGCCAGTACTGTTCGGCCTCAACGACGTGCCCGGTCGGAACCCGGCCGTGTGCCAACTGGAGAGCCGAAATTACATCGTCTACTCCTCTGTCTGCTCCTTCTTCCTGCCCTGCCCGCTAATGCTCGTCCTCTACTGCGCCATGTTTCGCCGCCTTCGAACCTGGGAAGAGGCCAGGAGAGCCAAACTCCGGCGGAGCATGTGCCCCGGGGCTGCCTGCAGGCCCAGCCGGCCACCGCAGCCCGGGCCTCGACGGCGGTTCCCAGGGCCTGACCCAGAGGGCCCTGGGCCTGCGGATTACTCATCCCATGGCCCAATCCAGACCGTGTCCTACCCTCCGCAGCCTCGGCCCCAGCCCCAGGCGCAGCCCCAACCCCAGCTCCAGCCACTACCACAGGCGCTGCCTTCCGCTGGGCCCCCGAGGAAGCGAGCCAAGATTACTGGCCGGGAGCGGAAGGCCATGAGGGTGCTCCCCGTGGTTGTTGGTGGGTTTCTGCAGCTTCTCACAGGGCGGGTGGGGAACTCTGAGAGGAGGGTGGGAAGGGGCCGGGGGAGCCCCGCCTGAGCTGGGAGGGCTCAAGGCTGGCCTCACTGCAGCCCCCTGCCCCCAGGTGCTTTCCTCGTATGCTGGACTCCCTTCTTTGTGGTGCACGTCACTCGGGCACTGTGCCCAGCCTGCCCCATGCCCCGGAGGCTGGTCAGCATTGTCACCTGGCTGGGCTACGTGAATAGCGCCCTGAACCCCGTCATCTACACAATCTTCAATACGGAATTCAGAGGCTTCTTCCGCCGAGTGCTTGCGCTCCTGTGCTAGGACACCTGAGTGAGGGCAGAGGCAGACTCCGGGACTGCCCCCCTCCAGGGTCCGGGGATCACAAGCTGCCCTAGTGCCCAGCTTGGGGCTGGGGCTGGTGGCTGCTTCAGAGGCAGACTGGCCGGGGGGGGGGGAGGGGCGGTGCTCTAGGGGGGTGCATGGCTGGTTGAAAGATGGGGATCTGGGGACCTGATGCAGACAGAAAGGTCAACTGAGGCTCTTTTGGGCCCGAGCTCTCCCGAGGAGACGGCAGATTCCCCGTGTGGCTCTTGGTTCGCTGGCCTCCTCCCTAGTTCAACATAGTGGGAGTTGTTGGAGATGTTCTGAGCATGTGCACTTCCCTGACCTCAGACACCACGTGGAGGGGGTGGGTAGGGAAGGGCTTCCTCCTGAGCCCCTGGGTGCTGACAGGGCTTGAGGTGGGTTTAGAGATATTTATATCCCGGCTGACGCAGTTGGCCCAGCTTCACCACTGCCCGCTCGCCTTTCACAAATTCCTCCCTCTGCAGGGCTGTGTCTCTCTGTCCAACAAATCCAAACAGTTTCTTGATGGCCCAAAGGGGAGCTGGACCTGGAGGGGACCATGGCTCTGGCCGTGGACTGGGTCCTCCACCCCTGACCCTTGGGGGAATCCTGGGAAAGATTGGAAGGGGCAGGGGTGGGGAATGTTTCTACATGAAGGGTTGATAGGGGCAATGTAAGCCCAATGAAATGGCCTCCATGCCTACACATCTTGGAGTCACTTGGGAATTTTGGGGTCCCTCTCTGGCCTGCCTGAAAGGGCTGGGATGTCCAGCCTGTCCCTTCTGGTTGCCTTCAGCATTCCCAGCTGTCCCTATGTGCTCACTTAGACCAAGACTGACTTGTCTGGGCCAGCCTTCCCATCTGGCTTTGGCTCTCTGCCTGACTGCTGGTCTGCTGGCTCTGGGGACCCATTCAGTGTTCAGCAGCAAGGACTCTGGAAACAGGTCAGCCTACCACACCCTCTGGAAAAGACTGTGAGCGATATAATATGAGAAGGTCCTCTCAGCCTAAAGAGGTTCACTCCTGCTTTTGTTCAAAAAGAGACCTGGGCTGGGCTCCTCAACTCCTGCTGGCAACTCAGGGTCAGATCACTGCCAGGGACTGACGGTCACATAGGAATTAAGTGACCTAGGTAGCACTGGAATCCAGAAGCCAATGGTCTTCCCATCCCTGTAATGAGGGAGTCGGACCTGGAGATCTCTGAGGGCATCTTTCTGCTCCAACCTTAGCCAACTCCATGAGGCTGAGGAGGTTTGCAGGGGATAAGGGCTGCTGCCTGCCTTTGAGCCAGAAGCTTCCCTTTCCTCCTGTATTTTACTGCCTATGAGGGAGGCAGCACAGGTGTTAGCTCCCATGTTACAGATAAGGAAACAGGCTCAGACAGCAGAGCTGAGTCTAGCACAGCCTGGGGAGTCGGTTTTCATTTCTTCCACCAGGGTACAGTGCTGCTGCGTTGTCCACTCCAAACCAGGGGCAGCCTGATGCTGTTGAATGCTGCTAAGCTCCTCCCCACCAGTGATTGGAAGTGACTCAGTATCCCACAACTACAGTAGCTAATTCAAGGTGTTGAGAGTTCTCTGCTGAGCTTTGCAAAGTGTGAAGTGAAAAGGACTTGAGATGGTGTGAAAATATTCTGTTGGGGAGGGAGGGGCTCTCACTGTCGGAATCCACTTCCCCTCAGATCCCTGCTCAGACAGGCCAGATGTGCCCTTGCTCCAGCAGACAATCATGGTAGTAACAACGTGCTTGGACCTCCTTGGAGAGAGGGCTGCGCAACTGGGCTGCCCTGCTTTGGCTAGCCAGGGAACCTTTCAAAGATTCATACTTGAGACTAGCAGCAGCAGCAAAAGCAGGGAAGGAGCAGCAGCAGCAGGAGCAGCAGGGAAGCAGCAGCAGCAGCGGGGCAGGAGCAGCAGGACAACAGCATCAGGAGCAGCAGCAGCAGGACAACAGCATCAGGAGCAGCAGCAGCAGGGCAGCAGCAGCAGCAGGAGCAGCAGGGCAGCAGCGGCAGCGGCAGCAGCAGAAGGACAACAGCAGCAGTAGGCAGCAGCAGCAGCAGGAGCAGCAGGACAGCAGCAGCAGCAGGGCAGCAGCAGCAGCAGGGCAGGAGCAGCAGCAGCAGCAGCAGCAGGGCAGGAGCCCTGGGTTCCTGACAATTGACTTCGCAGGCAGGCAGCACACCCCTAAGGTAGAAAAGCCGCCTGGTTCTCAGTTCTCTTCAAGTCCTGTTTCACATCCCAAATGTAGTCAACAAGCTGAGGACCAGAGAGTGGACACGAGCACATGCAGTGCAAAAGCTCCAAGAAAGAGGCAAGAAGCCACCTGAAACCTGCTGCAGGGCCCACACAGCCAGTGTGCAAAGCTGTCTGATCTAAACTTAGCACTGAGCTATAGTATCCACAGGGACTGGAGCCTGGGCATTGCCACTTGCAGCAAGGGTGGTAAGATCACATTAAAGGGAAAGACTTTCCTGGGGCTGGAAAGAGAGGAGACAATGCCCACTTACCAGCCCATTCACACTGGCCCTATCTCCTGGCACACCCACTAGTGAAAAAGAGCTGTGCCTTTGCTGGCAGGGATGCACGGGTTTGAAGAACTTGGGGACAGGGCATGAAGGTTGGGCAGAGTATCTAATGGCCATTCTGTGACAGAATTAGACTGCCTGTGTGCACACATGCAGGCACGCAGGCACACATGCTAACACACACACACACACACACACACACACACACACACACACACACACACACACACACACACTGGGCCCACCAGCAGCATACGGCCAGTGGGCCATTGCCACAGTCATCTTTCTCAGCACCTTCTTGGCTTTGGTAGCAGCCTCCTCTCAGCATAGCCACAGCCTGTTCTGGTCTCCCCCATTTTAGCTTTCCCCAAGTCTCTGGATGTTGCCAGGATCCCAGAGCAGCACCCAGGCCATTGGGGTGGGCAAGTGGCAAGACTCTCTGTCAGGGTGGCTACTGAAAACAACTGGGAACCAGGTTTACAACTTCATCAAATGTCAATAGGAAGGGGCAGCTATGTGGCACAGTGAATAGAGAACTGGTCGGGGAGTCAGGAGGACTTGAGTTCAAATCTAGGCTCAGATACTTAACACTTACTAGCCATGTGACCTTGGGCAAGTCACTTAACCCCGATTGCCCTCAAAAAAAAAAATAAAGAAGTTAGCAGGAAGATCTGCTGCTCCCTGGCCTACCTGCTCTAGCCAAGGAACAGCCAGAACCTTTGTCCATCCCATAAATAGGCAGGGCCAGAGTCTAGGCTAGGGGAATGGTCAAGTGCAGCTACTAACAGGAAGGAGGGGCACCTTCTGTCCAGGAGGAATTCCCCAAGAAAGTCTCGAGAAAAGCCAGTATAAGTTTAAGCAATTTTTCTTTTCAAAAGTTACAAAGTGTAATTTTCATTACTGGTCTTTGAAATAAAGTTGGGAAGATGGACATTTCATTCAGGATTTCCTCTCTCATTTCTAGAAAGAGCTTTCCCTTCTGAGCTTGGAGATGCTGCTCCTCTTGGAAGCCAGTTTGGTCCCAAGGGACCAGAGTGTGCTGGCATCCCTTTCCCCCCTCCCGCCCCAGCTTGGCTGAGCGTGGAGGGGGCCCATTTCCTCACAGGCAGCCCAGAGGATGTTTAAGCAGATGAGCTGTTTTAACAGTTCATCTAATTTTTAAGTCTCATTTCAGAATCACTTACAGTTTGCACATTTGTACTAATACCCAAAGATGCTGCTTTTGAGTCTCCTCCAGGGACCCAGGGGAACCTTCTCTCTTCGTGAGAGGCTGGTGATGACACTTTCCTTCCCCATCAGGTAGAGTGAGACCCTAGAGGAAATCATAGTTCTCTGATGGTCTGCCTACTCCTGGGGAGGCCAGGGCCCATCCATGAGGGAACCCAGAGAAGAGCTGAGGTTTCCAGAACACTTTGAACAGAGGAGTGTGAGCCCAGCCTAAAATTAGGGTTACGGCTGTTGTCTCACACCCAAAGAGTGGCTTCTGGAGTATATACTACGAAGGAAGAATCTTTCATAGCAGGTACTCATGGGATAGGAGATTGGGGCCCATCCTGCAATGGATCTATGAACTCACAGAGGTGGAAACTCCATCCAAGGGTAGGGATAGATCTTCATCCTTTGCGGGGGGGGGGGGGAGGTCTATTCAATCCTGGGGCCTTCTTCTAGGTTCTAACACTCCAAGGCTCCCTCCCCCCCTTTCTCTCACACTCGTGCCCACTTCCTGTGACTCCCCACTCTCCACCCAGAGTCAGTCCATCTCCTTCTCTGTGCACAATTCTTTGATTCCCTCTTTTATACCCCTTCTTCTGCACAACTGGACACTGACAATGCACTGCAGCCTCCTGGTGCCCAGGCAGCACCTCACTGTTACCTCAAATGCCAATTCAATCACTCGACCACCCTAGGGATGGGCTCACACGCTCCAAGAAGGAGGTCTTGTGACTCTAGTCCAAGTGCTCCCATGAATTGGCCCTTGGGCATCCATCCACCCAAAGAGCTGGAGGCCCTCCTTCCTTTGACCATCCCAAGGCTATCAGCAAAGCTTGTCATTCCTCACACTTACATGTGACCAGCTCCTCTTCTCTTTCTCAAGTCCATTTCTCAAATGGCATCTTTATTCCTGCTCTTCTTCACTGGTTGCATGTTGCTGTCGGCTCTCATCTGCTATGGGCCTCTCCCTTACCTCAGGTACTAACAATTTTCAGTCTTTCCAGAGGTTGTCTTGTTACATATCTTGCCAATGTACAACACTGGTTAGAAGATAAAAGCTGCCTCTTTGTTTTGGGGAGAAGTTCAGGGACATGCTAGGATCTTAGCAATTTTCTGAAAGCCATCCTAGCCCTCTCCCCCTCCTGTCCAATTGTCCTGTTTGTCCCAGATATGCACACTAATGGAAAGTTCTGGAGGCATCTGGCCAATTGCATTCTCACAATTTGGGCACTATTTTTCCTCCATTTGTTTTTGTTGTGTGACTGAACAGGCACAACTTTTTTTTGAGTGGTTACAGATGCTAAGATTAGGCTCTGGAATGTTCTGACCCTTGATGCAACCAGTTCAAGGTCACCTGTAACAAGACACACCTGGACCTCATTGGTTGGCAAAATACTTTCTATGTTAAGCCATCTGGTCCTTATAACGCCCTGAGAACTTGGTGCTCCATGATTCCAGGGACACATAGGTAGCATTCAAAGCTCATAGGTCTTCCTTATGTTCCATCCACATAGAATCCCTCTTTAACATGGATTTCAACATAGTGGCAAACACCCTTCTCCTTGACTGATGTTTGTGATGAGGGGTCTTTGAACAAAGTTATTTATGTTATTCCATCTCTCAAGAAATCTTGAACACTATTGAAACTATGGGTGGGATACAACCTGTTGGAAGAGAGCCTTAAGGGTGGTGCTTTGCTCCACCCAATTGAAAGCTTCAATCAACCACAGCAGGGTAGTGTGTAGACCTTTCAGCTAATTATGAGATGGTAAAGATGTGGTTCACTGTAAAATATTTCTTGTGAAAGCCTACCTGCTCCCTACTAATGTCCTTGGGCATCTTAAAGTATATGATTGTTAGTTGTTGCTGTCTCTTGGTGCCTTTTTCAGTGTCAGCAAAGTCTGAAGAGCTTTTCCCACCTTTAATATCTCCCCCTCCTTCAGACACTTTGTAAATCATTCCCTCCACATCCTCATAAATGTGTCGCCAGACTCACTCCAATCTGTCTGCTTTTCCCACCTTTGTTCACTTTTGCATAATTATCACCTTTTCTCCAGGCACATATGAGACTGTTATAATCAAGTGTGGTGGTTCTACTATCCTGAATAGTGAAAATTTTTGTCATAAAAATATTCACAGATCTTTCCAGGGGCAGCCATGTGGCGTGGTGTATAGAGCACCAAACCTGGAATCAGGAAAACTCATCTTCCTGAGTTCAAATCTGGCCTTAGACACTTACTATGTGTCCTGGGCAACTCTCTTCACCCAGTTTGCCTCAGTTTCCTCACCTGTAAAATAAGCTGGAGATGAAAATGACAAACCTCTCCAGTGTCTCTGCCAAGAAAACCCCAAACAAGATCATGAAGATTCAGACTTGACTGAAAACAAGATTCTCTCTCCATCTTCATCCTTTAAATGAAAGCTCTTGGGATGACTCTTAAGGTGAATCAATTTACCCTTCACCACTCCTCTCTACTTTATGAAGTGATGCTGCTCAAAATCATCATAAACAATCTTGTTTCTTGGCAAGATTTTACAAATGAATCTCTATTCTAACTTGATATTGCACTTGATTTCCACCTTTCTCCACTTGGCATCAAGTCTAGTGTTTGCTGCTTAAGGTGCTTTCCAGGTTCTTTTGGAATCCTTGTTCTGGAAGCTTATTCATACCCATCACACTCCTGCACCCATTAGGATTGGCAGTGCTCATTTTTATTGTCCATTTTCAATTTTTCCTTATTAATTACCTACGTTATTCACAATCCAGTTGTTTCAATTGTATGCCATATCTTTTTCCTCATTCTTACTGTCAATTTCATCTAGTTTAAAAAAACTAATTCTGATTTTTTTTTTTTGGAGAAGTCAGCATCTAACTACATACAGAGAACTGATTTGGGGATAACTCTCACATGAATAAACTATCTTTATCTATCATACTATTTATTATCCATCACATTTCCTGTCATGTCCCCTGAAGGATCTTGTATTCTTCTTCAGAAACTGTAGCATCCCATGAATCACAATCATATAATGCTGCTGGAAGGACATGGGTGTTGGAAAGACGGGCTTTGTTTCTAGGAGAAGCTTGGCAATACTGAAAGCAGGGCATCCTTTCCCAAATGCAATCTATCCCACTCTCCTCCTACTGAATTCTGATTCCAGTTCACTGCCCAATCCCAGGGTCTGTTGGAGATACAGGGACAAGGACCTATAACTTGTCCATTAATGCATATTAATCTGTGTAGTCAGTAGAGGTCCTTCATCCATACGAAGACTGTTCTTTTCCCATATGAATTGTTGGGTCAAACTCTTTCGAATCACTGAATTTCATAAGACTTGAAGCAATCAGCACCATATTGTCTGCAATAAGAAATATCTACAAGATCTCATGTGTGTAGATCCCATTAGGATTGAAGGTCCTTTGGAGCAGGAGTTGTATCCCACTTATGTCAGGGTCAAAGTATGAGGACCAAAAGACGTCACTTTGTCGGGGTCAAGGTGTGGTTGTCTGACTGTGGCTGATCAGACCAACGCAAATCCAGAAGGGCTCTACCACATTAAGCACAAATAGTCCATGTGAACATTTGGGGTGGAGATAGTTCTAAACTTGTGCATCTCCATGTGTGTACCTGTCTTGTGTGAGTTCTCCATAAAAGAGTCTTTTAGGCAAACATATGTTTGACATTTGGGCGACATGACTGGCTCATCAGAGTTGCACTCTCTACAGCAGAGTTTGAATGCCTGGCAGTTTAGTTCAAGAAAAGACTTCAATGTCTGGCACCTTATCCTTCCAGGTGATCTTCAGAATCTTCCTAAGACAATTCAAATGGAATCAATTTTCCTGGCATGATGTTGGTAGACTATGTTTCACAGGCATACACAGTGAGGCCAGCAAATGGCTCTGTAGACCTTCAGTTTGCTAGGCAGTCTAATATCTCTTCTCTCCCATAGTTTCCTTCAGAGTCCTCCAAACACTGAGCTAGTTCTGACAATTTGTGCATCAACCTCATCATGTATGTGTATGTACTGCAAAGGTAAGAAAACTCATCCACAGCATTAAAAATTTCTCCATTTGCTTTAACTGATGGTTTCATGTATGGATAGTGTGGTGCTGGCTGATGGAGCACCTGCGTTTTCTTGGTGTTAACTGTTATGCCAAAATTAACACAGGCAGCAGAGAACTGATCCATACTTTGTTGCATCTCAGCTTCCAAGGCTGCATTGAGTGCACACTCATTTGCAAACAGAAAACATGCACCAACAACTCCCTCCACTTCAGTCTTGGCTTGCAGCCTTTTCAAGTTAAATAATTTACCATCAGTGCTGTGGCTAAACTTGATCATGATGTCACGTTCATCTTCATTAAAGGTATCTGACAACATTGCTGAAAACATCACTCCCATGCTAAAAAAGCATGGGAGCAAGCACATATCCTTGCTTCACTTCATTGGTGACTAGGAAAGCACAAGAGCATCATCCATTATCCAGAACTGAGGCAAGCACGCCAGCATGAAATTGATGTGCAATGCTGATTAACTTCTCTAGGCAACCAAATTTTGCCATTATTTTCCACAAGCCCTCATGACTGATCAAAGGCCTTAGTCAGATCTATGAATGTTGTGTACAGACTGCTGTTCTGGTCCTGGCACTTCTCCTGGAGTTGTTGGGAAGCAAACACTGACCACTCCTTGACTCTTTCTGAAGCCCACACTGGCTCTTGGGTAGATGACTATCTTCCAGAAGGATCAGCCTATTAAGGAGAACTCTGGCAAGAATCTTGCCAGCAATGACTAGAAGAAAGACCCCTCTGTGGTTGTCACAGGACAATCTTTTTCCTTTACCTTTATATAGATGGACAATGGAAGCATCTTTGAACTCTGGAGGGTGGAGGGATAACCTCCTCTTGCCATATAACCCAGAAAATTTCAGTCAGCTTTTGTACGAACATGAATTCCCTGACGTGTAGATCTCAGCTGGAATGCTTGCTTTGCCACATGAGAGGAGCCTAATGGCATTCAAAACCTCTTCTTCAGTTGGAAATTTGGCTACAAAGGGATCGACTTCAACCTGAAATATACAGTCAATGGCTTCTACATCAGTTGATGATGGTCTGCTGAGAACATTATGGAAGTATTCAGCCCATCTCTCTAGGATCATGTCCTTATCACTAATCAACGTGGCTCCATCAGCACTGAGTAGTTGAGATGTACCATAGGTCTCTGGCCCATAAATAGCCTTCATGGTATCATAAAGGCACTTTGTATTATTACTATCAGTATAAAACAATTTCATCTGCCTTCTTACTGAGCCAGGAATCTGGCATCTCTCTAAGCTTTGCTTGTACTTTACTTTTGAGAGAATTAAATGCTGCCTTCTAAGAGATGGATGAACTATCCTACTGGTAAACCTTGTGTAGTTCTTGTTAGCAGCTTCTGAATTTCCTCATCATTTTCATCAGACCACTCTTGATGTTTGCAAGTGTTCTGACCCAGATGAACCAATGCAGTGTTGGACACCATATCTTTGAAAGCCACCCAATTCTTTTATGCTTCACTGTTACTAGCTGTTGCCTCAGCTTTCAGAGCTGTTCCTGCTCAGAGAAGTGCTCTAATCTGTTGACATTAATTCTTCTGGTAGTAGACTCATCTTGGTGCCACCATTTTTGTTGAATTCAAATATTTAGCTTGGAGAGGATAAGTCTATGATCAGTCCAGCACTCTGCACTACACATTGCCTCCATCACTCTCATGTCCTGTCTCTCTTTTCCTTGCAATCACATAGTCTATTAAACTCCAATGCTTGCTGTGAGGGTGCATCCAAGAAGTTTTATTGCATTTAGGTAAACAGAAGACAGTTTGGTGATGTGAAGGTCATGAGATACGCAAGTCTTTGCTAGTAAGTGACCATTGCTGTTGCTGTTTCCAACTCCCTTCCTCCCAAAGACTCCCTGTCATGTCTGATAGTCTGAGTCTATTCTAGCATTAAAATCACCCAGAATTATAAGCTTATCCTCCTTTGGCACATTGATGATGAGGGACTCCAGGTCTTCATAAAGTTTTTCTTTGACCTCATCAGAGTTGATCATGGTGGGAGCACAGGCACTGATGATGGTGGTGTGACGTTTTTCTGCAAGTGACAATTGCATTGTCATGAGCCCATCATTCACTCCTTTTGGTAGGCATACAAGCTTGTTGACTAGAATAGTTTTGATTTCAAAACCTATGCCAGCTTAAGGGGTGCTCCCCTTCACTGCAGCCACTCCAGAAAAATACGTATGCAGTTCCAACTTCAGTAAGCTGGCTTTCATTTACCAGTCTTGTTTTACTCAGGGCTGCTATCTGCATGTGATACCTGCTGAGTTTTCTTGCAACAAGAGTTGTTCATTATTCAGGGCTACTGGATTTTGTGTTATACATCAATGTGAGCACATTCCACATACTGAAGGTGAGTGGAATTTTTTGTACATTTGTGTGTGTGTGTGTGTGTGTGTGTGTGTGTGTTTTGACCTCATGGTGCAAGCCCTGCCTGTCTTGGTAAATGGACCAGGGTTGGGTGAAGCAGACAATCTTTAGGGCACTTTTTCTAGCCCCTAGGAAGTAAGCAGTTTGTTCCAATGAGACCAGGCAGGACCCTCTTCCATAGCCAGCCTGGGGGACCCCCCCCACACACACATACACATGAACAAGCTAACAAACCTGTCAATCAAGGAGGGATAAGAAAACCAGAAATTTTTTTTTTCACACCCACACCCAGACACCCATCACTGCCCTGTCTCCTGCCCAGGAGGGCACCAGCAGGGTGGCTGCTTATCCTGCAAGACCCTGTAGGTTGGGGGAAAGAAAAAAGATTGAGTAGATGTGGGCCAAGTAAGGACAAACATTTTGCTTTTGTTCTTCCCTGCCCCCCCCCCAAACCCACAACAGCTGCTTTGAAGCCTGGAGGCCTGAGAACAGGAGTCGACTGAGGAGGGGAGGAAGGGGGAGAGAATGAACAAGCACATTTTCCAGAAGGGAAACAGCAGAGTCCCTTCCCATTCTCACTGAGCAACAGCCCCCTCCTCCTGGCCCAGCTCCTAGCTGCCATGCAGCCAAAAGGGACAAGAGAGTTCACTCTGAAATAGGAACTGTAATTTCTTCCCTCCCTCCTCAGCATGGGGGAGCCCCCAGACCAGGAGGGCTGGGCGTAGAAGGAGGCCTTGGTTTCCCTGGGGGTGGGCCCTCTTCTCCCCCTCCCCAAGAAGAACAAATCCTGCCCAGGAGGCCTGCCCCTCACTCCTCCTCCATGACCCTGTGTCCCGGGCCATCCCGAACCTGGCAGTCGCACCCTCCATTCTTATCTTCATCTCTCTTGAGACTCAGCTCAAATATCCGTTACTCCAACGCCTTCACAACAGCCCCAGTCACTAGCGCCCTCCCCTCCACCACTGCCATGCTCTAGGCCCACGGATGAAAGGATGGAAGGGACCTTTAAGGCATCTCCTGGCTGGTAGGACAGGATGCAGCTGCCCCGGCTTCTCTGCCAACACCTCGCCTCCACAGTAGAACATAAGTGCCCCAAGGGCAGGGCCTTTTCTTTGCTTCACTCTCACTTGACAGCATCTTGCACAGAGCAGGCACTTAACAAGTGAAGTCTTTTATTCATATATTTGCTAAAAACCACAGTGATATTTGTCCCTGCAGAGGCTGGGGATGCCGGGCAGCTGGGATGATGCTTCAGGAGTTCCTGTGGCCAAAGGTGCCTCAGGAGAGAGAGAGGATTCAGCCTGCCCAGGGACACATGTGCTTGCTCGAAGCCTTTCCAGCCTGGCAGAACCTGTCAGTCTGTCAGCTCTTGTGCCCTTCCCCCTCCCAGGGCTGCACAATGAGAGCTACTCATCCTTGGGCATGGCCCATGCAAATTTCCAGTCTCAGGCAGAGGGGCCTTCACTGCTTCCAAGAGAAGACAGAGTTTCCCCCAGGGAGGTCCAAGGACCCCCGTGGCCTTAAGACAGAAGCCACAGGGAACACTGGGATCTAAGCTTCATGGTGCCTCCTCCATACTCCTCCCCAACTGCAGGGTCCCCAGGCTGTCTTCAGCAAGAGGCCAGTGGCCACCACACCATTCTCTCCAGAGACAACCTGGCTGTGACCATTTCTTTCAGGACAAAGGGCCTGCCACGACTGTCCAGGGCCATGATGGACTGCGTGCAAGAGGAACATCAAAGGAAGAAAAGAGGGGGAGTCCCCTGAAACGTCCAGGTCCCATGGCCAGCCCCTGCTGGGGGCCATCACAGTGCCACCTGGCTCTGTGGCACTGCTGCTGTCATTCACACAGTGACCTTCTGGATCACGCTCTCAGTTACATGGACTTCATCGGCCTGGACAGCGACTGTGGCTGACTGACCACACATGTGCTGGTGCTCCTTCCAGTCCTGCAAGGAGAGAACACACGGGGCCTGCTCTTAGAATCAGGAAAACAGCACGAGGCTTTACATCCAGAGGGGCCACACGGAGAAGACCCTGCCAGGCCCAGGTCCTGCCCTCAATGACCGTTCACTTTATGGGGGACTACAAGGCCCTGGACGATGGCTTCAGGGAGAGAGGAGGAAAAGGCTGCCATCCTAAGAGCTCTCTGCAGAGATGCTGCCCATGGTCACAAAGCTGGCCAAGTTCTGAGGCCAGAGCAGGCAGCTAAAGTGGGCCTCTAGGGGACAGAACACTGCAGGCATGAAGGATGGACAGCCAGTCACAGACATGGAAAATCTAATCTAATCTAAGAGGAGGCCAGAAGGCAGCACTGATGCCCAGAACAATGGGCCTGGAGTTAGGAAGATCTGAGTTCAAATCCAGCCTCAGACACTTACTAGCTTTGTGACCCTGGGCAAGTCACTTAACTCCCGTTTGTCTTGGTTTCCACAGCTGTAAAATGGCAAAAAAGAATAACACCTCTCTCCCAGAGTTGTTGTGTGGATCCGATGAAATAATATCTGTAAAGCGCTCCTCCAAGCCTTGAGGGGCCCGGTGCCAGATGGGCTGGGCAGTCCTGAGGAGGAACTCCCGTACCTATCTCTATGTGCACGACCCCTAGCTCTGAGAGAATTAAACATGCTCAGGAAGCCTAATTTTGTGTCTTCCAACCAACTCTGTACAGGCTGACAGTTGGCAGTTAACGTCTCCACTGAGGGGCTGGGAGCTGTGGGGTCCACCTGTGGACTGTCTTGCTCTCTTTGGCGCCCCGCCAGCACTGCAGGAACACCTGCCGACTTAGAAAGAGCAGGCTGCAGCACAAAAGACCGAGCCTATTTCACAAAGGTGCAAACTGTGGCTCAGACATACAATTTGCTAGTGAATGTGGGTTTCACGAAGAGAGCCCACATTTGACGTGAGTTGCGGGCCAGGTGTCTAAACCCGCCAGCCACCATAATCTACTACGGGAGCTCACAATGGGAGGAAATCTCTCCTCTAAAAAAAGATCCATTGCTACTGAGCCAAACCAACCTGGATGAATCCGACAGCCCTTTAAATCCAAGGGTACAGCAGAGACTACATCAATCCCAGAACCCAACACTGCAGAGACTGCTCCATACAATGCCTTGGGTTCCGTGGTCTGGATTCGGGGTGGGGCTGGCTTGCAAAGCCCAGCCGGAACTCAGGCTTTGACTCAGCTGGTCAGAATTGGCCCTATGGCCACAAGCCATCATACAACTGAAGGACAAATTTTAATTTTAATCTGTTTTTAAAAGCACATCCCCCGACCCTGCCCTTCCTCACCCAATCCCACTATATTCTCCGGAAGAGGAGAAATATCCGGCCTGCATGCCCCACTCAAAAAGCCAAGTTTTAATTGCTGGCACTAACGGATCTTTCCAAGATCTCCTCAGCGCCAACAGGGCAATAAGAGGGTGATCGATGATAGAGAAACGCATGGGTAAACACTCTTATCGCTCTGCACCGCATATAGATAAGGCAATTAGGCCTTAAAATGCCCGGCCCAGAAGAGTAAGGTAAGAGCTGGCCGGCCGCAGTCCTTGAGCAAGATTGCTCTGTCTGCTGCCCCTAACGGGGCTAATGATCTTTGGTGGGGCCAGCCGCAGGATTTTATTGATTCTGAGTTAGCAACACATGGCGGGGAAACAGCCTAACCTAGGTCGCTGTAGAGCCCAGCAAGGAGACTCTCCAACTAGCCTGCCAAAATTCTGCAGTCATCGGAGCCACGGAGGCAGTAACTGAGGAGCCTGTGGGGCACCTGGCTGGGAAGAGGGGCAAGGCCAGTTACCTTCCGCTGGCAGAAAGTAGAGCAATAGTTGACCTTGTGGCAGCCGGTGCACTCGTTCATGGCCTCTCGGCCACAGTTGACACAAGATTGCTGGAAAATGGAAAAAGGAACTGAATGAGCGTTGGCCTCTGGAGCAGGGCTTCAAGAAACGAGAGGCGAGTCCCACCCTCCAAGTCTGTGCTCCCTGTTGCAGAATGGCGACCTGAGGCAGGGGAAGGGTCCTTTCATCCGTAAAGTTCGACAATCCCAAAAGCCAACAATCCCACCTAAGGGGGAAGGGGGGGAGGGCAAGGACTCACTCGGAATTCACAGGTCCTGTGTCTATCCCTATCCCTACAGAAAAGGCAGGTGCTGTATGTATAAAGACAAAACAAAAACGTTGGTCCTGCTCTCTGGGGTCGGGAGATGCCAGTGGGGGTGGGGGCCTTTTTCTCAGGAATGTTTTTAACCAACACATGCAGGATTACCAAGGAAACCACCTGAATTGAATAGAGCAACGAATACACTAAATACAGCAAGCTCCCTGTCCCTGGTTACAGTCCTCCAGTCCAGAGCATGACGTGCCCAATGAGCCGGGGGTTGGCATGGGAGTTCAAACTGCTGTACGTGCCACTATTCTCATGTGACAAACGAGTTCCCAGGATGGGGGGGGGGGTGGACGGGAGTGTAAATGTCAGCGCAGGAACTCGGGACTTCATTTTTTAAAATTAAATTTTATTTTATTTTAATGAAGATCCACCTTCTCTCCCTCCCATTCCAACATCCGCAACTGACAAAGCAGGAAAGACAAAAGCCTCACAGTCACTTAGTGTTTGCATATGGTTTCTGACGCTTCGATTTCATCTCTGAAAATGCCCCATTTGTATCCTCTGACCATTTATTAGCTGGATGGCTCTTGTTATAAATTTTAATCAGTTCCCTATATATCTCAGAAATGAGATCCTTAACTGAAAAACTTGCTGCAAAGACACCCCCCCCACACACACACACCATTTACCTGCTTCTCTCTTAATTTTACATACACTGGTTCTGTTTATACAAAAACCTTTAGAAGTGTATGGAATCCAACTTGCCCATTTTGCTTTGTGACACTCTCTCCCCTCTGTTTGGTCATAAATGCTCCCTCAATTCACAGACCTGACAAGTAGCTTCTTCTTCGCTCCTCTAAATAATTTGCTTGGGATATTACCCTTTCTATCTAAGTCAAGCTCCCACTTGGAGTCGGTCTTGGTAGATGGTGTGGGAGAAGGATCTCTGCCTTGTTTCTGCCAATAGACCGTCCAGTTTTCCCAACGGTTTTCGAGTCCTGGCCGGATCCCTGGGATCTTTGGGTTTGTTGGACACTAGGCTACAGTGATCATTTGCTTCTTACATCATGCACCTTCCTCATCTGCTCTACTGATTCCGAGATCAGGCACCTGCTCAATGATGCTGCCTCAGCTCAACCTACCTCCACTAAGTCAAATCGTGGAAGATGAATTTAACTCAGAGGCCCTCTACTCCAAACCCCTTATTTTAAAGAAGAGCCTGGCTCCAAAAGGTTAAGGGATCTATCTGTCCAAGGTTGTTCAGGAGGCAGCAGAAATAAACAGCTGTGACCCAACTCCAAATCTCTCCCAAGCAGGACTGTTTTACTGGTGAATTCCTTATACTTTGCATTCCTCAGCGGCGATGATTTCCTCTGAGGATTTTACTGATTGAACATTTTCATTCCTGAATATCTCTGTTCTAGGCCCAAGTCTAAATAAAGACAAAATAAAGGCTAACAAATCACTTTAATTTTCCTTGGTTTTCTCCGTTCACTTCAAAAAAAGTCATTCTCAGGATCAATCACTCACTGTTTGGTTCTCACTCTTTCTGCCCTTACATAGAACCTTCCCATGAAGAGACCAAGTGTTCTGGTAGCAGAATGTCCACTTCACTCCCAATAAAAAACACACTGACGTCTATCTCAGGAATTAAACCGATTCCCCATGTTTGAACCCATTCATTCTCACACTCAGTAAGACCCAGGGTCTTGGGGCTGAGCTTGGACCCCAGGGCAAGGAGTGGGACCAGCAGGACACAATCCCAAGTGGTCTCCTGGGCTCCATGACCAGCATTCTGAGTACAGGTGGGCCCATAATGCAGAGATGCGAAAGGAGGTGGGGTGGACAGCGGGATTCATGTACCCAGAAAAGAAGCAAAAAAAAAAAAAAAAAAAGGAACCAGCTTTAGCCTTTTACTCAGAAGTGAGGTTTGAAAAACCACATGCTCTACCATGCTTCTACTCCTGCGCTGGGTCCATGTTTGCACAGTCCCCTCTTCTCAAGAAGGTACTTGACATTCTGATGATTCTCAAGGCTTTACTGATCAATCAATCACATTCATTAAGTGCCTACTGGTGAGGCACTGTCCTGAGTGCTGGAGGCAGCTCTTGATCTGGTCATCCATGACCCTCGTGGCAGCACTCAGCATATGCCCTGGAATGAGCAGGCATGGAATCCATGCTGCTCAACTGAATGAGGAGGAAATCTTTGATTCTGTTCCCACCACCCTTTGGGTCACGGATGGTTTTGATTCTTCTGAGAATGTGGTGTCCGATTCAACTGAGCAAGGATTTGAACTGGCAGTGCACCAGGCTCTGCAGAGCCAATGACTAGACCAGACACTGTCCCTGTCCCCCAACATGTACAGTACAAGGAACACAGAGACAGACAGGGAGAGAACAAGAGAGACAAAGAGAAATGGAGACACAGAGACGGAGAGAAGAGAGAAAAGAGGGAGAGAGACAGAGGGAGAGGGGAGAGGAAGCAAGAGGAAAGGGAGAGAGAAGAGAAGAGAGATGGGGGAGAGACAGAGAGAAACAAAGAGACAGAGAGAGAAAAGAGGGAGAGAGAGTGGAGAGAGAGGAAAAAGAGAGAAACAGAAGAAAAAAGAGGGAGAGGGGAAAGAGAGAGACACACACATAGAGGGGAAGGGAGAGAGGGAGGGAGGGAGAGAGAGAGAGACAGAGAGACAGAGAGGGAGAGAGACAGAGAGAGGGAGAGACAGAGAGAGAAAGAGACACAGAGAACAAGACAGAGAAAGACAGAGACAGAGAGAGGAAGAGAGAGAAAGAGAGGGAGGGAGAGAGGGAGAGAGGGAGAGGGAGGGAGAGAGAGGGGGAGAGAGAGAGAGAGAGAGAGAGAGAGAGAGAGAGAGAGAGAGAGAGAGAGTGAGCGCACACTAAACAAGAACCTCAGGGAGAGGACCCTTGAGCCTTGAAGGCCACAAGGACTCTGGGAGGTGGAGATGCATGGAAGCACCAAGCTTTTAGTCTGACAGGAACACCGGCTTGGCAGTGACAGAGAATGAGGCTGGAAGAAGCAGGAACCAGAGGAGGAGGTGGCCACTGACAAGATGGGAGGGCTGAGCAGAGGGTGATTCTGAAGTAAAACCAAGTTGGGCTGGGAAGATGACAGAGCCCTCAAGCACAAGAAGGAGGGAGGGTAGTGAGGGGGCCCAGAGAAGGAGCTCCCCCTTGGAATGCTGAGACTAGGGAAGACTCAGAAGGATCACTTTTCCGATCATCATGGTACCGTGAGGAGGCGCTGCTGTCTTTTACATATGAGGAAACCTCAAGCTCAAACCCAGCACTTTCTGCCCCATGAACAGCATGATGTCCAATGTACCCCACTGCCTCTCCCCTCTTCCTTCTCTCCACAACTCCCTCTCAAGGACTCGATGGCCCTGTTGATCAGGCAGATAAAGGGAGCTCCTCACGCCTTGTGTGAATGCTTTCCCCAACAGAGAGAGGCACAAGGCACCACTGTGGAGGAGAGAAGGGATCTGCCAAGGTGATGCATGAGAGACACTGCCCAGGAGAGTGTTTGGGGTGGCCCAGTGCTCTGTCCCGTGGAAGCCACAGACACCCAGGATATTGTGTTGTACTCTAGCCTCCACCTTGCTCAGTGGTGGCCTGGAAGTGAGGTCAGGCCTCATCTTTAAAAGGGAGAACAGGGTCTCGCTGACAAGAAGGTTGCACAGGAACAGCAGAGTTGGTTCTAAGTCAAAGCTGGCCTTAGGGTCCCTCCTCTTTCCCAGACTCTGGGTGTGCCTGCACTGGCCAATTTCGGCTGGAGGCCCCGTCCCACACAATTTGTCCAAGACTCAGATGTGGGGGGTAGGGGGTGGGGGGCATGAGGATGGGCTGGGGGCAGGAGAGGAAGCCCATGCAGGCAGGCCCCGTGGCCTGTCAGAGCGTTCAGCTTCTCATTCAGACGTGACCAACAGCACCTACTGTGTGCCGGGCAGCTGGGCTAAGCACTGGCAAAGAAAGTGCCATCTCAGCCCCGAAGAGCTCATGGTCTCAACTGGGGACGCAACACATTATTCACAAGACCCAGGACAGGGCAGACTGGAGGTGATCTCCGAGGGTGGGTGGGCACTAGTGAGGTTAAGGTGAGATCTAAGCTGTCTTGGAGGAAGCCAGCAGGGAGGCAGAGACATCCTTTCGTGCAGACCTGACCTGGTCTTTGGGGAGCACTGTCCAAGGGACGAGGTCCTGTTTCTCACTGAAATCCCAGCAGAGTGCAAAGCACGGACGGTTCGGGAGCTGCCTTTATTCAGGCACAGTTTGCCTCCCCTTTCCTCCCACGAAGATGGAAGATGCAGCCTCAGAGCCTCCCAGAAGGACTAACCTGGAGCCTCAGGTCAGTCACCTGGGTCCAGGGACTCGAGGGGGCTCTTTTGGCAGAACCCTGGGGCTTTAGAAAGAACAAGGAAATTCCCTTAAAGTCACTAGGGGAAGCTTCCTGACCATCACCCTGCATTCTAGCTGTGCCAAAGCCCAACCTCACCAACCCAAAACACAGAACTGCCTTTTGTCACCAGCACCTGCTAGCCAACCAATGTTACCTGAGACCGAGGCTGCCCAGTGCTGCCACTCTTGCCTTCTGTCTCTCCAGTCTCCCCAGCTCTCTCTCCTCCAACCATTACCAAAGAGCATGGGAGACAGCCGCAGAACCCAGGCCATGTCCCCACAGAAACATAGCCAGTTAGGAGGCTTCGGCAATCTAGGCGAAGGGGACAGTGGAAGCTACTTAGATGTTGGCCAGGAGGGAATGACAACTCTGGGTAGCCAGAAGGACCTTGGACAGAGACAAGGAAGTTAGGAAGAGGAGTGGTTTGAAATCAGGATATCTAGAAATTAGGATATCTAACAAACAACAAAAATACATAATTGTATCAACTGAAAACAAAAAAAAACCTTTGGCAAAATGCATTTATAGTTTAAAATCCTAAAAAAAAAAAAGGTACAGAAAGTCATTTCTTTAGTATGATGAAAGGACAGGTCTAAAACCAAGCTAGTATTATCTGCCATGGAAAAATGCTAGAAGTTTTCCCAGCAAGTACAGGGGTAAAGCGAAAATGGCTCCCTTTCCTCCTACTTTTCGACAATTTCTAAAAACAGCAATGGGTCAGTTAAGTGGCACCACAGTGCAGAGCACTGGGCCTGGAATAAAGAAGACTCATCTTCCTGAGTTCAAATCTGTCCTCAGAGACTTTCTAGCTGGGTGACCCTGGGCAAGTCACTTCACCCTGTTTGCCTCGGTTTCCTCACCTATAAAATGAGCTAGCAAAAGAAATGGCAATCCACTCCAGTGTCTCTGCCAAGAAAACCCCAAATGGGGTCACAGAGAGTCAGATACAACTGAACAACAACAAAGAAATGGCGACACGATGAGATAAATTAAAGGCATGATCGTGTGTAGAGGAGAAAAAATCATCCCCATCTGCCAGTGGCTCGGTGTTTGACTCAACCCCAGAAAGTGAGTGAAGAGACCAATCAAGATGAGAGAAGCTTTGGTGAAGCCTCAGAGCTTTTCTACACAACAGGAAAGGAAAACCCGCAGAGACAATTCAGTGTAGGTGAGAGGAATCGAGCCAGGAGGCGGCTAACAGAACAAGAGCTTGGCTCCAGCGCTACCTGCTGATGCATAACTGATGGCCAGAGGCAGCTTTCGTAGATGCCGCCAATCATGGAGCCCCCTCTAAGCTCCAAAGGCTGCTGCTTTAGGCCACCACCCCCCCTTACCTAGGAGCCTCCTGAGTGTTCTGACCCCCCTCCAAGCCCCTGTTATCATCCAGGTGCCTCCTGTGTGTTCAGATTCCCCCTCAACCGCCCTTATCATCCAGGCACCTCCTGTGTGTTCAGATCCGCCCCCCCCCCCATGCTCCCTTATCATCCAGGTGCCTCCTGCTTGGTCTAACCCCTCCCAAGCCCCTGTTATCATCCAGGTGCCTCCTGTGTGTTCAGATCCCCCCCAACCCCCCTTATCATCCAGGAGCCTCCAGCATGTTCTGACCCCTCCAAGCCCCCCTTATCATCCAGGCGCCTCCTGCATGTTCAGACCATGCACCCCAAGCCTCCCTTATTGATGCGGATCCCTAAGGGTTAAAAATATTAAGGGTTGCTTTTCCAGTACTCTGTGAAGCCCCTAGTTTATTCTCTAACCTAAAGGCATCCTAAAGTCTCTTCCATTCTCTTGGAATACCATAAAACCTCCCCCTCATCCTGGACCATAAAATTCCTTGTCTCCCCCCATCCTAGGTCATAAAATTTCCCATCTCCTTTATCTTGTATCATTCATCTTCCTCATCTTGCCCCTAAATCTGCAACCCCCATTAGAAACCCTAAAAATTACATCATCATCCTACAGGATGTATAGTTTTCGGTCTATATAAGTCTGGTCTTTTTCCTATATCGGGGCCTTTGTTTAGCTTCTTGCTAAATCTCAGGCCAGCTGTTTTTGCATCAATAAAGCTCCCGTTGGCTAAGTGAATTCTCTCAAATCTGAACCAGCCTTCCCAACTCTGACCTCTACATTATCATCCAGGGGCCTCCTGCGTGTTCAGAACACCCCACCCCCTGCCCTTGTCAGCCAGGCACCTCCGTTCCCTCCTCATCTCTCCTCAGGCATCACCCCAGGTCCTGCTTTCCTAGAGCACATATATGACAGTCACTTTCCTGCTCTACCACCTATAGCTTCTAGGGTCACCTCCCGGTTTCTGGGCTCTCCTTCCTCTGGAAGCTGCCTGAGAAATGGCCCCTGGTCTCAGCCTAGCTTGTGGCACACAGGAGAGCTCAGGGAGGCTTTATCATGCCTCGCTCTGAACGCTGCCCAGATGGGTGACTAAAACCCTTCCCTCTCTCCCGCTGAACCCCCTTTTTAGGCTTCTTCCCAAGCGCCTGCTCCTTTTCTCCAACACAGTCTCCTGCCTCTGAGCATGCCTGCACTGCCTTCCCCCACCCCTGTTTCTCAGCATCTCCAGGGCTCCACTCAGAGGTCACCCAGGGAAGCCCTCCGCAACCCCTAGGCACTGGGGTTCTGTTCCAGCTCCAGTGATCTCCCACTGACCCTCTGGTATCAGCCAACCCTGAACTTTACCCCAGACAGTGCAAGCTTCCGCCCTCTCTGTCTTAAGAAATGCTGGCCAAGTGAAAAGTGTAGGTAGGAATGAGCTGACTTGTCACCCCAACAAAGACACAGGTGGCCAGAAGGGGTGGGGCCTTGGCAGGGGGCTGGGCTGCAGTCCTCCTTCCCCCCTCCCAAACTACCCAAAGCCTCAGAGGAAGGCCTCCCTCACCCTGGGGAAAATTCCCAGGAGGATTTAGAGATGGGAAGGGCAGCTAAGAGGTACAGTGGATGGAAGGCTAGGCCTGAGGTCAGGAAGACCTGAGTTCAAGTGCAGTCTCAGATACTCACTATGGGTGTGACCATGGCAAGTCACCTCACCAAATGAGCCGGAGAAGGAAACGGCAAACCACTCCAGTATCTTCGCCAAGAAAACCCCAAAATGGGGTCACAAAGAGTCAGCCATGACTGAACACCAACACAGGTTTAGAGGGGCAAGGAAAGCGAAAGGTGGATTTGTGTGAGGAGCTGCTGCCACCCAAAGGCCCACCCCAGGGGGAGGGTCTGGCCTTACCTTGATGATGATTTCGGCTTTCCCTTCCACATCTTCGGCTGGCTGGAAGAGTTGGCTCTGATACTGCTGAAACAAGGAGACACAGGCTGTGTTTATTAGCACGCATGACTCGGCCATGGGCCAGCTGCTGTGAGTTCTAGATTCTCTTTCTCAAGTCTGTGCACCTGGGAGACATTTACAGCAACCTCAAGATTGTATTTCTCCTGGAGGGATACCAACCTGCCCCAGGGCCAATCCCCTCCTGCCTCAGGTCAGTGCCATCCCTTCCAGGGGTTTGGCCCACTCAGGAAAAGCCACGTGGGCAACAACACCACTCAACAGGCTGCTTCTCAGCAGCAAGTGACTGGAAAAGCATAACAGAACCATTCTGATGGGGTGGTGGCCAGCCAGAGCAACTGAAGGTTCATGCTGCCCGTTTATGACAAGCACCAGCACATGGGAAGAGATGCAAAGACAGAAGAGAAAGTCTCCACTCCTATGGACCCTGAATTCTAAGAGGAGAAGAGCCAAGGCAAACAAAAAGCCTCTTGTAGAGGAAGGATCTCAAGGCCTGTTGCTGGAGGTGCTGCCAGAGTAGCTGTGTAGGAAGCTGAGGGCATGGAGGTGGGAAATGGAGGGCCTGGGTGAAGAACAAGTCCGGCTCACTGACTGGTAGGATTGGGGTTGGGGAGGGCTTTAATGCCAAGTGTGTCTGGCTTTTTTCACAGAAGCAAAAAGGAGCCAGCAGAGGGTGCTGCGTGGGTGTGGGGGGGATTCCTATCCATGCTGGGTGGCCAATGAGGTCTCTGCAACCATCTGGGGCATGTGGAGGAATGCTCTTTCTCTCATGTTGTCCATATCAACACAACGGCCCCACCATCCCTAGGAGACAGACGGGTCAGGCAAGTAGTCAGAATATCCATCCTTCTGACCCAGTGCTTCTGAAGGGCAGGATGGCAAATTTAAGAACAGCAAACTTGCTGCTTTGTCAAGCAGGGGTACCAGTGCCAACTCCCACTGCTAGGATTGTCATGACAACCACACCCAGCAGGCCTCCCCTTCGGATGCAGGCCCCCTGCGTGGTTGCCATTCAGCTCAGGCAGGCCACTGGGAAGCAGGGCCACTCAGTTCCCCACCCCACCCCTTAGCCTCTGCTCAGATCTCACACTCCCCCTGCCTCTCATTGGCCAGCCCTTCTCCTGACCCATCATTCACAGCAAAGAGCAAGATGCAGCTCCCTACATCCACAACACACGAAGGGTTTGCAAAGTGCCTTATGGACGTTATGGACACTGCACCAATGACGAAACAGGGGCTCCCCCAGTGGGACTGACTTGTACATGTACACAGAGATAACAGGCAATAAGGGCAGGACTGGAATCTGTGTCTTTGTGACTCCAACTCCGATAATCTACCCATGGCCTCAGACCACTTTAAATGTCTTCAGCCCCATGGGAGCCAGTTGGAAATACAGCTGGAGGAAGGTGAGACCAGCTTATGAGAGAGGAAGCCCTCAGGTTTTAGCAGATCAAAGACCTGGTTAAGACTGCCTTTGGGGCCCAGAAAGCCAAAGGGCAACAGCTGCCAAGAAGCAGCTGGAATGAAGGGGAAAGCACTTATTAAGCAATGATTGTATGCTGGGCAATGAGTGTACAAGGACAAAAAGCAAGATGGCTCCTGCTCCCCAGGGGCTCACACTCTGATAAGAAGAGAGGTCAGTACAGGGCAGGTGGGCAAGGCCTAGAGGGCCTTGAGACACAGCAGCAGAAGAAGGCAAGGCCTGCTGGTCCTCTAGCTTGCCAGAAGGTCAACTGGCTGGCTGCTGTCCTTCAGCCTCCAAGAGCACCAAGACAACATCATGATGTCGGGGTCAAGGCACAATGTGTCCAACCATACTGATCAGACCAGCACAAGCTCAGAATGTTCTACCACAGGTCCAGGCACAACCGGTCTGCGTGAACACGTGGGGAGGATTCTCTAAATTTCTACATGTCACTTTTGTTTTGCACTACTACACAGAGCACAGCACCTTCTCTGATGTGGGCATGCCATGCCGGGCGGTCCTAGGCCAGGGTCTCCCATGTCCTACAATCAATTCCAAAGTTTTTCAGAGAGCCCATGAGAGTGTCCTCATGTGGTTTCTTCTGACCACCACCATGTGAGCTCTCCATAAAACAGTCTTTTGGGCAGGCCTACATTTTGCATTTGAACAGCATGGCCAGCCCATTGGAGCTGAAAAGATCTTGATGTCCGGTGCCTCATCCTGCCAGGTGATCTTCAGAATCCTCCTAAGACAACTGATATAGAAGCAATTCAGTTTCCTGGCCTGGTGCTGCTAGACTGTGCAGGTTTTACAGTCATACGATGAGGTCAGCATCATGGCTCTGTAGACCTTCAGTTTGGTAGTCAGTCTAATAATACCTCTTCTCTCCCACACTTTCCTTCAAAGTCCCCCAAACACTGAGCTGGCTCTGGCAATGCCTGCATCAATCTCATCATCCACGTGTACATCCCTGTAAAGTACACTGCCAAGGTAAGTGAACTTGTCCACAGCCTTCACAGTTCTGTGACTGCTGTGATCACTGATTCCACTCATGGCTAGTGTGGTGGTAGCTGGTGGAACACCTGTTTTCTTGGTGTTAACTGTCAGGTCAAGTGGCAGACAATCAATCCACACTTCATTGCATCTCAGCTTCAGATGCTACACAATCAACCAGAAGGTGCACAACTGATGACACCAACCTAATGCAAGCTATGTGAGCAGTAAAGCAGCACAGAGTGATTCTTGTGTAGGGTCTGGGGGGGGAAGGCAAAGGGGGAGAGCAGCCTCTTGGCAGCACAGCTTCCCACCTCTCAGACATCCAGGATGGGCTCTGGGCAGCTGGGGTTGGAGAGATGGAGGTAGGGTGCTCAGAGGGGAAGGCCAGTCCTGCAGAGACAGTGAGAGAAGAGAGAGCCAACTGCACAATGGGTGCGCCTGCAACAGCTGGTCCCAAAAGGTTGTCCTGAATGGCAAGGGTCACTTACATATACAAAGGGCCCTCGCACATAGGTGGCACCCCTGAGATTGGGGGAAGGGGGAAGTGGCACAGGTGTCAATGGGCTCTTCAACTGGAGGGTGAGCCCAGATCAGTGACGTCAGATTCTGATCAGTGAAAGCAGCCTGACTTCAGCAAGGGCCCTCCAATCCTATTTTTCAAAGGTTATTAGGCTAGTCACATGGGAATGCTGGCCTTTGGCAAAGCATTCAACAGTCTCTTGTGTTATTCTCACTAACAAGATAGTAGAGAGAAAAGACAGGCAGAGAGCAAGCTCACTGGCCAGGTGCAGTATTTGATGTCCGTTGGGAGGGAGGGCTCTGAGTGTCTCTCCAAGATCCCCACTTAGCTCTCTTAGCTCCCTGCTGCTTACTCTTGGGGTACACTCATCAAATTTCCAAGTCACAGAAAGCAAGGTGATGGTGGGGGCCAGGGGACAGGCTGTTTAACACCAAGAATAACAGAAGAGGAATCCAGAAAGGTCTCAAAAGGATGGAATGGACACTGGCTTCTCTAGCCCCTTCCATCTCTGAGCTCACATTCATTGATATTTGTGTCCAATCAAAGCCTGTGAAGAAACCTCAGAGGCTCTTCCGAGTAAAATGTCAAGTCTTGAAAGGCAGAGGTGGTTTATTCCCAGCCCCCAATAGAGCTTCTCAGATATAGTGGGCCCAAGGGAGAAAATGATCTGGCAGGAAAGGAGGGGAAGAGTCCCTCCGAATTCTGGGAGGACTTCTGCTCACTGGTCCAACCACACCTAGGGGGCTGCAATCAGTCTGGGGGATATTTTAGGGAATACTGTTATCATCCAGAAGAAGGTAGTTAAGATGGGGAAGGGGCCTCAAGATTATACCACAGAAGCTCTTTGGCCCATTTGCTACCAGAACGAAGACCATTCTAAGCAACCAGACTGTCGACATCCTAAAAAATGTCGATATCTTTCTTAAAGGTCAGACAGTTATTGTGAAGGGGTCCAGAGGAATCTTCCATAGGGATTTCAACCATGTCAGTGTTGAGCTCAGTCTCCTCAGAAAGAAGAAAAAAAGACAAGTGATGCTCCCAGACTGTCCTCCCTCCTCCCTCCCTCCCTCCCCCTGGGCATTTCAGCACTTTTGTGTGGACAGCTCCAAGGCCAGGCTCTCTGCTGCCAAGCTACAAGCAGAGAGCACTCCTACTACCAAGTGTGCCCAGTTCCTTCCCAGGTTCCACCATTTCCTTCTTCTATAGTATTAGAGAACTGGCTTCCCCAAAGAACTACTGGGAAGCAAAACCAGCATCCTTCCCAGACAAGCAAGCATCCCCCCTACTGATGGACCCCTGAAAGGAAAGACTCCAGGAGCAGCTGGATTTGTGCAAAACCACACACATCCTTCCAGACTGCTCTCCCTCCAACTAAAAGCTGATGATAAGCTAGAAACTCAGGACACCAGCTACCATCAGGGCAACCCCTACCAGCCCAACCAGCCCTCGAGCCTCAGGGACCCAGGATGACAATATTAGTCACCTGACAAAGACCAAGAGATGTAGATCTAAGCCACCAGCACTTCATCTTTCTAGTAATGGAAATGCTAACCCTGCAAGACATGCCACCACCCCCCTCTTCTCAGGGGTTACTTCACACAAGAAATTTTTAAACTGCTGAACATTTTGGCAGATTTTTACATCATTCTCCCTACATTCCCAATTTCTAAAATTTAGGATCTGAATTATCATAAGAATCTGAAAAAAATTTCAGTTTTATGTTATGTAAAAAATGGGAAGGTGACTTCAGCCTTGGCTTTTAGCAGTGTGCTCTAGTTTCCCAAGGGAGGAAGAAGAAAGGAAAGAATGAGTACGTTCTATCCTCCAAAAGATTATTTTCCCAAGGAATTGGGAACACCAGCCACTGAATACAAATAGGAAATAGAAACAGAACAGTTTCCCCTAAATCTGGCAGGATTTTTATTTTCAAAAGAAAAATGCTGAAATTATCCCAAGCGCCATTTAAAATGCTGAGTAAGAAGAAAGTACTTTTAGTCATTTGGTGCCTTAAAGTAAAGGGCTGAGGGAGGGAATAAACTCAAGGTATGGGGCCGGGAGCTTCTCATTCTTTCAGATGTGGAGTTAAATGGCTGAGGAACAAAAGTATACATCAAAAGGAAATATATTAGCTCTTGGGAGGAACTGGGTCATTGCAGAGCCCTAACATCCCGGGCCTCACTAAGAGGCAGAGCTGAAAATAGCTTACAATGCCAGGAGGCTGGGGGTGAGGTCCGCAGGGATCACCTTCCTGGGAGCCTGGGGAGGATATTCCCCACATCCCAAACACATGAAGACCATCAGCGATGTCACTGGACCCCTCTGAAAACGGAATGAGAATGGGTAGCAGGTCTTCTTCAAGACTCGCCTGGGAAAAGCCCCCGAAGCATACCCTTCTGCTCTCTGGCAAGGATCTGGAGCACAAAGCGCTTCCACTCTATCCACTGCAAGGAAAGGTCACCAAACTGGTAGGAAGTCATCAGAATGCTCTGGAAGAATATGTTTTACCAGATGCTGCTTTCCTTTAGCTTTCTCTTCCCGAGTTTGCTTCATTAACGAGGGCAAGGCCCCAATGAAGGCTCATCAGTGTTGGGGAGCCAGGCAGGACTGCCCTTTGCAGGTGACTATCACTGAGAGAGAGCCTATTCCACGCTGCAGCAGGGACTGGATCTCTGCCTGACGGAGGGTTGGAGTGGGCTCCCCTAGACATTAGTCAGCCATGAAGTGGTCAGAGAATTAAACTCCCCAAACTCAGGAAGGATAAGGAGAAACAGGCTCCAAATCCAATCTGAGTCTTCCTCATTTAGGCACCTGCAGAAGTAAGGCGGCTGGTAAATACTGGTCCTTGCCCAATATCAGATCACCAAAGAACAGAAGGGTAAGGGGGCATGTGTAAAAAGCCTGGCCTAAGAGAACACTGCCTGCTAGGCTTGAGCAGTACAGTACAATTTGGACTGGAATTAGTAGCCAAGATTTGGCCAGATAAATACAGGGCCTCAAACACACCAAATGCCAGAACCACCCACAGGCGATGGTGCCGCTGGGCAGTGCTTTTAAACTGAGACTGCCCCTCATTCCCATGTCCATCCAAACCAGATTTCTCAAAAAACAAAGACTTCTTTAAGATATACTTCAGAAAGTACTTTTGTAAGGAATGATCAGAGAAGGAGCAAAGATTCCTGCAAGCCCCAGGAAGGGAGTGAGGTGCCTTCCACTTCAGAAGCCTCCAGCTTGTGCAAGGTATCTTAGCTCAGAGAAGTCTGGATGGGGCTCCAGTGAGTCAGCACAGAAAGGAAACTGGGAAAGGTTCTGGAAGACTAATGGCATCTCCAAACAGCTCTTCCAGCCCCCATTAATATTAACCAGGGGCTTACTCTCACTGACTTTTGATTAGATGGTCAGTCAGAGATAAGGAGGAAAGACTTCCTAGGTTCTTTCTTTCTCTCTGCTTTCACAACCCCGGTTAGCTCAGAGACTGCAGATATAAAAACAGACAAGAAAAGGAAGGAAATCTTTTTGCTACTTTGCAGAAATTTAAGCATTGTAACTGAAGTGTAATCTCTAAATTATGGCAGCTCACTGGTTTGGAGGTTTGCAGCTAGGATTCAAACGAAACCCAGACAACCCCCCTCCCTTCCCCTCCTGAAGGGCAATAGTTGTCCTGTTTTAGCAGAACCTGATGTCACCTACTAGAGAATAAGGAGAGATGAAACTAGTTTGAAATGATTCAACAGAATTTAATTGTTTAGGTAAACTCACAGCAAAGTCACCTAAATTGAAACAGACTCTGCAGCTCCAGAAGTCAAAGTATAGTATCAGGAAATCTGTACAGGAGATTTGGCAGAATGTCAGATGATTGGAAATGAGATGGACTTCAGAAAATAGCCAGGGTAAAGAGAGAGGAACCCGAATGTAAAATCAAAGTGACTGCAAGGATCTAAAAAGGAAGGGAGAAAGTTTAAGGGGGACACAGGGATGAGAGGAGAATGGGGTCAAAGCTAAAGAAAGTGGAGTCTGTTTGCACAGACAGTGTGACTGGAAGGTGAGGACTTTGGAAAGAACTAGGAGAAGCCTGGTGATTTCACTGAGATAAGGATTTGAGAACCTTTTTAGAGAAATGCAGGTTAGCAATTTCAGACAGACTGTATTCTATCAAGTAATAACTTTTACCAAATGGAAACCATTGTAAGTAAATCTGCAGCATTCAATTCCCAATCCGTAGAACCTTGAGGACTCCAAAGGAGGGGGATGGGAATTGAGACTGCCACGTGTAGTCCCTCCCCCAACCCAGGGGTTTCCTGGGATTAAAACTGAAAAGAATAGTAGCCCCTTGGGAAAGGTGAAACTCCCATTTTATTTGCCCTCTCAAAGTTTCCTGCAGAGGTTAGGTTAAGAATGCAGAGGAAATTGGTTTGGTCCTTAGGGTGATTTTAAAGGTGAAAGTGTCACTATGCAGCGAGCTCTAAAATTTGAAGTGCAGGCAGCTAATGGCCCTTGGGAAAATTAAGATTTTGAATACCATTAGTGATTATAAATTCAGATCTGATGTGGTCAAAATTTGTCCTGAAACTAAATCATGATTTGGTCTCATTTACAGTGAGAAGCATTCTCTTATTAGGATAATTGTGGCAAATCAGAACTTAGTGCAAAATACACTGGCTATTTGGCATCAAGGCAATGTTTGGAAAATGCATAGATCAGGAAAACCTGATTTGAAATCCAGTCCCAAAAACTTACTGGCTGTGTGAACTTAAACAAGTCACTTCAACTGTTTCCCAAAAACTGTTGTATGACAAACGGTACATCAGCAAATGTAAGTACTCTCCATTGGTCTTGAATGTAATCAGTACAGAATGCCTATGGAAGACGGTTTGGAAATGCATTCAACTGAATCACCAGTCATCTGACTAGTACTAAGTGGTTCTAAGTTCCTTGGGCTACTAAGATCTTATCAGCCCAGACGACTGTATGTTATAAAATTCTAACCACTCCCAGCCAAAGCGAGGAAACTTAAAAGTTTGTGTTTAGTAGAGTGAGCTTCATCTGAGATCATATGACCATCACTTAGGAAAATTATGAAATTGTATCTGTTAATAAATAATACATATTGAAGTTATGTCTTTGAACTTATTAACAATAGACCTTAGATTCAAAGATTTCATTTTGCCTTGGGGTTACTAGGCATATGAATACGGTAGTCTGGAGACTTACCGTAGTCAGTATTTTCTGGGGTTCTGAGTTAACTATTCACTGTATGTGTGAAACTCCAAATGTGGTTATTCTTAATGAAGGGTAAATGAAATGCCCTTATATGCACTCATTGTTAAATGTTGTTGCAACATGAGAAAAACAATAATACTCTAGCCCTAAGCTGTGACTAGTGAAATTTTGCTATTTGAAGTAAAAATCTTGTGGGACCATAATTTTACATCATTCTGAGTTCCGATTACAGATACAATTGTCTGAACTGTCATTAAGCCAATAGTCCACCATTCGAGGGTATCGTCATGTGCTACATAAAAGGAATGAGGTCTGAAAACTACTACAGGGGTGCCTGAGAAAGTTGAGGGTATAACCTTGTGAAGGCGAAGGTAGGAGCCTCTTGACTCAATGTCTCCATTGGGTTATTTCCTTTCTGCACAGGTAAAATTTTTCACCTGGTTAATTCTGAGCTTGGATTTTGATGCCTTATGAATAATGTGGAACTCTGCTACATAACTGGCTATTGACTATTAACTCTCCCCTGGAATCAAACAAAGTTACAGGAGGTTTTCTCTGTTATGGCTTGTCAGGTCAGTCTGTGTCCTTGAAGGGTCAGTTTTGATACTGTCATAAACTATGTCCCTCCTTTTCACTTTCATAGCAAGTTTCTATTATCAGGGCAGGTGAACAGTAGAAGTTTTGTCATTTCAATCTATATCTATTAATGAACAGATTAATGCTTAAATATCTGAGTTACTATAATAGAACACAAGACAGATTCCAAATGTTTCTAACTGGACATATAGGCCTTGAGTATGTTTTAGTAATAAGTTCTCAAATTTGGGTTAAGAATTTTACACATAAAATTGCATTAATATTTATAAGGAATTTTATTTTTTTGGAGGGGGGAGGATGGGGCAATTGGGGTTAAGTGACTTGCCCAAGGTCACACAGCTAGTAAGTGTTAAGTGTCTGAGGCCGAATCTGAACTCTGGTCCTCCTGACTCCAGGGGCGGTGTTCTGTTCACTGCGCCACCTAGCCACCCCTATAAGGAATTTTCAATAATGTTTTTCTGCCTATTTTGAAGGATGTGTGATTGTATTGAGAGAAGGGCTCACTTTATAAGTCAGGCTCTCATGGATCCTTTTTCGAAGTTTGAGTTTGCTTTTACCACATGAACTACTTACTGGAAAGGCAAGTTTAGAAGGTTGCATGTACTAAATTGTATTGAGTCTTTCTATTGGTAGATTCTTAGCAGCATTACTAGGAATCTCTGCGAGTAACTTGGAAGTAAAGAAGCAGATCTACCAGCAGAAGCCCTCTTCAGAACTTCCATGAGAGTGAGGTCTATTATAGAACGTCCAAGGAAAACGTTTTCAAGGACCGTCCCCTCCATGGGACACATGGAACTCCATAGGAAGGGAGCTGGCTGAACGAACTTCGGGAGTAGGCTGCCAGGTAACAAGGAGGCTGGGCGGCATTTAATGTTGAGGATCACTAGTGCATCGCTTTGGCTTCTTTGGCTCACGGTGTCTGTGTTTACCCCAATCCTTTGACTTATTATTTGGGAGCAGGGCCACCCCTACTGTGGTCTGTATTAACTTCACCTGAACAAACTTTTCAACACTCCTCAGGCAGAAATCAAAGGAAGTCTGAAGCCCCTTACCCTGGTGAAGTGCCTGAGAGAGAATATCCCTGACACAGAGTTTCCTTGGTTTCTTTTCTTGTCCTGCTTATGGGACGCAGGAGATTCTGACTCTGTTTAACCAAGTTTGTTTGGCTTTTATGACACTGAAGGGAAAATGGGAAGATGTACTTTGTGATGCTCATGGCCACAGTGCACTCGTATCTTGCTGTGTGTGCAAAGCTTAGAGCCACAACTGCTTCCTCTGTTTGACTCCGCTGTTGTCAGACTGTGGGTGTGAAGTTAGCACCAAAGGGGGGGATTATGGGAAGTCCGCTGTTAGCTCTGGGTCAGCCTGGGAGGCTCTACTTCTAAAACCTTGTTTAAAATGTTGAATACAGGGCAGCATAAGATGGCAGTGTGCCTGCTACCAACTCCCCCTCCCTCAGTGCCAAGATGACCCTGACTCCATCGCCTCATAAATTCAGTGGGTCAATCAAGAGAGACCAGGCGGCACTAAGCCCATCCCCTCGTTGGAAACAGACCAAGCCAGACCGCCTTTCTGTTTACTCCTGTGCATAAAGAGAAGGGAACAGACTGAATCCTGGCTGGCCCACCCAATGCTTACTGCCTTGGCATGCTGAATAAACTCCTTTAACTTTCTCTTCCTGAGTTTGCTTCATTAATGAGGGCAAGGTCCCAACAAAGATTTCTTTCAATGATAGTTTTTATAATGGATGTATAGATGGTGTGGGAGTAGCAGGGAGAGAAACTGGGAGAAAGGAGGGGAGGGGGAAAGGGGGAAGGGGGAGAAGGAGACAGAGGGGGAGAGAGAGAGAGAGAGAGAAGGGGGAGGGGGAGGGGGAGGAGGAGGAGGAGAGAGAGAGACAGAGGAGGGACAGAGACAGAGAAAAAGAGAAAGAAATGCACAGAAAGACAAAGGAAGACACAGAGAGACAGAGACAGAGAGAGGAGAGGGGGAGAAGGGAGAGACAGAGAGGGAAGACTCTTTTGGGCTGTTCTACTCCATTTGTCCATTTAGATCGTTTTAAGTAAGCTCTGATGATTTTAATTTTCATGATCAGCACTTCTGTCTGTGTGGTTGTAACTACAGAGAGATGAACACAGACAGTCTGTTCCCAATCCCTAAGGCCACTCACCACCCAGAACATTCCTCCCCTTTTCTCTGGGATAGCAGATGTGAGAATTACTGAACCTCAGCAGATGTCAGAGGCCTCAGAAAAAAAGCTTTAGTCAGACAGGAGTTTGTCCTTCTTTGTGATACACTGAGGTGGTTTGGGCCAGCAGGACCTGAGGTTAAATCCTTCCTCAGAGCCTTATGAGGCAGGTGACTGTTCCTTTACAAGCTTTGGTTTCCTCATCTGTAAAGTGGAGCACCAAAGTCCTCTACAAAATGCTAGAGAAATGGGGGCACTTACCACTGTCAGACTGAAGAGAATGCCCAAACTAGTAGTCCTTACCAGTCCCCCCCAGCACATCTACCGAGTCCTCATCCAATCTCTGATTAAGGACCTCCAGGAAGGGCAAACCCAGTCCATCACTGCTGGAAATGGCTCCTTTTCCTTTGGGAATGCATGCTGGTCAGGAATTCTCCTCACATTTAGTCTGAATCTGCCTCTCTGTAACAGCCCCGGGCCCCAGCCCCAGGCTGCTGGTTCAGCCCTGCATGCTTCATCACTTCCCATGAGTGAGGCACAAGGTACAACAGACCTTCCAGCAGCACATTCTAGGTAGCCAGCAGTGGCTGGATGACAATTCAATCTGGGTGGCCAGTATGCCGGAGGGGACCCTCCTGCTGATACAGGTTGGACCAGCGGCCACAATGGTCCTTTCTCATTCTGAGACTCTGTATCACAGTCTCAAGCAACCATCACAGCCTGCCAAATGTCTACAAAAGACAAGCCTCCACCTTGCTAACATCGAGCCCTTGAAACAGGTTCTTTATGAAGACAGCGGATTAGGGGCTGTCACCCAGCAGAACTCTCCCAAAGGTCCCCTCCAAACAACTTTAAAATAATGCCTAAAATCAAATTTTGGAGTGGTAGAGCCAACAAAAGGTCAGGGCAATACATTTTTCCAGCCTAAGGAAACTTGAGTTGGCAGGAGGGTCTACGATGCCAGGCTGGAGGCTCGCCAGCACCAGCAGAAGGTCCTGGAGGTGGCCACAAGAGCAGCTTCAGGAGCTCTCTGTCCAGACGGTTGGGGAGGGGCGCGCCACACAAGTGTTCCAAGAGATGACAGGGAATGCACTGCTAGCACCGGCGCAGCTGGTGCTTACTGGCAACTCTACTGCCCACACGCATAATTTCAGGAGTATTGGCACTTCCAACTACAGGGAACCATGGGCCTCTCCTGGGTAAAAAAAACAGAGCACAGACCAGGAGAACAGCGATCACAACCCTCCCTGAATCATACCGCCTTGGAAACATCGGAAATTTGCAGGCCTCCCCAGAATGAGCTCTGAAAATAGCTCCATGAAAAAGCCTGAAGCTTGGGACAGTGTCTCCTCACCCCTAGGTGAGCGCAGTCCAACCTTAACATAAAATTCAGACTCAAGAAATAAGCCAGAAAAATGAGCAAAGAACAACAACGAAATAGAACTTGACCATGAGAAACTACTACGGTGGCAGGGAAGACCGAGACATAAATTCAGAAGATAATTATGTGAAAACAGCTACAAACAAAGCCTCCAAGAAAAACGATAATTGAATCCAAGTCCAACAAAAATTCCTGGAAGGATTAAAGAAAGAGATAAGAGTGGTTAAGGAAAAATTGGGAAAAGAAATGAAAGTGATGCCAGAAAACTATGAAAAGTGAATGAACAGTTTCGTAAAAGAAGTATGCACACACACGCACACGCACGTGTACACGCACGTGTACACACACACACACGCACACGCACACGCACACACACTCGCACACACACAGCTAAAGAAAATAACACTTTAAAAACAGAATTGGTCAAAAGAGGCACGAAAATCCACTGGAGAAAAGAAATCCTTAAAAACCAGAACTGATCAAATGGAAAAAGAGGCACAAAATCTCACCAAAGAATATAATTCCTAAAGTTAGAATTGGAAAAGTCAGAGTCAATTACTCCGCGAGACATCAACAAACAACAAAACAAAATCAAAGGCGTTAGAAAAAACGAAGAAAATGTAAAACGCCTCGTTGGGAAAACGGACTGAGGAGAAATAATCTAAGAACCGTATCGTGTGTATCGTGTGACCTGAGAGCCGCAGCCGTAAAAGAGCCGGGAAGACGCAGAAGGCGGGACAGACGTTAAATTAGACAGTGTCAGGCGCCCCTGCGAGAAGGCCGGAGACAGACAGAGAAGCGGGGAGACGAGGCGCGGGGGCTGCACAGGGGGGGCTCCACAGGGGGGACTCCATGGGGGGCGCGCACAGGGGCGCGGCCGCCCGCTGCGCGCTGTCACGGTCTAGAAGCAGAAGGGCGAGAGAGAGACGCCCGGGAGGGAGGCGGGGAGACTCATCTCACACAGACAGGTGAGCAAGGAGCCTTCACAGTGGAGAACAGAACCGGGGGGGCACGGCGGGCGATGCTCGGGCCTCGCTCTCGTCAGAACCAACTCAAAGAGGAAAGGTGTGTGCGTGTGTGTGCGTGTGCCTGTGTGTGCGTGTGTGTGTGTGAGTGTGTGTGTGTGAGTGCGTGTGTGCGTGTGTGTGAGTGCGTGTGTGTGTGCGTGTGTGTGAGTGCGTGTGTGTGTGTGCGTGTGTGTGTGTGTGCGTGTGTGTGTGTGTGCGTGTGTGTGTGAGTGCGTGTGTGTGCGTGCGTGTGTGTGCGTGCGTGTGTGTGTGTGTGCGTGTGTGTGTGTGCGTGAGTGCGTGCGTGTGCGCGTGTGTGTGTGTGTGCATGTGTG
>CM053583.1:543091-562331 GCA_028627135.1 Pseudochirops cupreus
GGGGGGCAAGGATGTTGGGGGAGGGGTCAGAGGGGCGAGGGGGGGCAAGGATGTTGGAGGAGGGGTCAGAAGGGCAGGAGGGGTCAGGGATGTTGGGGGAGGGGTCAGAGGGGAGAGGGCAGCAAGGATGTTGGGGGAGGGGTCAGAGAGGCAGGGGGCAGCAGGGAGGCTTGAGGAATGAATAGAAGGCCCTGGGAGCAGTGCTTCACCCCTCCCTTGACTCTCCTCTCTCAGAGGCCAAGTTCAAGGATCTTTGTTTAGCATCTTTCTTGGGGTCTCTGCAGCTTCTGCCATTGCTGGTGGTGTCCCTGATATGAGGAAACGGAGGCCGACAGTGGCAGAACAGCCTGACCTGGCAGACAGGGAGTGCCCAAGGCCACATTCGGCCTCAGGGCCCCCTGAAACTGCCCCAGGTTACGGCACTCGGCTCAAGCCCCTGCCCTCTGAGAAGCCCAGGAGTGTGCAGGGCCCACCAGCTGGCTTAGGGCATGCAGCCGGGCCCCAGTCGCTGGCCTACCAGGGCAGGACCAGACCCAGACCCAGCAGGAGTCACCAACTGGTGGTCAGTCAGGATGTTTCTTCCCAGGTGCAGGGGAAGGTCACCACCTCCAGCACGCTTTTCCTGTCCTCACCCCTACCCCCAAGACATCCTATCTCCCCAGTACCTATGGCCTCAAGCTTCCCCCAATCAAGGCCCACCTCACCCAGCCCATTGACTTGGTCCCTGGCCCTCTCCACTCTGCAGACCCAAGGCTTGGGCTCCATCCGTGCCCACCACCCCTGCCCTCCCAGGCCTTGGAGAGAAGGCACGGCGGCTCGGCCCTATATCCTCATTCAGCCAGCAATAGCACCTGTCATGGTCACTGCCCAAGACCAGGCCTTGGAAAGGAGTGGGGGGGGGGGGCGTGGAGGGTACAGTGGGAGGTGGAGTGCCCCAGGGATCTGGGCTAAGCCCCGTGTCCCATCACCATCCAGGCTGGGACCAGAGCAGGACGACAGTGGGAAGTGGTCAGCAGATTGAGCTGAGGCCCTTCCACCACAAGGCCGACCTCTTCCCAAAGTGGCTGGAGGGACAGGCCGCCCTTGCCCCTGACTCTCACGGAAAGTGCACAAGCTCCCACCTGCAAGTCTCAGACTGAGCGCCCAGGCCAAAGCGCATAGGAAGCCCTGGGTCACCTGGATGAGGCACTGCAGTGGCCTCCCGGCATAGCGGATGCTCCTCTTCCAGTCCTTGCTGCTGGCTCTGCCCGCCATGGCCTCGAACTCCGTGGGGCTGTACCAGCTCTCTCCCTGTCTGATGCAGCGACCGCGCCCACCTGTGAGAGACACAAAGGCAGGTGCCCTCTAAGGCCAGGCAGGGGCATGGGTCGTGGAGGAGTGGGGGCCTGGGTGGGCACCCCAGGACAGCGGGCAGAGGCCCTGGAAGGGAGGGTTGGTCTCTCCTGCTGTGCCCATCTGGGAGGTGTACAGGTGGTATTCTAGCCCAAAACTACTCTTGGAGGCGGGGCCTGTGGTGGGGCAGAAATCACACTGTCCCCTGGAGAACAGGGGCTGGACCCCAGAATAGCCATCAATCCATACCACACAGGCACGGCCAGCTGCCCACCATTGCTCACATGTGCGCACACGCACACACGCGTGGAAGAGGCCTAGGAAGAGAGGAGGGGGCCAGCTTGCAAGGAGATTCGAGGCTGGGCCTTACTGAAGGGGGCACGGCGAGGTTACAGAGGGATACCAGACTGGAGAGGGGGGAGACTGCAGTCCCTGGCCCCTCCTACCACAGCTGGCCACAGTGACAGGGCAGGTGTCATGAAGGAAGCCTTGTTGCTCATGGAGAAGTCTGGGGGTGACCCCTACACTGGGCACCTGCGAGGAAGGGGGTCCCACAAGGTAACAGAACCAGTCTGGCAGATGCACTGGACTTGAGATGAGATGCCTGGGGGCCCGCCCAGGGAGGGTCTGAGAGCCAGTCAGGGAATGCTGAGGGTTGGAGAATCTCAGGCTAACTGAAGGGAGAGGCCCAGGATGGGGCCCCCAAGGCTGGCCATAGGCAGAGAGGGAAGAGGAGGGCTGGGGGGAGTCACAGAATCTAGAAAGGAAGCACCTCCTCTGGGCCAGGAACTTTACAAACATCTCATCTGAGCCTCGACAAGCCACACAAGGTGGAGCAGGCAGAGGCCAAGAAAGAGATCCCTGGACCTGGCGATGAAGGGGTCGTGCGCCCCTTGGGCTGGGGACCCTGAGCCCCGGCTTCCTGGAGGGGTCCTGCTGACGGAGGGTGGGGGAGGCACAGGCTACAGGCTGGAGAAGACGAGGCAGCACGAGGCGAGGCTGTGGCTCCCCCAGGAGTCTGGAGCCGACACCCCACCCTCTGCCCAGGGAGCACCAGGCCCAGGCTCTTGCCGTCATTCCCCAGTACTCTCCTGAGTGGTCTCGCCCACCCTGGCTACACTGTCCTCCCTTCTCCATCTCACCCCTTGGTGGGTCAGCCGGCTCGGCACCCATCCTGCTCCTGTGGCCAAACTCTGACCCTCAATGACTCCCCTGTGAGCCCAGCCAGAGGAATTCCCTCCCGATCTGGGTCACATGTGCTATGGAGGCAATGCTTGGCCACCACAAGCAGCTTTTCCCTTCCCCAGCCTCTGGACTGAGGGTCTAGCCATCCTCCCCTGAAAACCCCGAGACCCTTGATGAGAGCTGAGCTCTCTCCTTCCCCATCTTCCTGGCTCTCCCCCTGGGCTCCAGGCTCTCCCGTGCCCTCAGCATCCCTTTCTCTGAGCTGCCAATTCCTGCTGCCCTCCTTCCTCTCTGTTCCTCTCTCCCTCCATTCTCTATCTCTCGCCCCTCAGCGGGTCAGCTCAGTTCAGTTTGGTTTAGTTTGGCATCCTGTCCCGCCCCACCCCTCCGGGCTGAACCCCAACCCTCAATGACAACGGTGTGAACTAAGGGGTGGCATGTGTGAGTGAACAGAACATGAACAAAGTGCCAGATCTGCTAAGGCAATGAACCCGGAGCTGAGGGGTGGGAAGAGGCCTTGAGGATGGCAGGGCAGCACCAGGGCCCTCGAGAGAAAAGGGGACCCCTGAAGGAAGGAATCTGGGGAACAATGAGACAAGTTTCATTTGGGAACACCAGGGGCAGCCTGGGCTTCAGGGGGCAGAGGGCAGGGTTGAAGGCATGGACCTCCCAGTCAGCTACAGGGGAAAGGGTCTTACAGGGCACCCACATGCAGCAGAACCAGCCTAGGAGAAGACCTAGGACAGGGCAGTGGAGCTCTGGGAGACAGCAGTGCTGAGGCCTTCTGAGGACAGTGAGCCTGGCACACATGGGGGCCCGGGATGCAGAGGGCACCAGGTGTCTACACCGGCACCAACAGTCCAGGATGGCTCGGGAGCGGCAGGCCCCAGCCTAGGCCAGTGAGGAGCAGCCGACCCTCCCCCCCACTGACTGACGGTCTCACTTTCAGCCCCATCCCTCGGAAGCAAGGCCAGGCAATGGCCTCTGGGGGTACAAGAGACCCACGGAAAACATTCTTAACCCCAAATCCTGGGCCCCGTGACTACAACCACAAAGGTAACAATGATAGGGAAAGAGGCGTGGCTGACTGCTCCATTGCTGGGCCCAGGCCATCAGACTCACACCCAAAACCCTTTCTTGGAGCTCTCTCCCCCCCACTGCTTGGCACGGGCTTTGGCACAAAGTACTTCTCAACAAAGGGAACCTGAAAGTCAATCCACAAACACCCAGGAGCATCTACTGTGCACCTGCCCTGGGCTGGGTGCTGAGGGCACAGCAGGAGCGCAGGAGCTGGGGGGAGGTCTTTGTCACAGCTGGATCAGGGAAGAGAAGGTGGTCTGCTGCACTTCAGGAAAGTCAGAAATGAGAAGGAAAGCTGACCTAGGGAAAAGCGGGGGCCAGAGAGAGCCCAGGGGGAGGGCCAGAGAGCTGCCAGGAGAGGGTGGCGAGACAAGGGGGGCAGGAGAGGAGACAAGGGGGGGCAGGAGAGGGGAGGGGAGACAAGGGGGGCAGGAGAGGGGGAGAGGAGACAAGGGGAGCAGGAGAGGGGGTGGGGAGACAAGGGGGGCAGGAGATGAGAAGGATCTCTGCATTCTGCATCTGTGGGTGATGGCGAAATCCTCCACATCCCTGAAGCAGAGTCAGGGTGTAGGGGGGGAAAAGAGAAGGCTGAGAAGATGGGAAGGCAGCTCATTCAGGGCACAGGGACGTGAGAGGAGGCTGAGCAGGGCTGCCGGGAAGAGGGGAGCCCAGATTTGCACTCCCTACCTGAGCCCAGGCGGTTCTTATGCAGAGTCCCACTGAGGTTCCGGCAGCGCACAGGAAGCTCACTGTCATATGCAGACGGGTCCCAGTTATACTTTGTGCCCCCTTTGTCCTGACCCGGAGCTAGAGGAGTAGGAGAAGCCTGAGAACCTTGGGACAAAGAAGGTGTCCAGAGCTGAATGAGGACGCCAGCTCCTCTTCACCTCTGCTACAGTCAAGGAGGAGCCCAAAATGAGCCGCTCCTGGCCAGGCTCCTGCAGCCGGCCACCTGCACCCACCATACCAAAGTTGGGCTTGCTGTGCCTCCACACCCTCTCCCTCCTCGTCTCCACCCCCAAATCACTTCCTATTCACCTGCACACGTGGCGCTGGCCCCGAGAGGATACATGTCAAGGAGCTGACAGGCTCTCATTTTGGTGTGCAGGAAGTACTTAATAAACTGGAACCAGTGTGCTAATCGGCTAAGCCAGTCTGCTATAAGTTTGCCCCAGGGGCTCCAAAATTGCAAAGGAAGGAACAACAAATCAAGCTGAAATGAGGCGCCCCTGATGGCGCCATCCTACCTGGGGCGAGGGGTGCTGGTGGCGCCTTCAGGCTGGCAGTCTCCACGATGCTGCCGTCTGTGTGGACGACGATCAGGGTGGCCTTCTCTGTACTCAAGCCATCCCCAAGCTGAAGAGCTGCTCTTCCAGACTGCAGGGGAGAGACAAGCCAGAGAAGCAGCCCCTGAGCATCCCGCTGTGGCACAGGCATCCCGCCAAAGCTGCTGAGCCCTGCAGGCAGAGAGGCCCAGGCCAGGCCTGGGAGGCTCAAGCCCAGGAGCAGCCTGTGGCCACCTGCAATAGCCACCTAAGTCTTCTCTGCACAGCTCCCCAAGGTACGCTCTGGGCTCCCCTGCTAGAGAAGCCCGAGGAGCTCCTGCAAAGGCCCGTTTGGCCCCGAAAGCCCCGAGTCCCAGCTCTGTGCTCCTTCTGCTACAGACTCCATGTACCGGCCAGCCACCAGCCCCAAACAAGTGCATCGGCATCGTCCCCTGCTTCGAAGGCCCTGCCTGCAGCCTCAGGCCTCGGCTTTCTTCTCCTCCCCAAGTGACTCCGTATACACCAGTTTCAGGCCATCAGATAGTCAGTCAGTCATTAAACACTGATTAAGAGCCTTCTGTATGCCAGGCCCAGTCCCTGCCATCCAAGAGCTCCCAGACTAAGAGGGCAGATGACAAACAGTGGTGAATGGCCAAGACAAGGGAGAGAAGGTGCTCGTCCCCTTAGAGCAAAGGAGAACACGACTGACTGAGCAGCCAATGGGCCCAGGACCTGATCCTCTCCAAGACTGAGCCGCAGCCCACCCGGGGCTCCCTCTCCTCTGCTCACAGGCCTGGGCGCTGTGGCCAGAGGGAGAGACCCCCACAGCACCCGCCACACCCCAGCTTGAAGCAGAAGCACACCCACTTTACACGTTCCAAAGAGAATCATGAACAACACACAAGAGAAATTAATTGTTTACAAGATTTTCTTTGCTGTTTTCCCAGAAAAGTTCCCCAAACTCACACTTCAAGAAAGTTTTTAGAAAAACTGTTTTTTGGCTTGATCCTGTGACCTTAGTGGTCTAAAGCATTCCCAGTACAGAAGCTCCCTTCCCACTCCCTTACTTCTCTGTCTCTCTCGCAATCAGAGATGGCCAGAGCTCGCTCAAGGTCACACACTGGGGAGTGGGCAGAGATGGTCCTCTGGCCAGCACAGCCCGCTGCCCCTAAGACGCTAACTGCTCTGATTCAGAGAAGATAACCTTCCCACTGCTGCCAGCCGGACTATCCACAGTACTGCAGCTCACAGGACCCATCCACATGCCTGCAGTCCGGGCTGGCCACATTCCTGAGTGCAGGGGCCCGGGGTGGGGGACATAAGCCAGAGGCCCGAGCCCCGCCACGTACACAGGGCTCAGCTCTGATCATGCTTCCCCCTAAGTGCCCCCCACACGGTACCCAACCCTGTCAGGCTCAAGCTGTCCAGAGTTCACCTCTCCCGCTATTTCCCCAAGACCTATCCTCTGTGGCCCAGGCCATCAGCCATCTCCCACCACACACACGCCAGGGGCCTTGGGCCTTGAAGACCTGTCCCAGCAAGGAGAACTCCAGCACCACAGTGTTTTGTGGTCACGGAGTATGGACACAGTCACCTTGGGGCAGTCTCAAGTGCTTGACTTGGGTCCTAGACCTCACCGCGCTCCAGAAAGCACCCACCTCCTCATTAGGCCGCCCTTGGACACAAGTATTCCCCCAAGAACAACACTCTGAGGGCAAAGGTAAGGTCCGCACAGAAGGCTTCTCACACACTCACTCACACACACATATACACACACTCTCACTCACACACACACTCTCATACACAGTCACATACACACACTCATCCTCACACACACACACACTCTCACAACACACCCACACTCACACACACTCTCACAATGCACTCACACACACTCTCACATATGCACTCATGCACACTCACACACGCCACATTAACACATACTCACATACTCGCACATACCCACTCACACACACACACACTCTCAGACACACACACACACTCTCACACATGTACTCACTCATACCCACACACATACACCCGCACACACACACTCTCACACACACCCACACTCACTCACATTCTCACACACCCAGTCACTCTCACACACTCACATTCACACACACACTCACGCTTTCACAAAAACTCACACACGCATTCACTCTCACACACACACATTCATACATACCCACACTCACAAATGCACTCTCACACATGAACTCACACACACACATTCACTTACATACACTCACACACACTCACACTCTCATACATGCACTCTCATACACTCACATTCATACACACATGCACTCACTCACACACACTCTCACACATGCACTTACACACACTCTCACACATACACACGCACTCACTCACACACATACTCACACTCACACACTTACACACATTCTCACACACTCACTCACATACACTCACTTACATACATGCTCTCACACACACACGCTCATCACATTCCAAAGTGCCTCAAACTAAGCCACCTGGGAGCTGTGTCCTTGACACACCCTGGTTGGTGCTGATCCCCCAAGTTCAACAGGTGCTCTTCACAGTCCTAGGAATCACTCACCAGCACGTGCCCAGAGAGGGACGCAGCGCTGGCCACGGAGGTGGTGAAGACGTTGTCTGCGGAAGATTCCACATTGGCCACAGTCACCGTGGTCACTTCTGAAACAGAGAACATGCTCCACTGAATGCTTGGTGGATGCCAGAAAACCCCTCTACTAGTGACAAGAAAAGCCCCAGGCAACTCTTCTTTCAGAGAACAATCTACAATGTCACTGACAAGTCTGTCCCCAGGCCTCTGGGAAGTGACCACGAGGAAGAGATGAGGACCCTTGTGTCCTCCCCATTCAAGAACTTCAGCAGTCACAGCATGGCTCTGCCCCGACCTGAGCCTCAATTCTCTCCTGGGCTTCCTCCCAGCTGGAAATGCCTCAGGTATCCAAAGGAACAATACTGAGAAAGGGCCCCAAGGCAGCAGCCAAGGCTAAGAAGGGGGCCTTCTTCCCTTCTTCGGGGAAGTTCAGCACCAGGCCAGTCTGCTAGGCTGACCAGACTGGGGGCTCAGAACAAAAGCCAGCAAACCAGCAGCAAGAACCACAACCTTAGTCCATTGTGTGGCTACACCAGGAGCTCAGAAGGCTTCTGTGATGTCCTGAGGACATCTTGTCTCCTTTCTTCATTCAGAAAACCACTTGTAGAAGGGGACGAGTGACAAACACCCCCCTCCCACCACTGCTCAGGGCCTGGGAGGCCTCAGTCCAGAGCTATGGGAAAGGTATTTTAAGCCCACTGATGACAAAATCTCATCTCCTAAAAGCAGGATTTGCCTTTCTTGGCTGATGGTCTTTGAAGGCTGTGACATATGTGGTTTGGGGAAGATGGTGCCAGTCACCTTGAAGAACTGGAAAGGGCCAAGCAGGGCCCTGGGAATGATAATCACTAGCAGACCCCTCATACAAGTATGATTCACACAAGAATCAGAAAGCCTTGTTCCTGCTGCGAGCACACATCACTGACTGGCCCAAGCAGCAGAAGGGGTACTGGAGTGCCCTGCTTGGCACAATATGGTTAAAAGTGAAAGCAGTGGAGAGCAGATTGCTCAGCCCCCCCAGGAGTCTAACAGGGAAAGAAAAACTGAGGGGGGACCAGAGCAAACAGGACATGTGCGCAGAGTGGCGTGGGCTGCACCAAGAGGAGAGACAGGGGAAGATGGGAGGGGCCTTCCCCACATGGAAGCATGGAAGGGGTGACATGTGCTCCTCCCAGTAAAGGGCCCAAAACAGGGGGCCCTGTCCCATGGTCCAGCAAGACAGTGGGTGCACAAGCCTCATATGCCAGGTGTGAGGCCTGAACCTTCCTTGGGGTAGAAGCATGAGCCCCGGGTGTGAGGCGAGATGTAAAGCCACACGCTACCTCAGGCAGCTGGACCAGACACACAAGTGTTTGTCCGTGTGATACAGGTACCCCAGGCATGGGCATCCTAGCTGTAGGCCTCATGGGGCAGGCATGTCAGATGGATACACCTCAGTCTACAGGGATATGCCTGCCAGGTGAGGACCTCAGCTCCAGGTGAGTGCCAGGGATAGGCCTTGGGGTCCCCAGTACGTGCCAGCTGTGGCCTTGGCCCAGCACTTGCCTGCAAAGGTGGCCTCCTCCTCGGGGTCAGGGGGCTCAGGCAGTGCCTGCTCCCTGGCACTCACGTCCATGTGCCTCACGGGCTCCGACGTCTCTATTACAGCCACAGCCCTCATCCGGCGGGCCTCCCGATCAGGGTCCGTGTCTGTGTCTGTGTCTGTCTCTGAGTCTGAGTCTGAGTCCAAATCTGGAGCCTCATCTTCCGAGCTGGCAGCGTCCCTCGCCGCCGCCACTGCAGCCGCCATTGCGGCAGCCTCGGCTGAATCTGAGGCCTCCATGAGACCCAAGTGGCGCTCGGCCAAGAATGCCAAGACCTGAGCTGAGTTCAGCCAACCAGGACTGAGGCCCGGCTCGGCAGAGGGGGATGAGATCCCAGTCCAGTTCAGCAGAGAGGGAGGAGACCCCAGCCCGGTTCTGCCGAGGGGGATGAGATCCCAGTCCAGTTCAGCAGAAGACGGATGAGACCTCAGCCCACTCTGCCAATGGGAGGACACCCAGGCCCAGCTCAGCAGAGAGGGAGGAGATCCCAGTCCAGTTCTGCTGAGGGGGATGAGACCTCAGCCAGGTTCTCGAGGACACAAGACCCAGGCCTGGTTCTGCCGAGGGGATGAGATCCCAGCCCAGCTCAGCAGAGAGGGAGGAGACCCCAGCCCGGTTCTGCCGAGGGGGATGAGACCTCAGCCAGGTTCTCGAGGACACAAGACCCAGGCCCCGCTCTGCCGAGGTGATGAGACCCCAGCCCAGCTCAGCAGAGAGGAAGGAGACCCTGGGCTGCTCAGCCCAGGTAGATGAGCCTGGACTCAAGAGGCGCTCAACCTGGCCACTGGGTCAGCTGGGGATGGAGGGCAGGGAGACCGGATCCCCGCGGCCTCAGCCTGACACGGTGGGATCAAAGGGGGCGAACCAGGTACAACTGGACCCGGGGGTGTGGCCCGGCCAAAAGGGGGCGGGAGGGGGCGGGGCACCTACTTGACAGACAAGTGGCCGGCCGGGCTGGCGGAGCCCCTCCTCCTGCTCTCCTCCCTCCACCTCCCGTCTCCCGCCCCCTCCCCCCCTCCCTGGGCCGAGCTCGCCCGAAGCGGCCCGAAAGGGCGGCCAGAGGCGGCGGACGGAGCCGAGGCGGCCCGAGCGGACCCGAGCGGGCCCGAAGCGCGCCCGGAGAGAGCGGGCGGGCGGGCCCGAGCGCTTCCGAAGCCGTCTCCGCCGCCGCCGAGGCTCCTCCTCGCGGACGGGGCAGGGCGCCACGAAGATGGCCGCCCCCGCCGCGCCGCCGAGGTCCCGGGACGCACCGAAAGGCCGGCCGCGCACCCGCGCCCGGGCCCAACCGAGAGTTGCCGACGCCGGCCGAGCCCGTCCGAGGACGACGGCCGCGCGCCCGAAGATGGCCGAACGGCAGCCGAAGCGCCCCATTGGCTGCGGGGCCGCGGGGCCGCGCACGAAGCCGAGGGGGGCGGTGCCGATGCGCCGCCGAGGACGCCGGCGGAGGGCGCGGGGGCCGCCGGGATCGGGGCGGACCGAGGTGGGGGAGGGCCAAGATGGCGGCCGTACGGAGAGGTGAGGCGGCGGCGGCAGCGGCGGGGCTCCGGAGGGCGGGAAGCCCAAGCTGGAGCGGGGAGGCAGGGGGCAGGGGACCAGGCTCACATGCCGCGTTTGTGCGGCCTGCTGCGGGCCGGCCGGCGCCACCCCACCCGCCGACTTTGACGCCTGCGCAGCAAGTGCCGGCCTCGGGAGCTCTCGGTCCCGAGTTCCGGGTTCCCGGGGCCTCAGCGCCTGCGCAGTAAGTGCCGGGTCCTCGAGGCCTCTGACGTTGAGCTTGACCCGCACCTTCTCTGAGGGCGCTGCGCTTCGGGAGCCTGACCCAGTCCCGCCCCCGCCCCTCCCTGTGACGTCGCTTATCTGTAAAATGGGTTAGACTAGACTTGGTTTCCCTGGTCATCCCTCCGCCCCTGCCCCCTGAGATGTTGGACCCGGAGCACAGCCCCGGCACCGCCCCGCTGCCGTCTGTGCCTGCTCCCCGGGCACCGGGACCGGCCGTGCCCGGGCGGGCCTGCCCCTCCCCTTCCCCCTCCCCTACACTTTCTCTCCTCCTTTCTGATCTCGTCACCACACCTCTTCCTTGCCAGGTCCGAGAGGGGCTTCTTCTCAGGCCTCATTCTTTTTGACTTCTTCGTGGCCCTGGATGCCGGGTCACTCTCATCTTGGATACTTCTCTCGGTTTTCAGGACATCCCTTCCTTCCCCTTCCGGTTTTCCTCCTCCCTCTCTGACCTTTCTCTATGTCCTTTGCCCTCTAGGCACAAGTGCCCTTCAGGGTTCTGTGCTGGGCCCTCTGTTCTTCTCCCTCCACACCCTTGGCTCCTGGGGGCCACAGTGGATGGGGCCCTGATCCTGGTGTCAGGGGCCTGAACTCAGGAAGTACTGAATTCACCTCCAGCCTCAGATAATTACTAGCGATAATAGCAACTGCCAGGAGTAAATGTTTGTGAAGAGCTTGGCATCCAGGGCCTGGCACATCATAGGTATCATGGGAATTCTAGCTGTCATTTTTACTCTTGTACTTAGTGATCTCAACGGCCAGAGCTTTCAGTATCATTTCTAAGCTGAAGATTCTCAAATCTATACACTCTAAATTCTCTGCTGACCTTCAGTCTCTTATTTCCAACTTCCTTTCAGACACAGCAAACTCAGTATCCAGTAGTTATGTGAAATTCAGGGTGTCCAAAACAATTCATGATATTTCCTCCAATCCCTCCTCTCTTCCTGTGTTCCTTATCACTGTAAAGGGCACCACCCTCCTCCCAGTCCTCAGGCTCCCAACCTGAGAATCGTGGGACTCCTCTCTCTCCTCTATCCGCCCCCCCCACAATCCAATGTGATTCCAAAGCCTGTTAATTTCACCTCTGCTACATCTCTGGTCCATTTCACCTCTGTTGCACTTCTTGTTCATTTCACCTCTGCTGGACCTTTAGTGGATTTCACCTCAGCAGCATCCCTTTGTCATTTTCCTTTCTGTAGCATCTCTCCAATATGCCCCCTTTTCTCTGACCCTGGGACAAGCCCTCATCACTTCACACGTGGACTATTGCAGTAGCTTCTAGGAGTCCTCCTGCCTCAAGTCTCTTGCCCTCTCTCATTCCGTTCTCCATTCAGCCCCCAAAGTGTTCCTCCTAAAGGGGCAAAATCTGTCACCCTCCTACTCAGTAAATTCCTATAGGTTCTCTGTTTCCTCCAGAATCAAATACAAAGTGCCCCAGGTGACATTGAAAGCCATTCAGAACTCAGCTCTCTACTCCCTTCTCAGTCTGCTTACACGTGTACTTGGTCCACAGCACACGCTCTTTAATCCAGTGACATTGATGTGGCTATTTCACCAAGAAAGTCCTCCATCTTGCATCCTAAAGCACTCTCTGACCATCCTCCCTTCTCCTCAGACCCCTGACCTCCCTGGCTTCCTCTGAATCCCAACTAAATTCCCACCTCCTGCAGGAAGCCTTCCCCAGTCCTCTTTGTTCTAGTCATTTCCCTATTTCTTGTCTCTCCCGTCTATGGCTTGTCCGTGTTTTTGCTTGTTGTCCTCCCCATTAGAGTGTGAGCTCCTAGAGGACAGGGAGACTGTCTTCTGTCTTCCTTTGTATTCCAGGTTCTTAGCACAGTGCCTGGCACATAGTAGGTGCTTATTGTCACTGTGCTCAAAATGTGGCACCAAGAATTGAACACAACACTGATGAACTAACATGAAAAAGCATTTACAAATGAAAGCACCTAAGGTATGCAGAACACCAAGGATATAAAGTACATGTGGATTAAGAGCATTTCCATGGAAATATAAACATTTCCCAAGTTTAGCACGAGGCCGGAAGGTTATCAGAGATGCTGGTTAGTCATTAGGCCCAAGTCCTTGGCCAGAGATACCATGGATCTCGATGTCTGTGATCTCTAGATGTCTGGACGTCTCATCCCTGTCTTGGGCTCACATCGTGTCTGTGCTGCAGGTTGTTGGTCCAGTTCTCTCAGTCTCAGTTTACTCGTGTGGAACAGGGGAATTGGACTAAACTAGCGATTCCCAACCTATGGGTTGCAACCCCTTTGGGGGTCGAACAACCCTTTCACAGGGGTCACAGGGGTTGCCTAAGATCATCGGAAAACACATATTTCTGATGGTCTTAAGAACCGAGACACCGCTCCTCTATCCGTCTCCGGAGGGATCCGCCCACATGCAGACACGCCCACACACGAGTATTAAGGGGTCGTGGCATTAGGAAGGTTGAGAACCACTGAACTAAACCATCTTGAGGTCTTGCCTTTGGAGTTCAGAGCTGTGAGTTCCAAATAATTCATGTCAAAGGAACAAGCCCGTCTCTTTGATATCTGCTTTTCCCTTGCATTTTTCTCAAGGGGAGCCGTGGGGCCTGGTGCACACATTCCTCCATGGCCTGTCCATGCTCAGATCTGGGCTTTGGGCCTCAGCTATGCACGGTGCCTATAGCCCAGGACCCAATCCCCACCCATGTCTCCTTCACATAGTTTCTCTTCACTTAAAGATTAGGCAGGAGCTGAGGGAGCCCCCAATGTTGTAAGTGAGCCAGTCCTCCTGCTCTTTGACCCCAGAGAGCATCTGGGGCACCTGGGGTCTGACTGGCTAGCAGCATCCCAGCACTCTCAAGGATTCTGCTGGATTAACTGGATTGTGTTTTTCTTACAGGAAGAGCCTCCATGCTTGTATCCTTCCTGCTCACCCCCTTTTCTGGCTCTGACCAGCCCCTGTTGAACCCACAATCTCTGAGAGCTCATGGAGATTCTAAGCTGGGACAGTGGTTGACCAGCAGGACTTGGATTGCCTGCCCGCCCTCCCCCCCAGCCTTCCAGCCAGTGCCTGCCTAGGGAGGCTCAGAGGCCTTGGATCAGGAGAGTCAAGTCTGATGGCTTTGTTATCTCTGTGGCCAGTCTTAGACCTATGTCCTGAAAGCCAGGACATAGACACTGTGCCTCAGTCTCTTCATCTGTAAATTGAGGGATAACAGTACCCATCACTCCCTGCTGTTCTGGGGATGTCATTAGAAAAAATGGAAGTATGGAGGTTTAGCCCTCAAATCTGTAAGCTCCTAGGGGCCATACAGGTAGGAGCTAGAGCCGGCTCAGGCAGGTTCTTGGTGGCCTTTGAGCTACTGGGAAAGGACAAATAGAAAGACATTTTATTTACATCGTCTCATCTGCTTCATGAAAAATTAACGGGAATGAATGGAGTTTTTCCTTCGTGTGCTACCACAAGAAGGAAGCTGGACAAATGTGTCCTGGGTAGTTGGTTACCTGAGCAGGCCAAGAGATAAGGAGGGGACCACACAGCACTTTGTGTCTTTGTGGCAGGAGCACTCAGCTGGCGGTTCCAATGGTTCAGCTCGTGTCTGTCACTTCCTGGTGGCTTTGTGGTCCCCCAGAGGGCCAGGCTAGCCCAGGCTGCAGAGGTAGCACCCCCCACCCCACCCCACCCCACTGCCGCCACCGTGGTCTTGGCAGCATTCCGTACACCTGACCAGGCTCCTTAACGACTGCCACTGCCCAGCTGTCCTCAGTCCCGCTGCAGATACAGTTTTATTTGAGTGGATTCTATTACCTCTTCTATTTCCTGGTCTCGCAGCTAGGGATCTTTTACAAAAGTAAGTTGGGGGGGATGAGCTCGTGGGGGTGTTGAGATGCGGCCTGGCTGCAGCTGACTCGCCCACCCATCGTGTTGTTGTTGCAGCACACCTTTTCTCTTACCCAGCCAACTCATGGACCCTTGATGTGGTTCTCCTTTGGAGCATGTGCATTCTGGAGGTGCTGCGACTCTACCTGGGTGAGTGGGCCGGCCTGGCCCGAGCCCCGGGAAGTGGGTGGGGACCACTCTGAGGCCTCCTGAGTTCTCCCTTTCATGATCCAAAATGATCACAGACACTTGGCATATTTGTCCTGTTTAACAAGTGGCTTTTCAAGCTTCACTTTACACTGTTATTAAATATTAATTAGTTTATTCAAAGGCCTCACCTGAAAGACAAGTCCTATTGGTCTTCTCCTAGGAGGCCACAGAATAACTGCTCTCAGCGGTCCCCTCCCTGCCTTTTAGATGCTCCTCTTGGTCCCTTACACACACGGAGCCACACCAGTGGCCCCTCTCTCTCCCTTTTTTCCTTTGCTTGTCCTGCTCCCCACCTTCCCCATACCCTGACTGCCCAAGCCTGGAAGGGGGAGTGAGCAGACCTGGTTGGGCTGGAGGCATAGAGACCTACTGAGTTGGAGATCCTATTGGTGTAGAGGCCCTGCTGAGGCCAAGACCCTGCTTTGGGTGGGATGGTGGGGGGGACCCCATGAGCTGCAGGGACTGTGCTGATGTGCCAGGGGGAGGGGGCCTTGGGCTCCCTGCCCCTTCCACACTGGTCCCTTTGGGGTGCTCGTGGTGACCAGGAACTACTGTGACTAATGTCGATCCGTTTGTCACACTGCAAGGAGCTGTCCTTTAGGGTTCTGCATGAAATCGGACTGGCCTGGGACCTTGTGGCCTTCCTGGCAATTTTGTGAGACGTTGCCCTTTCCCTGACATACCCCACATACATGTATACATCCCTGTGCACACACTCACACAGGGACAGCTGGAGGACAGTAGCCCTGGCTCTCTTAGCCTCCAGGGTGAGTCTCAGCAGGGGCCATAGGTTCGGGGGCAGCACGCCTTCCTCATGGAGCCCGCGTCCCCTGCAGGTGCAAAGGGCAACTTGACAGAAGAGGAGACCGTGTTGGGCAGCAGTCTCCTGCTGACCATCATCAATGCCATCCTGTCTCTGTACTTCCTGCTGTGGGCCACCTTCGTGCTAAGGATTGATGTTCTCCTCAACACTATTCTGCTCACTCTCTACACCCTGGAGGGCATCCTACAGGTGGTGACCATCGCTGCCTTCCTCAGCTAGCCCCGGAGGGCCTCCCCGGGGGTTGCTCCAATTTGGCAGGGCTCCACCACTCAGCCTATTTACAACTAAAGCAGAGCTCTTCTTGATGGACCCAGGAATCTGGGCTCCTGATTTGGGTGTGTTTGCCTCGGTTTCCCCCAAGCGCTGGTGCCACAGATCTCCAGTCATACCTCTTGAGCCTCCGTTTCCTCAGCTGTAGCTCGACATAACTGTCCCGTTAGTGGCTCCTTCACAGGTGGTTGTGGCTATAGTTGGTGGCCGTGTTTCAGAAGCCCGTTGCGGAGCCACCTGGGTCCTGGCAGGGAGGCTTCTCCCACTTAGAACTCAGAGGCCCTGATCAGGAGCTTCTGAGGTTTCTGAGCCCACCTCCCATTGTACAGATGAGGCCACTGAGACTTAAAGATAGTAACTTGCCCAAGGCCACAATGCTGGGATTTGGAGCTGGGTGGGTCCCTGGCCCTGTGGAAGGCCTGGGATGCCAGGACCAGGGGTAGCTATGTGCAGCCCCTGAACCAGTTAGAAGTTAGAAGTCCTCCAGCCAGGCCCTGAGCTAGGACCAGTTTTCACAGGGTACCATGCTAGCACTGGCCAGGCCAGTGGAAGTATGTGGGAGAGGAGAGAGAAATGATGGCAGTCCCATTCACAAATGAAGGAGAAAGAGGGAAGAGTGACATGGATAAGTAACCATAGCTTCCTGCATGCTGCTGGGCGCTGTGACCCAGAGTGTGCTTCCTGCCGCTGGGCACAGTGTCCTAGAGTGTGCTGGCGAATGTGAAGGGAGGAGTAGATGGAGCTGAGAACAAAGCCACCGCTACACTCAGGAACCTTCTTTTCCCTTCTCGGGGGCCTTTCTCAGCATCAGGCACCTTGTTTTTGTGAACATTGTGTGTTTTGGGGAGTTTCATACTTTTTTATGTTTTCAAATAAAATCCGTGCATCCAGCCTGGTTGTCCAGGTGCCCCCGGATGAGGCCAACTGCCTTCCCTGGGCCCCAGCCTGGCCAGCTGCCCCAAGGCCAGGGTGTAGCAGCAGACAGTCCCATAGCCTCTGGCCCTTTGGCACAGAGCACAGAATTCAGTGCCAGCTCCCCTGGGCATGCTCACAGATCAGAGAGAGTGAACGGTCTCCCTGCTTGCCCACTCCTGCACTGCTCAGGTAGCCGTGTTTTCCTTGTGGGCCACTTCCCATGTCTCTCCAATGACAAGAGCGCGCAGTGAGTACAGCTAGCCCATCAGAAGTGCCTACATCAGTTGCCATCCATCCCCCGCCCTAGGCCCATTCACTGTTTCCCATTTGTTCCCATTGCTCAGAGGTGGCTGGGAGGAATGTCGACCAAGAAGGGATAGGGGGGGCCTGTATGTCCGTTGGTGGGTGAGAGTTGTCCCTAGTCATCCCACATCATGTTCTCATTCTATTGCACAGAGATGTTTCAGGCTGGGAACCAGGCTAGTTCATGGCAGCCTTTTCACTAGGGCTTTCTGGCCTGGCAGGGGGTAAAGCCGATGCCCCTGTAGGATGGGCGTCCTCACTCCCTGAAGGGCCCCATCTAGGGCTGGTCTTAGAGGGTGACCGGAGAGGATTCCAAGGCCTCCCTTCACCCCCTGCCAAGTGTCAAAGCAGGCACCTCCACAGACAGTTTGCACTGGGCTCAGAGGCTCTGTCTTCGTCTCTCAGGCCTGGTGGACTGGCCATGTTAGACCCCTCCCCTGCCTCCCTTTGTCTCCAGTCACTAAAGGTCATGGTCAGGCACTGAGGCTAGGGCACACAGGTAGACAGTTCCCTGTCCTGCAGAAGCCCCCATCCCCAAGAAAGGACACCTTTGAGAATAGATAAACCATTAGCCCTAATGCATTTTGCAGAGAGTCTACAGGACAAATGACCCTTTGCCCTTTCGGGAAGAGGCTCGCCCAAAGGCTCCTAGCCTCCCAGGAGGAAGCTGGCCACTTTGGCCTAGGTCCATGCACCCCTCACTGCTGAGGGGACAACAGCATCCAGCAGCCCACCAGGCAGAAGTCCCTGGAGAGTAAGTCAGGGGTCCATGCCCACCTTGCAGCTTATGGGTTGAGCCCTTTCTCCGGTGTCTGCATAGACAAAGACTGCTTCACCTTCCACATTTGGGAAAGTCCAAAACTGGATGGAGACTTGGTGTCCAGTGTGGGTGCAACTTCCAGGCTCCCCTACCCCACCTTCTTCCTTGGTAACAGTCCTTCCCACTTTGCTAGGTGTTTTCTGCCTCTTTAGCCCAGTGGCTACCCAATAAGATGGGGTGGGAATAGTGTGGTAGGGAGAGCAGAGGAATGCTTTGGTCAAGACTTAAGTGTTTATGTGGTGCACCAAGCACTGGGATTACAAGGGCAAAAGCTAGCCTGCTCTAAGGAGTTCCCGGTCTAATGGGGGAGACCACAAGCCCAGAATAACATAGAAGGAAGAGATGGGGAATTAGGGGTGATCTCCAAAGGCACCAAGATTGCAGAAGGCTGGGAAAGGCTTCTTGCAGAAAGCGGGGTTTGAGCTGGGACCTGACGGAACCCCAAGGCAGAGATGAGGGAGAGAGTCGTAGATGTGGAAGACAACGAGGAAATATACCCAGAATCAAGAGGCAGCTCTTGTTCCAGGAGGGTCGAAGAGGTCATTGGAGCTGGATCCCACTGGAGGAGGAAGACGGGAAAATATGAAGCTATAGAAGTCAGACAGAGAATGCTGTATTTGATCCTGGAGTCAGTAGAGGGTCACTGGAGGTTGGGGGGCTGGGGGATGATTTAGAAGGGTCATGTTGACAACTGAAGGAATGATAGACTGGAGTAGAGATGAGTCAGGGAGACGCGCCAGCAGCTATTGCCATAAATGCATAATCCAGGGGTGAGCTGAGGGCAGGCGGAGAGGAGATTTGATTGGGTGGGGGGAGGGCGAAGGAGTTAGGAGTTAAGCATGGCACCTAGGGTGGGAGACTGGCAGGATGGGGATGCCCTAGAGCAGCGGTTCTCAGCCTGTGGGTTATGTTCAATTTAAATACATCCTGCATATCAGATGTTTACATTACAATTCATAACAAATTACATTACAAAAAATTACAGTTATGAAGTAGCAACAAAAGTAATTTTATGGTTGGGGGTCACCACAACATGAGGAACTGTATTAAAGGGTCGCAGCATTAGGAAGGTTGAGAACCACTGCCCTAGAGTAATAGGAAAGTCAGGACCAACAGGAATCTGGAAAGAAAGATGACCAGTTTGGGACATAGTGAGTTTAGAATGTCTGAGATAAGAGTTCGAAATCTCCTGTAGGCAAC
>CM053583.1:562831-626508 GCA_028627135.1 Pseudochirops cupreus
TAGACCTTTCAGAGCCCCTGGGGGGATATCAGACCTTCTAGAGCTGGGGGGGGGCAGTTACAGACCTTCCAGAGCCCTTGGGGGGTGCAGTTACAGACCTTCTAGAGCCTGGGGGGTAATCAGACCTTCTAGAGCTGGGGGTGCAGTTAACAGACCTTCCAGAGCCTGGGGAGGGGGGAATCAGACCTTCTAGAGCTGAGGGGGCAGTTACAGACCTTCCAGAGCTGAGGGGGACAGTTACAGACCTTCTAGAGCCCTTGGGGGGATCAGACCTTCTAGAGCCCCAAAGGGGATCAGACCTTCTAGGGCCCCCAGTGGGGGGAGTTGCAGACCTTCTAGAGCTGGGGGGACAGTTACAGACCTTCTAGGGCCCCTGGGGGGCAGTTACACACCTGCTACAGTTGGAGGGGGCAGTTACAGACCTTCTAGAGCCCCTTAGGGGCAGTTACAGACCTTCTAGAGCTGGGGGGGGCAGTTAACAGACCTTCCAGAGCCTGGGGGGGTAATCAGACCTTCCAGAGCTGAGAGGGACAGTTACAGACCTTCTAGAACCCTTAGGGGACAGTTAGACACCTGCTACAGTGGGGGGGGGGCAGTTACAGATCTTCTAGAGCCCCTGGGGGGCAGTTACAGACCTCATACAGTCAGGGGCAGTTACAGACCTTCTAGAGCTGGGGGGGGTGCAGTTACAGACCTTCTAGACCCTGGGGGGTGGTAATCAGACCTTCTAGAGCTGGGTGGGGCAGTTACAGACCTTCCAGAGCCGAGTGGGACAGTTACAGACCTTCTAGAACCCTTAGGGGGCAGTTACACACCTGCTACGGGGGGGGGGCAGTTACAGACCTTCTAGAGCCCCTGGAGGGATCAGACCTTCTAGAGCTGGGGGGGGGGCAGTTACAGACCTTCCAGAGCCTTTCCATAGTGGGGGGCCAGGGTAAGAGGGTAGTTGGGAATACTCTCCCTTCCCTTCCCTGTCAGGAGGTGGAATCAGCCACAAGTCAGTCAGTGGACACATATCAAGTGCCTACTGTGTGGCAGTCACGTGGGCCTCCCCCAGGCCGATGGGCACCTGGGCAGTAAGGCAGAGCTCCACCCCAGCAGGCTGCCTTGATTGTGCCTCCCAGGGGCTCTAGGAGGTCTGACCCCACTGGGGCTCTAGAAGGTCTGATTCACCCCCCAGGAGCTCTAGAAGGTCTGTAACTGCCCCCCTCCCAGCTGTAGGAGGTCTGATCCCCCCCCAGGGGCTCTAGAAGGTCTGTAACTGCCACCTGACTGTGTAAGGTCTATAACTGCCCCCCCCCAGGGGCTCTAGAAGGGGCCTGGGGCTGCCTTTCCCCTCTTCTCATTGGGTGTCCTTCCTTCTTCGCCATCCTCCCCTCCCGCTGGCAGCAGGCTTCCCCTCCCTGCTCCCTCCCCAGCTGGCTGGGCCAGGCTTTCCGGTTACACAGTAACCTGTTGCTCTGGTTCTCATCCCACCTCAACGTGCCCCGCCCCTCCCTCTCTCCCTCCCTCCCTCCCTCCCCGCTCCTTGGACCAGACGAGTGAACGCAACCCTCTGCCCGGTGCCTGCCTGCTGGGCCCCCAGCCGCTCCAGGTGCCCCTTCATCCCCCTGGGGGAAGAGCGTTAGCAGAGGGAGAGCCACCCAGGACAGAGGCCGAGAGGACGGGAATGAGGAGGCAGTGACGAGCAGGCCAGCAGGCCCCCAGGTAAGGCCATGGCACTCACTCCTTCCGTAGCTGGGCCAGGCTTGGGGGCGGGGGCTTCCGGGGATGGGGGAGGGCGTGTGTCCAGACCCCAGTTCCCGTCTCCTGCCCAGAACTGTCCCCTCCTGACCCTCAGGACACCCAGCCCCTGCCCCTATGTCTTGAAGGTTGTCCAGGTCGGACACATGCCTCTGTCCCAGGTCTGGGACTGGAGCTGAGCCAGGACGCCCTAGTTCCACTGGATGTCCACCCAGAAGGACCTGGCTAAGGGCTGCCTTTGCTGAAGGTCAGAGGCAGCTCCAATTAGTCGGGCTGCTGGGAAGGGCCTGCCTTGGAGCCAGCGCCCTGGGTGCTGGGGCCACCTTGAGCTAGAGGGTGTCCAAGAACCCTGCAGAGTCCTAAGATGTCTCCCCCAGCTCCGTGACTCAGTTTCCCCACATGGGGTCCCAGCACTGGGGAGCTGACATGTTTCTGGAAACCAAGCAGGTGGCTGAGGGGGGAGCTCAGGGGCCCATGTGGAGGGACCGTTGTGTTCCCAGGCTGGGGAGGTGATGGGCCCTCGACCTACGAGGTCCTGCTTCTTCCCAAGGCTGCCACATCCTCCTCTTGCCCAGCTGGGTGTGACTACGCGGGGAGGGGTCTTGGACACCTGGGTTATTTTTAAGTTCATCCTCTACCCCCCCACGCCCAGCCCTGGGACTTTGGGCCTAGAGGGGGACCCAAACGTTCCCCTGTGTCACAAAGATGGGAAGGGGCGGGGCAAGGCAGCTTGGAGGGCAGGAGGGCGTCCTGAGCCCCATGGGGTCACATACCCCAAAACCACTGGGGGGGGGTCCCAGGACTGCCGGAAGTCCCCCCACAAGGCCCCACCCAAGCTGAGGAACTGCCCTTTGACCCGCTAGCTGTGAGAGCAGTGCTGACTTGCCCAATTCCACAGGGCAGCCCCGAGAGGGCCTCTGCCCAGGGCTGGGGGGGTGGGGGTAGAAATCACAGCCAGGGTCTGGCTCAGCTCCGGCTCTTCAAGTGAGCCTCTTCCTGGGGTGGGGCTCCAGGCCCCTAGGGTCTAGGCCTCTGACCTGCCATGGGGCCGGCGCCCCCATCTATGTCAAGGGCATCGTTCAGTGTTGGGAGAAGGGATCACTGGGGGTGACTTCTCCTTCCCACAAAAGGGAGCCAAGGCATACAGCAGACTGTGCAGTCATTTCAGTGGTGCCCGACTCTTCCCAGCCCCAGCAGGGTTTTTCTGGGCAGAGACACTGGAGCGGTTGGCCATTCCCTTCTCCAGCTCATTTGACAGATGAGGAGATTGAGACCAGCAGGGTGGAGGAATCCCCAAGTGGGCAGTGTCTGAGGCCAGATTCTAACTCAGGGAGAGGAGGCCTCCTGACTGCAGGCCCAGCACTCTGGCCACTGTGCGCCCTGGCCGCCCCATTTCTCACAGTCCTTCTGCCCTCCCGGCCCCCCACCCCAGCCCTCTACAAGCAGCCCCCGGGTGAAAGGCAGGAACTGTGAGGATGCTGGGCAGGCAGGCTGAGGCAGGGCAGCCAGGGCCTGTCTCTTTGGCCAGGTCTTGTAGGGAGGGCAGAGCCCAGGGCACCGAGGGGTGAAGGAGCCAGGAGCCCAGTCTGACCCTGCGACAGGCTGCCCAGGGAGGGCACTCAGCAGGCTCCAGCCCTCTGCCTCTCCCTCCTCTGGGAGGAGACTTATCCTTGGCCCAGGCTGCCTCCCACCTTCTCCTAGACCTGGAGGCGGCCTGCCTGCCTTGTCCCAGCCCTCCCCCAAGGTCACTGGGCATCTGCAGCTGAGCTGGAGTTTGAACTTGGAGCTGGTGGTTGGCATTCCTCTGGCCTCTTGTGCTGCCTCTCCCTGCCCAGGGGCCCTTCTGGGGCAGGTTCTGGCTGTTGCCCGCTCCCTTCCCTCCCTGAGCTTTGTCAGTCAGACCTGGGGCTTCCCCCTCACCTTGCCCTGAGCTGCCCTCCTCCTTTCCCCAGGACTGCCGTGAGCCTAAGGGCAAGTAGACTTCACCTCTTCTGACCCTGAGCAGACCCCAGGCCCGGCAGGGTCACAGTATTCCTTCCCAGCCACCCTCCCCTCCCAGAACTCCTTTGTGACATGGCCTTTCCCCGGGTAGGAAAACTGAGGTCCAGAGAGCTGGACACCCAGAGGGAGTCAGCCCTCAGCTCTAACCTCCAGCCCCCTCCCACATCTTTCAGAGGTGTGGCCAGCCAGTCCCAAGAGCTTAGGCCTGACGCTGCACCCCCCAGACTCTCTGCTGGCAGTTGGAGGAACCAGACAGGGAAGGGAGGGACGGAACCGGCCCATCCCTTCTGCCCCGGTCCTCGGCTTTATCCCTCTTCAGTCTGGCTCCTAGCATTTCCAAGCTCTGGCTTTCTGTCTGCCCCTGCCTCTGCCTTGAAACTCTGTGCCCTTAGACAAGGCCCCATGAGGGGTGGGCTGCGCTCAAAGGCCTATTTTTTCATGTGTGATGTGGGCCCCAGAGCTGGGAAGCCCCATAGGGAAGGGGAGGCCCTGGGGCCAGGGCAGGGCCTGAGATGGCACCCCAAAGCTGGGAGGCCTCCGAGAGGCAGCCTTGAGGACCCTGTCTGGGACATCTAGAGAAGAGGGGGGCCCGCAGGGTGCAGCAGGGAAAGTGCTGCCCCATCGGGTTGGTCTGAGGTTGCCTCCTGCTCCAAATGTGTCACTCTGACCCTCAGGGTCTAAGGCAGGGCTCTGGCTGTGCACTGCAGAGAGCATCTTGGGCTCAGGCCCAAGTGCTTCTGGCCTCTGCCCTGGGAGAATGTCTGGAATGTGTGTGACCGAGCCCAGTCTGTTTGTTGTAGGGGATTCCTGGCCAACATGGGTGCGTGCCACATACAGTGCGGAGGCCCAGGAGTCTATGCGTGAGTGTGTGCATGTGCACCCAGGCTTGGGGCAGTTTGTTTGCCAGGCCTGGGCTGCCTGGGCATGGCCCTGCCGTCTCCAGGGGCACCCAGCCCGACCAGCCTGTTGCACGCTGCCAAACAGTAGGCATTTAATAAATGCAGGGCCACATTCTTCCTGAGCTCAGTGGTGAGCAGCAGGAACTCAGCTGGGGAAGATTCCAATCTGAGAGTACCAGTAAGGGCAGGGTAAGAGCAGGGGCATGCTGGGAAGCATTTAACAACCAGCTTTCCAGGAAACACTGTACTCCTGACACACTTTTTAAAAATGGAATCTGCGTCAATCCAATGCCTTCTTCAGCACAGGGTCAGTGAAATAACCCAGCCCTGAATTGTACCCCGCTCGTGAGCTGAAGATTCACCCTGAACATTTAACTACCAGCTCCTCGCACTAGCAGGGTGAGAGTCTCCCTGAGCTGGGCCTCCCAGGGCATGCCAGCCAGCAGGTTCCCCAGGAACGAGCACCACAGCCCAGCTCCTGGCCCCTCTGGGCTCCTCATGGTTCCTTACTCTCTCTCCTAGCTGGACAGCTCCTAAGAGACCATGAGCAGCGGTTCCCTGAGCAGCGGCCCAGGATCGCCCAAGTGAGCCAGGCCCCAGCTGGAGCTGGAGGGTGGGCTGGCGGGACACTCCTGGGGGAACCACGTCAGGGGCGGGTCCCACCCCCATATCTCTTGTGGACCAGTCCCATGGCAGAGCCTCTTGGGTGGGAGATGGGCAGCAGGCAGAGGGCAGGAGCAGGGGGACAGACTCTGCCTCCCTTCCTCCCTGTAGTGGCAGCATGGGGCGCTCTGAGGGGAAGGCCAAGATGAGCGCCAAGGACCTGTATGGTGAGTGCCCTGGGGCTAAGAGGAGGGACCTGGAGATGGGGAGGCTTGGGAAGGGGCCTGGGGATGGATGGTTTGAGCTGTCCCGGGGTGGCAGAGGCCACCTCGGGAGGAGGTGGCAACTTCAGGCTGCATCACCATGGCCGACCTTTTGTGAGGATGTGTCTGAGGGCATCTGGGCCCTTCCCATCTTAGAGTCTTTGATTAGAAAGTGCAGAGGGCAAGGAGAGGAGTCCAAGGCCCTGAGTTTGAGTGCTCACTCTGTCAAAGACTGCCTGCATGACCTCAGACCATTTGTCGGGGCCTCAGCTTGGTACTGGACGAGTTGGAGAAAGAGGAAGGGCGGAGGGAGGGAATAATCATTCACAAAGCCCCTACTATGTGCCCGACATTGAGGTAGCTGCTAGAGATGCAAAGAAAGGTCCTGGAGGGCTCCCCATCTGGCAAGGTGGGAGGGAGCTGCTAGTGGATGGAGAAAGATGGAAAGACGCCTCTGGCAGAAAGGGGGGACCTAAAGAAAGTCCAGGATGTTAGTGCAGCCCCCTGACCCCCACTTTTTGGGGGTTGGGTCTGCTCTCCATGAAGGCTCCTCAGCCTCCCACTTTTGGGGGGCTGGGTCTGCTCTCCTTGGGGGCTCCCCTGGCCCCCCACTTTTGGAGGGCTGGGTCTGCTCTCCATGGGGGCTCCCCAGCCTCCCACTTTTGGGGGGCTGGGTCTGCTCTCCTTAGGGGCTCCCCTGGCCCCCCACTTTTGGAGGGCTGGGTTTGCTCTCCATGGGGGCCATACCGTGTGTTCTCAGCCAGGTAAGGGGAGACGCCTTTATTTATTCATGGGACTTTAACATTTATTCCCCCGGGGCTGCTCCCTCTCCAGAATCAGTTGCAACAAGATCCCCAAGAGCGCAGGTTCTGTTCTTGACTATCTGTAAAGAACTGGTGGGGGCAGGGAAAGGAGGGCTGGTCCCGCCTTCTGTCCAGCTCAAGAGCCATCTGTAGGACTCAGGGATTGGGAAAGATGCAGGGGGGCAGGCTTGTGCTCTGAGCCTCACCTGGAGCTTATGAGACAGCAGACTACTTGCCCATCTGAAGGGACCCAAGGTCTTGTCCTCAGGAAGGCCCAGAGCCAAGGAGAGCTGGGTGGCAAAGCAGGCATTGGCAGAAGGCATTGAAGGGCAGGCTCAGAGGCTGAAGAGGGGGGTGGTTGGCACAGCCTTGTGGTTTTTGGCCAAGAAATGGGGGAGGGGGAAGCTGGAACTCCTTTGGGCTCTGGATATAATTATGGCGTGCATGCAAATAGTATGAAAAGCGTGTGCCCCTGGGCTCCCCACTGGGAGGGAGCCGGCATGGGCCCCCCAGCGAAGCAGAGGCCTGCCCTGGGCCTGAAAGAGGAGCCCCTGCTGGTACCCCCCAGGCTTGCCCTGACCAGCTGGTTCCCTGTCCTGAGTCAGACCTGCGGCTCCAGGGGCGGGGAGGGGCAGGTTCTCCTGCTCCCCGGGGCCCTCAGAGCCCTCCACTGGGGCAGGTGACCCATCCAGGTGCTTCACATTCCTTGCTGCCACAGTCCTTCCTGGTGTGTAATCTGGGCCACTCCCTCCGAAGGGTGATAATGCCATTTGACTCAGCTCTGACCCTGCATTCCAAGGCCAACCAGGCTCCTCCCTTCAGCCCCCACTGGCAAAGGGCAGAGGCCCGTACTGGTCCCACCCCCTGGCCTTGGGAGCTGTGGGAGACCTTGAACCTGAGTGGGCTGGAGGAGCCAGGCCTGCCTTTCCACTCCCCTCACCCCTTCCCCTGCTGCCTCAGTCCCCAGGCCTGAGGAGGGAAGGTCAGTCTGGCCCCATCTCACCCTTGTGTTTCAGAGCAACGGAAGAAATATTCCAACTCCAACGTCATCATGCAGGAGACATCCCAGTACCACGTGCAGGTGAGGGGGTGCTTCCATCCCTGGGGCCAAAGCTCCCAGGCAGTGGCACCCGAGTCTGCACAGACCCAGAGGACCCCCTGTCTAAGAACTTCCCCTCTGCCCCCTCCAAGCCCAGCACGTGGCATCTCTCATTATATGAAAGAGCAAAACAAGGCACAGATGGAAAAGAGCTCAGTCCCTTGGCCCCAGTCTCCTGATCCCAAGACCAGGGCCCTGGGAGCTGGACTCCGATTGGCTGGAAACCTGGGCCTTGGGAGCACTCATCAGTCTGTCCCCCAGCATCCCTCTCTGACCAACTCCCACGAGGTCTGGCCCCACGCTGGGCCTGGCCCCTCATCTCCAGGCTTGGGGAAACTCAGCAGAGGAGGGGAGGCAGCTGGAAGGCAGAAGTTACAAAGGAGCAGTGACTAAGGCCAAGGCTCAGGCCCAGTTAGGAGAGTGAATCACCAAGGAGATTCAGACACGGAAGTTGGCTTCAGGAGAAACCACCCCAAAGGGGAAGGTCTCTAGCTAGCCTGCTATCTCATGACCAGGTTCAGGAGCCTGGGACAGAGAGCCTAGTGACCCAAGCAAGTGTTCAGGGCAGGCAGTTAACCAGTAACTCAAGAGAGGGCTTCCAAACACAAGGCTAACATCTGGGAGCTCAGGCCCTGAGCAGAGCCAACTTCCTGGTTGGGAGCTCAGCTTCCATCTGCACCTTTTGGGCATGGGGGTCCCCAGACTATGAGGCACAGTGGTTCTCAACCTGTGAGGTATGAAGGTCCTCGGTCTGGGGTATGAGGGTTTTCATCCTGTGGGGTATGGGGGTCCTCATCTTGTGGGGCATGGGGGTCCTCAGTCTGTGGGGGACAGGGGTCCTCAACCTGTAAGGTGTGGGGGTCCTCAGTCTGGGGCATGGGGGTCCTCATCCTGTGGGGTATGGGGGTCCTCATCCTGTGGGGCATGGGGGTCCTCAGCCTGTGGGGCATGGGGGTTGTTCCTCAGTCTATGAGGCACAGGGGTCCTCAGTCTGTCCTCTGTGGTGGCACCTTCTCCCATGGGTCTACCTATGCTTTGGGGTCGTGGGAGGGCATGGGAAACAAGGGCTGGCCCAGGCCTGGAAGCACTTCTGGAGGCAGAGTTGGGCCTTTTGGGAGCCAGGGAGAGAGGAGGCCAATGCAGCTGGAAGGGGCTGGAGGCTGACACTGCTGGTCAGTGGGGACCCTCCTTCTGGAAGGGGTTGGTTGGGATCACTATTAGGGGTTTCCTGCTCAGACTCTGGGCTGGTGGGCAGCAGGGTCACAGTGGGGTTAGGATAAGACAGACAGTAAGTCCCTTTGCAGGGGCACGACCAGGGCTTCCTATCAGCCAGGCCCACTTGGGACAGAATTAGGAATGTGGAGGCCCCTGAACTTTGGTCTCAGCAGATGGGCTCTGGACCATAAAGGCCAGTCAGTGCCTGTGGGTGTAAAGGTTCTCCATGGCTTGCAGCCAGAATGAAGAAGGGAAGGGAGAGAAGAGCCCCAGGCTCCAGGTCCCTGGTGCCCAGCAGCTGTCCTCTCCTGCAGGGGGTGGCACACACAGCTCCTAGAGCCTGGGCACCTGACCATGCAACTGGAGCTGAAAGACAGGACAAGGGCTGGGGCTGATGGGGGGCAGGCCCTGGAAGCAGCACCAGGATCCAGGGGGGGCATCTGCTGCTTTTAGCCCTCCCTTCTTCTTTGTCCCGTGCTGTGGCTTGTCACACATACACACCCCCAGCTTGTCCGGGGACAGGCTGGGGAGGGAGCTGTGTTTCCCCCAGATCAGTCTCACTGCCTCTTGCTCCCCTCCCCCTCAGCACAGAGTTCCTCTTCCCTCTGCAAGGAAGCCCTCCCAGAGGAGCAGGGTCCCCTCAGAATTGGGGTTCCATTGTTCCTCCTCTTTGTTCCCAAGCCCCTAGAAGGGCATCCCTGGTAGATTGCAGGCTGATGTCACCAAGGCAGGGCCTGGGGCCTCCCAGCAGGGGCCTGACTCACGCCCCTTTCACTTCCCCAGCATTTGGCCACATTCATGATGGACAAGAGTGAGGCCATTGTCACTGTGGAAGATGCCATCCGAAAGCTGATCCAGCTGAGCTCCAAGGAGAAGATCTGGACCCAAGAGATGCTGCTACAAGTGGACGACTCATCCCTGAAGCTGCTGGACTGTGAATCCAAGGTAAGGCTGGGGTAGGGCCTAAGCTCAGAGGCAGCTGGGGTAGGAACCTGGAAAGGGCCCCTGGGAGGGCCAGCCCTTCAGGGGCTGGGAGGGTGTAACTGGGGGCACAGAGCTGGTGGGGGAAAGGTGCAGGGCTGCTGAGGGGGCACAGGGCCGCTGGGGGGGGCTCAGGACCACTGCGGGGTGCAGGGCCGTTGAGGGAGCTCAGGGCTGCTGAGGGGGCGCAGGGCCATGGGAAGGGGTGGTGGTGGTGCAGGGCCAGGTGGAGCCGCATGTGGAAACCAAGGAAGGATTTTGGATTTAGCCAAACAGGGCCTGGGATTTATGCCAGGTGCTACAGACCTGTTCCACATGTAGTGGGCACTTGCGTGAAGGAGCCTGGTGCTTGAACTTCAAATAGAATTCGTATAGAATTGAACCTCAGTTGCATACTACTCACCTCCTGGGATGAATGAAGGCATCAGCCCAGTCCTTCTTTAGGAGAAGGAGGGTCTGAGCCTGAGCGGGGTGAGGGGGACCTGGACTTGAGCCCTGGCTCCAGGGAAGGGCCTGAAGGAGGATAAGACAGAAGCTGGGCCTGAAGCTGGGGGCCCTGTCTCCCCTCCCCCCTCCCCCCCAGGAGGAGCTGGAGCATTTCCCACTGGGTACGGTGCATCGCTGTGAGACAGTGCTGAACCAGCTTCGCTATCCCTCCGTGCTGCTGCTGGTGTGCCAGGATTCGGAGCAGCACAAGCCCGACGTGCACTTCTTTTACTGTGACGAGGTGGAGGTGAGCCCCGCGCCCCCCTCCCAACAAAGCCCTGTGTCCGCCCGACTGCCCAGCCTTCATGGAGGCTGCACTGCACCCGACTGGGGGGAGAGGGGAGGGGAACGTGGGGCTGGAGGGCACATCTGAGGTGCACCCCATCGCACCCACCATTCAATCCACAATGCCTCGCCCAGCATTGACTGTGCCAAGCACTGTGCTGGGCACCAGAGATAGGAGCACAAATCAAAACCCGAAAAGGGTGAACGGTCTTGAGTAACTAGGCACACGAGTTACATAAACCGTGTGGATGGAGCGCTGGGCCTGGGGGCAAGAAAACCTGAGTTCAAATGTGGCTGTGTGACCCTGGGCCAGGCACTTCGCCTCGCCCTGCCTCAGTTTCCTCATCTGGAAAATGAGGCTAATAATAGCACCTCCTTCCCAGAGCGGTTGTGAGGGCTGAATATCACATTTGTAAAGTATTATAAAGTGCTGGCTAAATGCTGGCCGTGATGGTGGTGAATTGGAGGTAATCCCAGAAGACAAGAGGTTCAAGTGAGGAGGGAGCTCTTTATCTGAGACTGGGGGAGGGCATGGGGAAAGAAGAGCTTTTCGAGCCCAGTAGAATTTTAGGTTTGATCCTAGAGGGGACGGGAGCCCCTTGACTCGACTGAGTAGGAAGGTGGCATGTTTGGGTCTTGGTGGCCGGCTGGAGAGGGGCACGTGGGGCAGAGCGGTCTGCACCAGGGCGGTGGTGGTGGAGGGAGTGGGGAATGGGGAAAGGTGTGTGTGGGGCAGAGGGGTCTGCACCAGGGTGGTAGTGGAGGAAGTGGGGAGGTTACTTTTTAAGGTTTGTAGTGACTGTGAATGAGGCCAGGGGGTCACTCTAGGGGCCTGGCAGTGCCCTGGAAAGGAAAGGGGGAATCTGGAAGAAGTGAGGAACAATAGTGAGCTCTCTTTTAAGAAGAGACGAAGCTGAAATGTCAGTGGCTGCTGTTGGAGAGGTCTGGTGAGCACCTCGTTGGGGCCGAACATGGGAATCCTCAGATGGCAGATTTTGAGCTGGACAATGACCCCAAACCTCTCGTCTTACAAATGAGGAAACTGAGAGCCACAGAGCAGTTTTCTGGCTTGCTCATGATCACACCAATGGTCATCGCAGTCAGAGTCTGTACTTCAGGCTTCCTGACTCCCAGTCCAACCTCAATCCAGCCCATCGTGCTGTCTGACCAGGGAGGAGGAGAATAGAGAGCAGCCGTGACCAGGAGGGAGAGTTGTCTGATAGGGAGGAGGAAGAGAGCCAGGAGAGAGATCCCGGGAGGGGAGATCTCCCCCAGTGACCACCCCCCAGCGACCAGAGACCACGAGGGGGACCGGGGCCCCTCTGCTGGGTGTCCCCATGGACCCTCCACGAGCTCCCACAGCTCAGACCCAGGCTCAGACCCAGCATGTCCTACACACACACACACACACACACACACACACACACACACACACACACAGACTTACAACTCACACATATACTCACAGATAGATAGTCTCACACAAATACACACATACACACATTCATTTATACATATTTAGAGATATACACACACCTTCACATGTACTCACAACATGCTCTCACTCGTACATTCACACTCACACACATAAATTCACACACACACATTCATCCTCACATATATACACTCATTCACAGACCCGTGCTTACACACATAAGCAGATACACATTCTCACACATACGCTCATCTTCAGACACATTATCAATGCACTTATTTACACACACATATACACCTAGTCACACACTCGTACTTACACACACATTCACATCCATACGCATTCTCACAAGCATGCTCACACACATCCACACACATATACACTCCATACACATGCTCACACATTCATGCTCACACTCATCCATACACACACACATATATTTACCCGCACTCTCACACACCTAAGCCCCCACAAAGGCACACTGTGCCTGTCTCCCTCCCCCATACCCTGACCTTGGCTCCCTGCTATTCCCCCACCCCAGGCAGAGCTAGTGCATGAAGACATTGAGAGCGCCCTGGTGGACAGCAAGCTGGGGAAGAAGATGCGGCCACAGACACTCAAGTGAGGAGGAGTCTGGGGGCAGAAGAGGGATGGTCTGGCCATGTCCACTGCAGGGATCCTATGGATGGAAAGGAGGAATGGGGAGGGAGCAGAGGGCTTCTTGCCTGCTCCAGGCATCGTAGCCATGGAGGAGCAGGATCTCTGGCCCCTCTGCTCCCTGGCCACCACCACTGACCTTCCCATTTCTGACCTGCATGGCTGTCTCCCAGGGGCCACCAGGAGAAGATCCGGCAGCGCCAGTCCATCCTTCCGCCACTGCAGAGCCCTGCCCCCATTCCCTTCCACCAAGATGCCGGGGGTCCCCCTCACAGCTCCAAGAATCGTGTGGCCCCACCGGTGCCCCACAGTGTGCCAGGTAGAGCGAAGATGGGTGTTGGGCGTTCTTCAGGGGCCCTGGGTCAGAGGTGTCTGACCGAGAATCACAATGCCCCCTCCCTGAACCAACCCTCCTCTATGCCCCATCCCCCAGCTCAGTGCCAGGCACAGACATACCTGCTGCCTGCCACTCCCAATGGCATTCCTGGGCACCTCCCCCACGAGGGTCCATCTCAGCCCCCCCACAATGTTTGCTCAGAGTTGGCACCAAGTAGAGCATCAAGGCAGGTCCAAGGGCCTTTTATCCCTCCCCCAGATTATGGACAAAGAGACTCTGGCTCTCAGGATGAGGAACCCAGGGCTGTCTTGGCCCAGAAGATCGAGAAGGAGACAGTGAGTGTCAGACTCTATGACTCAAGCCCCAAACTCCCCCCAGGATGGGACCGACAGACAAGGGATGGCCCAGAAGGGGAGGGGGCAGGGAGGGGCACCCTGGGGAGCTGTGCCAGGCTGAGAGGCCACTCTAGCCTCGTGTGGTTTCCAGCAAATCCTCAACTGTGCCCTGGATGACATTGAACTCTTTGTGGCCCGCCTGCAGAAGGCGGCGGAAGCCTTTCGGCAACTCAACCAGAGGAAAAAGGGCAAAAAGAATAGAAAGAAGGGGCCAGCAGGTGTGGGGGGGCACCTGGGGGAAGCGGAAGAGTTACCTGGGGAGGGGGAGGAGCCCACCTGGGGAGGGGGAGGGGCCTACTTGGGGTGGGGGAGGGACATCTGGGGAGGGGGAGGAGCCTACCTGGGGTGGGGGAGGGGCACTTGGGGAGAGAAGGAGGGGCGGGGCAGACCTGGCCCTGGGGCCCAAGACATGGTCTCACCCTTCCTCACACCTCTTGTCTCTCCAACCTCTCCCCAGAGGGGGTCCTGACTCTCAGGGCCAGGCCCCCCTCCGAGACAGACTTTATAGACTGCTTCCAGAAAATGAAGCTGGCCCTTAACCTCCTGGTAAGCATTGTTCAGCACCCCTCAGTGGGCCCCCAGGCTCCTGTTCCCCTCTGCCCTCTGCCTGTATCTGCTCTGTGAGACTCTAGCACCCTGGCTACAGCCTTCAGGGTGGGCCTCCAGCACCCTGGCCAGCTTCTCAACCTGACTGTCCAGCCCAGCACTGAGTGCCTTAGCCACAGAAAGGGGATGCCCCCTCTCCCTGTTTGTGTCTCCTGAGAAGCTGTGGAGAGAAGATGCCCCCCAGATCTCCTGGTGTGTTGGCCACAAAGAGGAGCTGGCTCCCCACCTCCCCTCACTGTCTCTCCAGTGAGCCCTGCCACCCTGGCCATACCCCCTCCTCATTTCCTCCACCTTGAGAGAAACACCCTATGCCCACCTCCCCTGCCTAGGTCTCTTAGATGGGATTCTAGGATCCTGATTCCATGAAGGAAATCCCAGCCCTGCTTAGTCTCCCTGGGTCTCCCTTATTCAGTTCACAGAGAGAGAGATACTCCACTCCCATTTTCTCCTGTGCCTGGATCTCCTGAGTGGGACTCCAATGTTCTGGGCTCAGGGGAGATGCCATACCCCATCCCTTTATCATTTTCTACTCTATCATTAAGATTCTGAATTCTGGGGGGAAAGGGGTGGTGTGTGGCTGAGATTGGGCTACCCATTCATCAGCAACCCTCCTTTTTGACCAGGCCAAGCTGAGAAAGCACATTCAGAATCCAAGTGCTGCTGAATTGGTCCACTTTCTCCTAGGGCCTCTGGAGCTGGTAACTAACCACCCAAGGGGGGTGGCAGGGTGGGGGAGAACCAGCCATGAACCAGGGATGGCTCTGCTTGGAGGATCCGTGATGGCAGGAGTGGGGGGGGGAAGAGGTTCCTCTGTGGTCACAGGCCCTATGGCAGGTCACTCTCAATAGATGTGGGGGGTCCAACTGTTCTTGGGCCAGAAGTGCCAGAAATGGCCCAGAGCCGCTCCTGATATAGCTGGGTCTGGGCTCACTCACAGCAGGGGGAAGGAGGGGCAGCCTTGGTTGGAGTGGGGGCTTCCAGCCCTGGTCTGAGCACCAGGCAGGGGACTAAGAAGGAAGGATGGACGGGGGCCTCTCAGTACTCCCTGCCCCTGAATGCCTGGCTCCTACTGGTCCTAGATCATAAACAGCTGTGGTGGCCCTGATCTTGCCCGCTCTGTGTCCAGCCCACTGCTGTCACGAGACACTGTGGATTTTCTGAAGGGTCACCTGATTCCCAAGGAGATGGCACTCTGGGAGTCACTGGGGGAGATGTGGACCCGTTCTCGGTAAGGCATCTGGCCAAAGGACCTCCCCAGACCCAGAACACGCATGGCCAGGCCCATCTTCTCCTCCATTTCCCCCCTGGGCCAGCGATGGCACACAAGAAAGGGGGCAGTGTGGACCTTAATGGGCCCTAGGCAGAGGGAGCCTGGAAGGCAAAGTGAGCAGAGAACTGAGAGTCTGGTCTGGGGCCAGGGTGGGGGTGCAGAGTGAGCTGGCAAAGCCCTGCCCACTTACCCACTGTGTCCCCCTAGAGCCGAGTGGCCTCGAGACGCCCATGTGCCCCCCTACATCCCAAAGTTCCACAATGGCTGGGAGCCCCCGCTGGATGTGCTGCAGGGGGCCCCCTGGGAAGTGGAAGGTGGGCCGCTGCTGGACACTGAGGTCAGTCTGACCATGACGCCCGAGGCAGCTCTGCTGGACTGGATCCACCTGCAGGGATGGGGCTGGGGGAGGCGCCTGAGCCAGGCAAAGAAGTCCCAAAGGTGCGCACCCTCTGTCTGGTAACCTGGCCTCTCCCTTCTCTCTCCCCATAGCTGAGCCCGGCCAACGGGTTCTCCTACCGCCATTCACTGAAGCAGAGCCCAGGCCCCGAGCCTGCACCCCCCGGAGACGGCTTCCCACCTGGGGGCTCCCCCAACACTGACAGGTACCCCGTCCCCCCCAGCCCTGCCAAAGCACAAAGCTCGGAGGCAAAATGGAGCCTGCAATAAGGGGACACAGCCACCAGGGGGAAGTAACCACCTTTGTTTCCCTGGCTGAACCAGCCTGCTCAACTCAGTCTCTAGTTGTATGAGAGATGGTCATTCCCAGAGAGGCCGCCAGGAGGTCCTCCATGCTTTCAGAAACTCAGCTCTTGCACTGCAGAGGAGAGCCTCCCCTGCGCGGGCTCAATAGAGCCAACCAACTGAGGCAGCCTTTCTCGCTGCTCCTTGGCTCTTGGTCTAACCAGGGTCTTGCACCCAGATTTGGAGAGACGGAAAGAGGAGCCCTTCCCACACCGGGCCAGCCCGGGCCCACCGCCGCTGGCCATCCTTGGCCTGTGCTGGCCACTGCAGGCCTCCCATTCTGGTCAGCACCCACTACGGCTTCCTTTGTCAGGTCCCTGTGCCCTCGGCTCCCTTTGTGGCTTTGTGGTCTTTTTCTTCCATGTAGTTAAGGTCAGCAGCAAGAAGGATTGTGGCTTGTTCTTTCTAGCTCTCTCTCTAATGCTGCTGCAGAGTGGGCAGTTTCAGGACTGGTCCCCATGTTAGAACTGAAGATCTTGCCTCAAGGAAGTGGTGACCTACCTAGCCAGGCAGGCTCACAGTCAGATTTGAAGCCAGGCTCTAGACCCATCCCTCCTGCTCCAACACTCTGATGCTTCTTGTAGCAGAGAAAGAGAAGTTGCTGCCATGAGTGGGGGGCCACGCTACACTCCAGCATGAGACTCCCTAGCATCTGGTGGGAGTCACAGGGAGGGAAGACACCCGGCTTCTCCAACAGCTCCATCACAGGATGGAGAACCTGCCTTCTGCTCTGCTCCTCCCCATTCACTTGGCACAGGGCCCCAGGCCCCTGTTTTGCTCTTACAGGCAGGCCTGCCAGGAGCATTTTTGTACAGCTGGGTCTTTTCCTCCTGTTGATAGACTTCTTAGGGTGTGTGTTCTGTAAGGGGATTGAAACTGGGTTCTTAAACCTAAATCCTTCCAGAACAAAACTATATTTAAAAAACCGCAGAAATTATAAAACTTCTCGCGACCAGAGATTTCTATCTGGCTCAGCTCATTTCAGTCGGGTTCAGACCCTTTATAAGGTACCCTTCGGTTCCTCCACTGGAGCTGGCAGAGTGAATGGAACATGCGACACATAAGCAAGCTCTGAGTTCACACTGATCTGACTTGGGTTTTGGGGCCTCTCCCTGGAGATGCTCTGGGTCCCCCTGGGTCTCCCCTTGGGATTCTGGCTAAAAGGTCCTGCAGCCCCGGGGAAGTGCTCAGGCTGAGGAAACATCTTCTCTAAGGCAGATGTTATTTAACCAGAGAACAAACATAAAAGATTTGTGTTCAAGTATATAAACATCCAGGAAATGAATGTCGCCTTAAAGAGCACGTATGAAGTCCATGTACTGTCGCCCTGGAGCTAAGAGCTTGCTCCATGTGAGAAAAAATGCAGGGTTGGAGGGCGGCGGCCTGCTAGCTGGTAGCTCCCACTTCCCTGGGAACCCTACACAGTGCACGCAGCTCACAGGTCCAGCTCATAGCTCCCTGCTAGGCCAGTCTGGCCCCTTTGTGGCTTCATGTGAGGATGTCATGGCCTTCTCTCTGTCTTTGCTTCTCCTGATGGCTCCAGGAGGAAGGGAGTCCCCAACACAGGGGAAGGGGACGCCTTGGGGTCTGAGATATTTTGTCCCAGACAGTGGCCCCCGGCCTTCCCAACTTCCAGTGACTGTAGAAGGGGAGCCCTGGGAGAATTTTCTGGGCCATTTAGTAATTTCTCACATACGGACCCTGGAGATTCCACCTTTTTCCTCCAAGGGTCAGATGGGTGGGCTGCTTGTGGCTTCCTGGAGCTGCTTCCTGGGTCCTCCATGGTGAAGGGGGACTGTCTCGAAATGTGTCTGGGGCCTTGTGGGTCTCTGTTCCCTCTTGGTCCAAGCTATGCCCAAGGTGCTGATGGGAAGAGGTAAGTGGCCCAGACCCTCCCAGCTCCCTGGCCTCTTAGAAGCGTCAGTGCCTCCTGCCTGCCTGCCTCCCGCCTTCTGTCTGCTCAGGATCCCCTCCCAGGAGGCCCAGTGAGGCTGACCCACTTTGCGCTCCTACCCTCTCCCTGGCAGCCCCGTTGCTGCATCCGCTGCCTCTGTTCTGCCAGCCTGCCCCGTAGGCCAGTAGGGAGGAGACCCCCTGACCAGCCCTTTGCTGTTCTTTGCACAGGAGAGCTGAGTCATCAGCCATGGCCAAATTCGCCAAAATCCGTTATGACTTCACAGCGCGTAATGCCAATGAGCTGTCTGTGCTGAAAGATGAAGTTCTGGAGGTAAGAGGGCCCGCCAAGCCCTTCCTGCTTTGCCTTCTTGGGCCCTGGGCCCTGGGCTAGAACTAGGGGTCAGGGTGAGGCCAGGCTGCCATTGCCCAGGGCCTCAGGGTGAGAGGATGGGAGGAGATACAGTTCAGGCCTGGCCAGGAACCTATACCTGCTATTGGCAGGAGCGGGGAGACAGAAAGACCTGTCCCCAGTGTCCTGGCAACCATAGAATGAGGAAATGGAAACAGCCAGTGCTGGAGAGCTGGGTCCCTTTCCCCCTCCCACTGCCCTCTGCCCTCAAGGGCTTAGCTGGGCTCTGTACACTGCCCTCCTGGGCCAGGCCCCCTAAACACCTTGCACTGGCCACAAGCAAAGTCCAGTCTCAGGGCTGAGACCGTTGGGGAGCCCTCTGGGGCCTCTTTAAATCACCAGGAGCCCCAGGGACAGAGCCCACAGACTTCTTGTATGCCCCACTAGCCATGGCAGTGAGGGGAAAGGGAGAGGCCTGGTCCCTGTAAAATAAAGGGCCAGGCTCAGCCTGAAGTTTCCTGTGCCAGACACAGCCAGCCCAGCACAGCTGCCAAGAGTTGGGGGCAAGGGGGAGAAGGAAGAAATGGCGCCAGGAGATACTAAGGAGGCTGAGCTGGCTCCTTCCTCCTTGGGCTAGTCACCCCCCAGAATCCTCTGGGCTCCCCTGTGGCCCAAATCCAGGTCATCTGCTCTGGGGTTGGTAAATAGAATGGAATAGGCATGGGGGGAGGGCCCCAGTGAGCCCAGCCTGGCTTAGCAGGCAGGGGGTGCGGCTGGCATGGCCAAAGGCTGAGAGGGCCAGGCACCGCTTTGGGTGAGTGTGGGCTGCAGCTGCCTAGGAGCCTCCTCTGGCCAAAGTTTTCACGTTCTCAGCAGACCCCGTGGATGTGGGGGTAAGAACAGGGCAGTGCCCAGGCAGTAGAGGTCCCTGGAGGCCTCTGCAAGATCCCTTCCCTACTGAGGGAGGCACAGCAGAGCCAGCCAGCAGGCAGTTGTCCTGGTCTAGGTCCCTACAACTTGCTTGTGGCCTAAGGCAAGTTCTCTTGTGTGGCTGGGTCTAAGCTTCTTCATCGGTAAAGCAGGAGGTGATCTCTAAGGATATTCCTTGCTCTGACAGCCTGATCCTAGGAAGGGTGATCCTTCAGTCCAATCTAGGCCCAGTCAATTGCCTGGTGAGGGTGGGGGACCCTAGAGCAGGTGGTCCCTGGAGGCTAGGCTTTATGGCCAGTGGTGTGTCTGGGTTGATGGGCAATGGCCTGAAGATGACCCTGTGCTGTCCTCCCAGGTGCTGGAGGACAACAGGCAGTGGTGGAAACTCAGGAGCCGCAGTGGACAGGCTGGCTACGTGCCTTTCAACATCTTGGACGTCATCCACCTGGAAGATGTGTACCCATTAAGCGAGCAGGTGCAGAGCTGGGAGGCCAGAGGAGGCATGAATTAGACATGAGGACTGAGCAGCTGCCTGGTCACTCTGAGGCCTGAGGCTCTCTCTAAGCTCCCATCCTACCAGGGGATGGGGAGCTTGAGGATGGGAGGTGGGCACCCAGGGAGGAGGAAAAGGTCATCTCTTATAGGGGGTGGCACCAGAGCTGAGCATTGGAAGAAAGAAAGAGGAGAGAGGAGGAGGAGAGACAGAGAGAGGAGGGAAGGAGGGGGAAGAGACGGAGAGAGGGGAAGGAGGGAGATTGGAGGAGCATCAGAAGAGTCTCAGGGCCGACCCCCCCACAGCCAGTCCTCCTCTGTGCCCTTACCCCAATACTGCTTTTTTTGGGGGGTAGGGGTAGAGAAGCATGTGCCCAGGCCTCAGGAGCAGGCCACTCCGATATCTTTCTTTCTTTTTTCCTAGGGTTGCTTGGCTCATAGATCAGAGGATGCTGTAGATGCGTTTCCCCTTGATTTCAGTGAAGCATTTAATAAGAGTTTCTCATATTACTCTTATTTTTATTTTAAAATCTTTTCAATTAACATAAGTATTTATTTCTTCTCTCCCCCCCCCCAATTCCACAATTTAAAAAGGCGAGCCAGCCCCCTGGTGAGCCACATGTGAAGTGAAACCAAGTCAGTTTCCACCCCATTGGCCATGTCCCCCAAACGTGCCCTCCTATTGTTCTGGAGGACCAGCTAGAGAGGTGTGGGCCAAAGGGCTGCCCATTCAGGTGGAGTCAGAGTACCGATGCCAGCCTAGAGGTATGCCCCTAGGGGTGATGGGAGGCCTCTGCCCTAGGCCTGTTAGGATGTGGCTAAAGGGACACTGGGCACTTCCACCAAAGCTGCAAATTCCCTCCTCTCCAACAGGCCTTGAAAAGTTCCCCTGTGTGTGCCAGGCCTCATGTGACCAAAGAAGATGGGCACTGCCCTCGAGGGGCTGACATTCTAAAGGGGAAGGGGTACCGAGGTCTAACAGGAAAGGCAGTTTGTCTGGCATTTGGATAGGGGTCACTGCGAAAGGCAGAGTGACCAAGGATCACCAGGAGGGGTGCGTGTGGGGGCAAGAGATGGCCAATCCCTTCACTGGGAGCTGCAGCAGGACCCCAGAGTGGTCTGCCTAGAGGGTCTGGCGAGGCTCGCCGAGTCCTAGGTCACCCTTGTCCCACCACTGCTCAGTCCCACTCTCTCCAGATGCCCAGAATTTAGCAAGGGCAGGTTGACCCTGTCCTGGTCCAAAGGACTGAAACCAAAAATCCCGAACCCAGCTGGGGCTCTGCCTTCTCTCCTTCCTCCAGGACAATCAGAAGTACCGAGGAGACGTGAGTCCTCGAGGCCCAGGCCCCAGCAGCCCCTTCCACAAGCTGCCTCCCAGCTATACAGGGGACAAAGATGCCAAAGAGCGTGAGTTACTGAAATCCTGGACCCAGAGGGCTAGAGGGAGGAGGGAGGAGGGAGGGATGGACCTGAGACAGGACCTCTTTCTCTGGGGAGGGGCAGACAGCATCAGTGCCCAAGGAGGGAGGGGGACTACAGGGTCCCAGACCCTCCACCAGGCTCTTCCTTCTCCTCCTGCCCCGCTCCTTTTCCCCTTCTAAGGCTCTGCCCGCAAAGAGAGGGCACTTCAGGTCTTTGGGGAAACTGAGGCTGAGCCGCTAGGAGGGAGGGCATATTTTCTGCTAGGAGACAGGGCCCTCTGGGGCACCACATGCCCACCTACCCAGAGATTCCTCAGACCCTTCCCCCCTTTCCCAGTGAGGCCCTAGGGTAAGAGTGAACCTAGCAGAAGATAGGAAGGCTCAGAGACCCCCAGAGAGAGAATGTGCCCCTAGGTGGGTGCCTTGGCAGTCTCCACACTCAGGATCTGCTCCCAAGCAGGAGGGGGCCTGGAGGGCAATGGGGTCAGGCTTCAGCTGTTGAGAGCCACAGGGTGTCCTGGGGCCCCCTCCCTAGCCTAGCAGGCCAGAGAGGGGCACAGCCAGCGACCACGCAGCCTCTCCGGCTTTTTGCAGAACTCATCCACCACATGGATGAGCTTAATCACGAGCTCATTAAAAAGATGGCCAGCCCCAAGGGGCAGCCCCCCCCAAGGCCCTTCCGGGTGGGGAGGAGCAAGGCTGTGGCTGCCCCACTGACCTACAGCTCCAGCATCCAGGAGGCCAGAGCCTGGCTGGAGGCCAAGTCCTTCAGCCCAGGGTGAGTCCTGGGGCTGCTGTGTGGGAGCCTGGAGTACCAGGCGAGGAGGGGGGTTGGCTCCTGGGCAGCACCCTGGAAATCGGCGTGCCCAGTCACCAGTCGTGGCCCCCGCCAACCTCACCCTCCTCCCCCTCCTCCCAGGACCGTGGAGCATCTGGGCGTCCTGACAGGTGCCCAGCTCTTCTCCCTGAACAAGGAGGACCTCAAGAGAGTATGTGGGGAAGAGGGCGCTCGCGTCTACAGCCAGCTGATGGTGCAGAAGGCCCTCCTGGAGGTCAGCCCCCACCTGGCCTTGGCCTTGACCTTCCCCTCCTGCCCCCATCTCTGCTCTTCCCTCCCCATCCAGTCTGCCTTCCTTGGCCCCCCAAACCAGCCCCCCCAGCAAAGCTTCAGATGGTCACCTGCTGGGGGGGCAAGGGAAGCGTTCCCCCACTTTGGGACCCCCAGACTGAAGGTGGGGGAGGATTCGGCTCCTGTGAGAGAAAGCCCCCCTCCTCCCCCTCTTTCCCCTCCCCTCCTAAGCCTCGGGTCTAACTGAAACCCTTCTCTGCTTTTGTTTCTCCTCCAGAAAAACCAGGGTGGTTCTGAGCTGGAGGAGTTCCTGATAAGATTCCAGAAAAAGCCGGTGGAGGAGGGCCAGAGCTAGGCCTTAGTCAGGGTTGGGGAGGAAAGGGGGCTCCCCGACCCAGCACCAATGTCCTGGGGACTCACCTCAGTTTTGTGTGAAGTATTATTTTATATACCTATCGTTTCATGTGGACACAGGGCTTGCATTAAGGCCTGGCCTTCTGGCCCCCCCTGCCCCGCCCTGGCCCCCTGCCCTGCTCCACCCAGGCCACGGCTTCCCCTCCTTTTACTGTATCCTGCTTTGGAGGCCCCAGGGCCAGGATACCCCCCCCTTCATGCCCTGGCCTTGCTCCCAGATCGCCCCCAGAGCCAGTGATAAGACTGGTCACAGACCCTTTGGCCCCACTCCTCCCTCTAATGGGACTCCTGGCTCTCTGCACAGACACAGTCACTCACCACTCAGGCATGGTTCATCAGAGAAGACACCAAGAGACTCTGAGGCATCTGAACCTTGCTGCCCCCAGTGCAGGTCCCCTGGGCAGCAGCTTCCATATCAAGCAAGAGGCTGTCCTTGTCCTTGACTCTTGTCTGGCCCCCAACTCTATCCCAGCCCAGACCCTGAATATTCAATGCCCCTCTGCTTGGAGTCAGCCAGGAGGGGTGGGCCACATCCTCAGGCTGGCCAATCTCTGGTCTGGCCGCCATGCCCCGCAGGGAGTGGGGCAGCATGGTGTGGTTGGAACCTGGCAGCCTACCCCCACTCATGTTGGCTGCCTGGATACCCTCCTCAAGGTGAGGGGCTTGGACAGAGAGACCTGTGAGGTGCCTGGTACCCTCCTTCCCTCTCTGCCAGGCTCTTCCTGGACAGTGGTGGGGGGGAGCACTTCCCCTCAGGAACTATGTCCCCCCCGCCCCCCAGGGAACCTCTTCCTGGTTCCTAGCTGTGGTTCAGGCCGGCTCCTCCCACCCCCAGCCTTAATGGGGCTCTGGGAAGGCCAGGGCCCTCTCCATGCTCACCCAGTGTCCACAACGGCCCCTTTCTTTTCCTTGGGAGGCACTGGGCCAGCCAGGGGAGGGGCTGGGCTCAGGAGATCTGAGCGGCAACGACTGACTGCCGGGTTTGTGGGGTGGTGGTGGGGGCACTGTGCCTCATCAGTCCTGATACATTAGTCCTGTTGCAAGCTCCTGACTCCATCCTCCCACCGGGAACCCAGGGACCAGCCACATGGAGCTGCCTAGCCTAGGAGCTCTGGCTTGGACTGCCTGGAATAGGACCCGTTATAGCCCACACCCCGACCCACCCACTGCCTTCCAGCTAGAGATCACACGCCAGACCCCCTAAGAGTCATTAAAAATGCTGATTTATCCACCAGCCACAGGCTCTCTGTATGCCCTGGGGGGAGCCCCTAAGTTGCCTCTGGATGGGTCCCTGGGCTGCCCCTACCCCCTTTCCCTGACCTCAGAGCCAATAGAGCCAAGTTCTGCCCCAGTACCAACTAAGTGGGTGCCTCCCCTCTCCTGAGCCTCAGTTTCCTCCCCTGTAAAGTATGGGAGTTCGCCCAGGTGAGCTCAGAGCTGTTTCCCAGTTCTATGACTGAGTGAGGTCGGTGCTGGGCTGGGCTGGAAGGATGGACTGGCAGGCAGCCCATAGCAGGGCCAGAGAAGGGCTCTGGAGGGTCAGGAGCCAGCCCCTGTATTCTCCCGGGGCGAGAAGTTTGGGAAGGCTTCCCCCAGTGGGCTGAGGCGTAGGAGTCCAGCTTGGAGAGCTGAGCAGCAGTGGCCTGACCCCTCAGTCCATGTCTAACCCTTCCTGGCTGGCACTTTGCCAGTGCCTCTGCTGAAGCTGTGGATGGCCGCATCCCAACCAAAGAAGAGAGATCCATGGGTGGGCAGCTCAGTGACCTGGGGCTGGGGGCTGTAGGTGAGCAGCTGCTTCAGACCAGCTCAGGTTCCTGCAGGATGTTTCTGAGGGATGCTTTGTAGTGATAGCAACAGTGCCCCTGGCCCAGGTGGGGCTGGGGGAGTCGAGCAGCAGGCCCAGAGTGCTGAGCACTGATGTCCTCAGCATCCAAGATGGTGGGCCTGCTTGGGAGCAGCTCCCTTCCTTTCTCCCTGAAATATCCACTGAGCAGGCCCAGAATTCCCATTTCCAGAGCATCACTGGTTGGAGGGTTCTGGACTGCTCTCTGTGTGCCAGGCATAGTGCTGAGCTCAGCCCCTTGCCCCCAAGGAGCTCACATTCCAGGGGGGAGAGAGAACCTGTGTAGGGGGAGGGGAGCATTTGATCTGGGGAGTCGAGGGGTGGAGAAGAAGATCGCCCCACCCTTTCCAGGAGCAATGATGGCATTGGTTGTGGTTCCAGAAGTGGAAAGGAGAAGGGTTTGGTGGGGAAGGGGGTCAGTCATACAGGGAGAATGGCAGCCAGGTGGTCCCCCAGAGAAGGAGGGACTATAACCATAATGAAAAGCACTCTGGTGGGGGCTCTTATCATACTGGGGCTTCTGAGTCTGGAGCTCATGGATCCGCAAGGGGTCACTAGATAGATTTCAGGAAACTTGGAAGGAAAAAAAATACACCTCAATGTATCTGGGGTCTAGGGCATGAGTACACCTCATGGTTATAGGCTGAGACACTATTTGATAGTCAGCCAGCATCACTAAAGTAGCTTTTAGAGAGGAATTTCACCAAGGCCTACAATAAGAATGGTTGGTATGAAACACCCCTCCAAACTTTATACTCTCTCTCCTACCTGTACATCCAGATTCCAGAGGAACATGGGCTTGAACGCTGTAGCAACAACCACGCTGGCACCCCCAGGACGGCTGCTAACACAGGCTCTTAGATCTGCTTTACTAGGAAAGCTCTCTGTTCAAGGGGTCAGCAGTCTTTTCAATTACATTCAGTAGTTCAGGGGAAAAGTCAGCACCCTGAATTTCAGAGAAAATCCAAACAAAGAGAATAGAGCAAATACAAGCAGAGAAATAAAGGGCTTCTGACTGTCAGAGAAATTAGCACAAATCAACGGACAGGTCTGACTGTCTGCCCAAGGCAGTGCACACATAGCTACCAGAGAGAGAAACACCCACATCTGGGTTTTTGAAGGGGGGGGCGGTGCTCCTTAAGGGCTACCCAGAGTCTCATCTGGTCATATCACAAGAACACTCTTCCAATGAGATGCAAAGCAAGATGCTGACCTTTTTAGAGCCAGAGGGCCTCACAACCCTCATGACTCAGGGCCTAATTAGAAATTAAAGAAAGGTATGAAAGCCTCCCTGTGAGCAAGCCTCCCTGTGAGCAAGCCTCCCTGTGAGCAAGCCTCCCTGTGAGCAAGCCTCCCCTAAGCAAGCTTCCCTTAATGGGCTGCAGGTGAGGCCTGTTAATGGGCAGGGAAGATCTTATATTCCATTAACATTATAAGTGCACAGAGGCAAAGGCATAAATCCCAGATCCTGGCTGTTGGAAGTCCTCTCCTCCCTTTCCTGGGGGTGCTCAGGGAAATCTGGGCAGCCCTAGTTTGTGTCTGAGCCCTCTGTAGAGCAAAGAATCTCCATGCAGTCTTAGAAAATGCTTAGAACCTATAAAGGACACTGGCATTCCCCGCTCTTCCCCTCCTCTGCCTCCTCCTGTGTAACTCTGAGCCCAGCTCACTGTCCATCTGTCCTGTCTCAGATGCTCTAGTAGGTAGCCATTCAGATGTATGCTGCAACATGGACAAGAGGCATTTTTCATCCACTTGGTCTTTCCCATGTGGAAGGACAGGCTGGACTTTGCCTGGCATTCAATCAGATCATGTGATGTCTCCCCTATTAGATGAGCGGGGGCTGCCTGCCTGTGCATTGCATGCAGTAAGCACTTACTCAGTGCTTTTCTTATTCATTCATTCCTGTGAAGGATGAAAGGGAGAGAAAAATCCCCTTTGCTGCCCTCCCCTCCCAGGGGCTGCAGCTCCTCCCTACACAGCTCTAACTAACCTGTGACCTTTGAGGCTCACTGGTCAGGCAGAGGGTCTCCCATGATGCTGCTCCCTTCTGTGTCACTTGAGGTTTCACGTGCCCCTCCCACCGCCCTCCTTCACAAGGCTTTCCCCTTCAAGCACAGTCGCTCCCCTGAGTCTTCTCTCCCCTCCTTTGGCTAGTCTTGAGCCCCGGGTACCTTCCTGCAGGCCACACCACAGCCTGAGCTGCCACAGTTCTCCATAGTCTCTCTACATCCAGGGCCATCTCCAGGTATCCTGATAGGTGTCTGGCCACTGGAGCCACAGAGCTGAGAGTGAGACCCATGACCTTGTGCAGCCCTGCTTCACAGAAAGCTGGTTCATTTGTGAGGCATGGCATCACCTCCCCGAAGTCCTGGGCTTCTTTGAGATGGAAGGAGGAGCAAGAACCTGCCCAGCTGTTAACAGCGGCCTGCTCATCAAGCTCACCAGACTGGGAGTCTGGCCAGCTCTGTGACTCAGGGCTTTTCAGGGCTGCCACCTCATGGTTTGGCCACTAGGGGGCGCAGGGGACAGGGCACTGGACCTAGAGTCCCTCTGAAACCGTGGCCCAGTCACTTGTCCTCCACCTGCCTCAGCTTCCTCATCTGTAAAGTGGGGATAATGATAGCACCTGCCCCTCAGGGTTATTTTGAGGTGCTTCTAAACCTTAAACCTATTCTTACTATTAATTGTTATTATTATATATGTCTGAGGCAGGGCATGACGCATTCCTCATGCTGCTGTTCAGCAGAGAATTGCGAAGGGCCTCCGGCATGCAGAGTTCTGGGCCCCAGCCAGAGATGAGCCATCTACAGAAGTTTTGATTAGGCCATGGCTGTCAGGAAAGGAGGGGGGGGGCTGAGTGGATCACAAGCTCGCCTGAGTCAGTCCCTGCACTCCCTCCACAAGTTCCCACAAGTCACCAACAACTCTAGGTTGAATAACCTGGAGATACCCTCAAGGAGTCAGGAAACCATTCCTGTAAAAGGTGGGACATTAGCTGGGACCCAAAGGAAACCTAGGAATCCGGGAGGCAGAAAGAAGAAGGGAGGGCATTACAGGCAGGAAGCACAGCCAGAGAAAAGGCCCGGAGGGGGGAGATGGAGGGTCTTGTTCCCGGAATAGCCAGGCTGGGCAGAGAGCAGAACCAGGAGCAATGGGAGCAAGTTGGAAAGATGTGTATTTAGAAGCCAGGAAGACCTGAATTCAAGTCTAGCCTCAGACACTTATTAGCTAGGTGACCCTGGGCAAGTCACTTTATTCTGTCGTCCTCAGTTTCCTCATCTATAAAACGAGCTGGAGAAAGAATGGCCAAGCACTCCGGTGTCTTTGCCAGGAAACCCCAAATGGGCTCAAGAAGAGTGGGACAGGAATGAAATGGCTGAACAACAATATTTAGGCCTGAGGTCAGGACACATTTCCTAATAGGGCTCTTCCACAAATAATGTGGGATGGGCTGGCCATCTGGGCAGTGGGCTCCCCATAAAGAGGGGGACCTTAGACGCCTATTGTGGGGGGAGGTTTGGACGGGACCATTATCAAGACAGAGGTTAAGCTGGAGGTCTTGGTATCACTGTTCCCAGAGGATGTGGCAGCTTCCATGGGGTGGGGGGTGGAAATACCTAGGGATGAGCAGAGGGAAAGAACAGGCACAGGGAATGGAAGAGGGAACCAAGCACCAATTCAAACTAGTTCCTAGCACAACCCTAAAGTCTGAATCAGACCAAGGGATGGCAATGAGCCTGAGGTCAGCCAGGGCCACCGGCACAATCAGAGATGGCCAGAGTCACATGAAGCCTGCAGGGTTCTGTGTTCTCAGGCCCCAAAGTGGTCACGGTCACCAGTAAGAACCACAGAGGTTTTACCCCGGGGGTGGGGGGCAGTAATAGGCAACAACCAGTGTACTAGAATCCCAGATCCCCAGGCTCCCAAACTGAGGGTCATCCTGGGCTCCTTATTATCTTCTCCTATACCAAGGTGGTGCCAAGACTCATGGATTTTACCTCTTCACCTCTGATCAATTTCACCTCTTAGGGAATCTCTGGTCAATTTCATCTCTGTAGAACCTCTGGTCCTGGTCTATTTCACTTCTGCTGCATCTCTGGTCGATTTCACTCTTGTCAATTTCACCTTTGCAGCATCTCCCCAGTCCTCCTCCTTCTCTCCTCTGACTCTGCCCTAACCCTGGTGCAGGTGTCTTCACCTCATACCTGGACCATTGCAATAGCTGCTGGCAGTTGGGAGGTTTGCCTGCCTCAGCTCTCTCCTCATTCCTGTGTATCTTTCTTTCAACCATGTAGTGATTTTCCTAAAGTCCAGATTTGACCATGTCATCTCCTACTCAATAAACTCAAGGGGCTCCCTGTTACCCTCAGGATCAAATACAAAATGTTTTGTGTGGCTTTCAAAGCTCTTTATAATTCAGACACCCCCCCCTTTCCAGTCTTCTTACACCTTACTCCCCAACACTTCCTCTGTCCTCTTCAAATCAAAGTGGCTCTGGCCTCCTGGCTATTCACCAAGACTCTGCCTCTCTTGGCTCCAGGCATTTTCTCTGTCTGTTTCCCAAATCTGGAACATTCTTCTTTCTCTACTTCAACTAGTCATCTCCCTGGCTTCCTTAAGTCCCAACCAAAATCACACCTCCTACAGGAAGCCTTCCCCAGCCCCTCTTAATTCCAGGGGCCTTCCCTCTACTAATTTTCTCCTTTCTACCTTCTATATAATCTGTTTGTTTATATGTGTTTGCCTGTTGTCTCCTCCATTCTATACTGTGAGCTCCTCAAGGGCAGGGACTATCTTTTGCCTCTTTGTGTATCTGGTGCTTAGTGCACTACCTGGCACGTAGTAGGTGCTTAACCAAAGTTAATTGATTGGTAAGAGGAGCAATCCAGACCCAGGAGCTCTGAGGTTCCCTCGCACCCTGTTCTGAGCTCCTAGAAAGGGCCAGGTGCTCTCAATGGCAAAGATCCCCAGAAGGCAGAGGTGAGCCCCAGAATCCAGGGAACCAGGGCAAGACTAAGCAGGGCATTGAACTTGGCTCTGGCACAAAGTCCCACCTCAGGATCCAAAGCTGGAGAGATGAACAAATCTGTGAAGATACAAAAGAAACCATATGAAATAACTCCAACATTAAAAAAAACAACACAGCTTGACTCAATAGCTATGGCAAGCAGAAAAATGGGTCTTCCACTAGGACCACATAGAAGAAATGAAGCAAGAGATTAAATAATAACAAAAGCCCCTAAAGGGAGAATCAGAAGGAGAATCTAGAGCTTTGCCAAGGAAATGGCCAGATAACAGCCTCTCAGGACACTAGACCAGTGGTTCCATGAGAAAGCCATAAGATTAGAGAAAAAACCCAAAAGTTTGAAAAGATAGAAGAAAGTGTATCAAAAACAACTGACCCAAAAAACAGGTCAAGGAGAGATCACTTGAGAATCACTAGACTTCCTAAAAACCATAGTCCAAAAAAACCACAAAAAATCTGGATGTAGAATTTCAAGAAATCACACAATAAAATTCCTCAGATCTGTTTAGAACCAGAGGGCAAAGTGAAAATGGAAACAGAATCCACTGATCTCCCTCTGAAAGCGCACCAAAAGGAAAAGTGCAAAGCATGTCATAGCCAAAACACAGGGGAAATGTTGCAATTCCTTTCCTTCCCCCAAAGGGCATCATCCCCCGCAGTGAGCCAAGGGCCTGGTCTGCAGAGACAGAAGCCCAGGTCAAGATGGGAAGGAGGCCTGACTGGCTAGCATCTCCTCAAAGAGACTGACTCCTGCCCCATTCTATTCTAAACAGAAGGGAGCTTCATAACTCCAAAGAATCCTGGAAAGGGGGTTCAGCAGACAAATGGATCAGATTGCTCAGTTCTTCCCTTCATTTGGTTTGGGTAGGCCTAGGCAGCCAGTTTCTTGATGCTCTCAATGTCTCTTTCCCTCCCTTCCTTTCTCTCTCTCTTTCTCTCTCTTTGGAGGACATTGAGGTTAAGTGACTTGCCCAGGTTCATACAGCTAGTATCTGAGGCCAAATTTGAACAACTTAGGTCCTCTTGAGTTTGGTCACCTATAATCAAGGAGACAAACCCAAAGCAGAAGAGACAGCCTGGCTCAGGTTCCCCCAGAGAGCACCCATTCTAATGCTCCAGGAGAACAGCCCCCACAGAACCCAGTTGGCCTAGACTCCCCATCACCTTTTCCAGGAGGCCCCAGGCACTAGAAAGATTGACTGAGAAAGGGAGGAGAGACCAAAAGACCATCGCTGGCTGATGGTCTCAGTGTAATAGCCAGAACGCTTCAGCTCAAAGCCCCAGAAGTGACCGAGACACTGCTAGGACAGACAGATACAAAATGAATATGAGGAAGCTGAGGGGAGGGAGTGGACCCCATGTAGGAGGTGGCACTGAGTTCTCCAGAAAACCAAGGGTTCTAAGAGGCAGAGGCTGGGGGGAGTGAGTTCCAGGCATGGGGCATCACCTAGGCAAAGGCACGTGGATTGAAGAAGGAATGTTATGTGGCAGGGGCGTCAAGTCTGCCAGTTGTGAAGGGGAGTCATGTGTTAAGGAGCCTGGAAAGGGAGGTTGAGTCAGGTTGTGAAGGGCTCCAAATGCCCAGCAGAAAAACTTATTTTGTATTTGGTGGGCAATATAGGAATTCACCGCAGTTTGTAGAGCTGGCAGCAATGGAATATCATTTTTGGCAACTTTCATAGAGTGTGGATTGGAGAGGGCTCTGAGCCCCTCCTGAGTTTTGGGTCTGCTTCCGACCCACATGTGATTCAGGCCCCAGCCCCTCCATCCTGGGCAGCTTTCGGCAGTCACTCATACTGAAAGGTGCCATGTGGTAAACCCTGAGCAGTCCCCACATGAGCAGCAGGGCCAGGTTTGGCATCAATGAGAGGGGAGGCAGATTCAGCTAGTTCCCTTGGCCTCAGCTCATGTCTGCTTGGAAGCAGAGCTGTGGGGAGTGGGGCACTCTGTGGTCACTCCCACTAGGACCCTCCGACTCAATGAATTGCCCGAGCCTGGCTGTGGGCTGCCTGGTTTGCTCTGCCTGGGTCTTAAGCCAGCATGGCTCTCTCCTGAGAAGCAAGGGCCCAGGCTTGGAGGAAACCTTGTGAGTCCCAGAGAGCCAGGCGGCCAGGGAGCCAGAGGGCCAGAGGGCCAGAGAGCCAGGGGAGACTCCAACACCACAGTTCTCTTGGAGAAGACACTACCAGCTCAGCCCCTGTGCCAAGACTGGGCTGTTTTTGTCAGAAGACAGCGAATGGACCAGAAGTTGTTTGGAGAGAGCCAAGAAACAGAAAACCCTGCAAAAGTTGTCATCTTCTGATGAAGTTTAAGTATAGGCTCTGGAGAGGCTTCTTTCCTCCCTCCTAATGGGGTGCTGGGGTGCCTTTGTAACATTGTTAAATCTCACTTGTGTTCAGGTTTCTCTGTAACATCAGCCTGTGCAATTAAGTTGTAAAAGTCACACTTCCCCCCAGCCATAAGGCATTAAACTCTGCCTCTCCCCTGCCCCCAGCCTAAAAGCCTTTTCCCTGAAACCATTAACTATGCCAGCTATAATTATCCCTGCTTGGTATAATAACAAGCCATACCTATGAATCCTTCAAAAGCATTCTATAAATAAATCCTTAGAGAAATGTATACCTCCTTTGTTCTAGTGGCCAGCTGCAAACTATGAATCCTTCAATGCGTTATCAGTAAGATAACTCCTCACAATCAGACACATACTGAATCCCCAATTAGCCCAGCTTCCCAACATCCATTTTGTCAAAAAGGACTTTGATGGCTAACAGATGGGGTACCTCTCATTCAAAATTGACTGCTGGCTGACTCAGTAACGTTTTAAGGCAAAGACCACACCTCCTGGTAGGCCCCCGTCCGGCTTTCTCCCAGTAAATTATGGGCAATACGCCTGTGCAGTTGATATAAAAAGTGCATGTCCCTTTAAGCACTAACCACTCCTTAACTCCCCCCAAATCCCTCCTTTACACACCTAGTTAGCATAATTGATATCAGAGTTATGGTTTTATTACTATAAAATCAGTATCCCTAATTCCTGTAGGTTGCAGGCTTTCTCTGACACCTCCCCTACCCACTGAAAAGCGTAATAAAACTTTTACAAACCTGCCAAGATTGCTTGTGCCTGGTAATTCTTTCAGACTAAAAGAACCCTCCAAGGATTTCCTAGAAATCCATCTCCCTGACACTCTCTTCACTCCCTCCCTCCCTCATTCCTTCCTTCCTTCCTTCCTCCCTTCCTTCCTTCCTTCCCCTTATCACACCCCTTGTCTGCAGGTGCTCTGCCCAAAGGGAATGTACAATTTTAATCTCTAAAACTTCTTTTTCCTTTTCTCTTAAAGACCAGCCTTACCTCCAAATCACTCTTGTTATCATTGATTGGCCAATAATAGGTCCCAGGTCAAGCCCTACTTGGTTATAGTTTGGGCCTCGATGGCTCAGAGTGAGTGTAAATAGCACTTGTTTCTCTTTTGGCTCAAAACCCTGAGGGTCTCCCCTTCCCTGATTTTTTTTTTAAAGAAGTCATTCCAGGCCTCATTTCTCATTAAGCCTTAATCACTGAATGGGTGTTACCTCAGTCAAACTGAGACCTGATAAGGACCTTAGTATAAAAAGGCCAGGGTCCCCTACCCCCAGGCCTCCAGGCTTCCGGATGCCATCTGGCCACCGGCCAGGTGGCTCCAGAGGAGTTGAGGCAGGTGGCTCTGCCTGGCCCTGCCTCACTTGATGCCAAATCGCTTGCATGTCTGGCACCGCCTCCCTGACCTCATGGTCCTCTTCTAGAAAGAAGGACAAATAGCAAGGGGTTAAAAGTTCAATGACCGAATCCTGGTTTTTATTTTATTTTTGTTTTCAGTGACGAATTCTTTCCCTCCCTCCACCCCTTTCCCCACTCATTGAGATAATAAGAAATATGATGCCCATTATATATATGAAGTCATGCAAAGCATATTTCTGTATTTGCCATGTTCTGAAGGGGGGGCGGAGCAAGGAAAATAAAGGAAAAAGCCTGCTTCTGTCTGCCGCCCCCCCCACAGTCCAGCAGGCCTCCTCCCTCACGAGCCTTTCAGTGTTCTGAGGGTGGGTCACTGCCTCCACCGGCCTGCACCTCATTTTAAGTTAGCAGTCTGTGCTGTGAGGCGTTTGTTTCATCGGCATTTCTTTGGTTTTTGGAGATAAATAGCTGTCCCGTAACTGATTCCTAGCATACATTGAGTTGAGCATCTTTCTCCTCAGAGCTTTTGGGAAGACCTAGACAGGAGCTAGAACCTGAGCTTTTTAAGCGATGTGCCCCCAAGGGCGCTAGAGTGGGGTTTCATTGATCTAAGCCCATGAGAACAGGAAGCCAAGAACCTCTTACCAGAGGCCAGGCTCCCCTAGAACTGACCCAGGTCTGAAGTGGATGCCTGGGCCCCTCCTTAGGAGACGGAGCTGGCACAATGCCCTGACTCTTGTGGGCCTTATTAGACAGCGATCGGGTGAGTGTGTCCAGGAAAGAACACCACTTCCTTTCCCAGTGTCCTCGCCTCTTTGAGCCTCACAATGGACCAATGTCACAGGGGAGAGGGGAAAATGTCATTATTTTTTACAAATGAGGCCATTAAGGTGGAGAGAGCTGTCACTTCCTCCCAGGCTGGTATGTCATGTTTGTGGCTGAGGCCCCAGCTGGTGTGTCTGGCCCCATCCTCCTGGGGATGCCCTTTCCTTCCCTGCCTTGGCAGGCTTGGCGAGTCCTGAGGCCCTGGCAGGCAGAGGGTGGGACTGGACAAGGTGCCAAGATCTTGGGGCCAGCCCAGTGGGGTCTCAGAGTTGCCTTGTATCACTCGTGGCCCACATGACCTCTGGTCCAGGGCTACCTCACTGTTCTGCAGACACGTGAAAGCCTCCTGGCTGGGAGGCTGCCAGGGATAGAGCCCAGGGAGGCTGAGCTCAGTGAGCCCTGGCTTCATGGACTAGGCTGACTCTAGAAAAGGGGCATCACGGCCCACTCTAAAAAATCGGGAGGCCCTTGGGCCAAGCAGCAGAGAGAAGAGACCCTCCCACCTCATCAGAAGGCTCCCGAAGCTAGGGCAGGTAGCTGGCCTGGGCAAGTCCAGCCAGGCAGTGAGGCAGGGGCCGTGGCATGAGGAAGGGGATCAGCGTGGAGGTGGGCACAGCAGAGCTGTGTATGGTGGTCAGCAAGGCCAGTGTGGTTGCAGCAGAAAGTGGGAAAGAGACTTTCAGACCCCATTTGGGTTTTCTGGGCAGAGATCCTGCAGGGGTTTGCCATTTCCTTCTCCAGTTCATTTTACAGATGAGGAAACTGAGGCAAATGGAGGTGAAGTGACTTGCCCAGGGCCGCACAGCTAGGAAGTGTCTGAGGCTGGGTTTGAACTCAGGAGATGAGTCTGTCTGACTCCAGGCCTGGCGCTCTGTGCACTGTGGCACCACCTGGAGACCAAACAGAAGACTGGGATTTGATCTGGAGGTCATAGTGAGCCAGAAAAGATTCCAGAGGAGGGGCAGTGACCTGCTCCAACCTGACCTTAAAAAATGAAAGTTTCCAGCCCTGGCTGGAATGAGGGCTAGAGAGAGCTTGGAAGCAGAGACCCAGGGTGGGGCTCGGGGGAGAGGATGGAGAGGCCATGACAGGCGCTGGACAGCAGACCAGGGGGTCTGGTACCTGGAGAATATGTAGCCACCTGAGGCCACCAGGAGGAGAGCAGAGGGCCCAGCCCCGGGGGCTGCCTAATGGAAATGCCTTAGATAGAGGAGCGCCTCGGGACCAGCCAGGGAAGCTGAGAGTCTGGGGAAAGAGAAGCTGGAGAGAAGGGGCTGACCAATGGGGTCAAGAAGGAGGAGGAAGGACAGGAGGCCCTTGAGAGATGAGGGCCGAGGACTCTGGGGAGAACAGCTTGGAGGCTGGGCTTGGACCCTATCTGATTAAGAGGTACAGGATTTGTGTGAATGGAACACTCAGCACTTCAAAAGATCCAATATAGTTTATTTAGAACATAGGCAAGTGGGAAGGAAGCCAGAGACAACAGGGTAAAGGCTTAGGAATAGTGAGATAAGAGCAACTATGATTTATATACATACATACATATATATACATACATATCCATGATCATCACCAATGCAGGGAAGCACCAGCACCTGAGCACCCATCAGGGTCACACTTGGGAGAGGCAGGGCTCCAACTGCTTAGTGGAATATATCTGTACATATTTACAGTCATCACCGATGCGGGGAAGCCCCAACACATGACCACATGAGCTGGGGATTCCTGGGTACAGCCATCAGGGTTCCACTCGAGAGGGGCCCAGGCAGGACGTCTCCTCCATGGGTGAGATTCCAATTTGGGGTCTGAATCTTACGGTTTAAGTAGTGCTAAGGACAAAGACGACATACTGCCAGGCATTTTTTAGCAAGCATCGTCTTATGTGAGGCTGGGGAGGGAGGCCGATCCCTGAGAACGTTTCCTTGGAATGGCTAGTTCCAGGAGTTGGGCAGTTAACCATATCTCTTCTCAAGGTCCTGGCCAGGGTCCCAGGAGAAGCCCAGCCCTCATGTTCCCAGGATTTTCTGTTCCAAAACAACTCAGGGTAATAGAAAGGTCCTATTGAGTTAGGGCCTTGGTTTGTACAATCTTATTCCTTAAAGAGGGGCTTACCTTGCCCCTTCAGACCCATACCTGAAGGTGCCTAGGGAGGTAGAAGATTGAGATTCCCCAGGGCTGGACCACTGGGGGCCCATTTGAGCCTTTACAACTGCTGGCTTTGGGGGACCAGTGACACCTCTAGAGGCCCCAGGCTGAAGCTCTGCTCTGCACAGAGTGCCTCTATGTTCAGGGAGAGTCCCAAAGTGGCTGAGCCCCAGCCATAGAGAGCTGACCAGGAGCTGAGAAGGCTCAAGTTCTAATCCTGCCTTAGACACTTACTTCCCACCTGGCTCAGTCATCTCCCCTTTGTCTGACTCAGTTTCCTCATCTGTAGAGTGGAGATCATAATAGCACTTGCCTTCCAGAGTGGCCATGAGGGTGAGTTAATGTTTGTAAAGCTCCTGGCGCAGGGATTTAAACACACACACACACACACACACACACACACACACCACATATAGAAATATAGATATGTGGGGTGTGTGTGTGTGTGTGTGTGTGTATGTGTGTGTGTGTGGTGTGGTGTGTGGTATGTGGCGTGTGTGCGTGTGTGTGGTGTGGTATGTGTGTGTGTGTGTGTGTGTGGTGTGGTATGTGTGTGTGCATGTGGTATATGTGTGCATGTGGTGTGTGTCGTGTGTGGGGTGTGTGTGGGGTGTGTGTGTGTGTGCATGTGGTGTGTGTGTGGTGTGTGCTATGTATGTGTGGTGTGGTGTGTGTGTATGGTGTGGTGTGTGTGTGGTGTGGCGTGTGTATGTGGTGTGTGGTGTATGTGTGTGTGTGGTGTATGGCATGTGTGTGGCGTGTGGTATGTGTGTGTGGTGTGGTGTGTGTGTGTGGTGTGTGTGTGTGTGGTGTGGTGTGTGTGTGTGTGTGTGTGGCATGTGTATGTGGTATGTGGTATATGTGTGTGCGTGTGGTGTGTGTATGTGGTGTGTGGTATATGTGTGTGTGTGTGGTATGTGTTATATGTATGGTGTGGTATGTGTGTGTGTGGTGTGGTGTGTGTGTGTGTGTGTGTGTGTGTGTGGTTAGATATGACAAACAGCCAGGCAGGTGCATCCCAGGGCAGCGACTTCCCTCGTGGCCCGGGCCTCCAGGGAGGACCACGGGGGCTCCCACTCTGCAGCAGTCCTCCCCCTGGAGGCTGGCCTCAGCCCCTGGTCTCTGCTGGCCATTGCAGAGTTTGCCCACTGATTGCCTCCTCCAGGCCACCCTCCCTGCCCTCTTCATTCCGGGTTTTCCTTCTCTTCATTGTTGCCTCTCTAGTCTCCAGTGTGCTTTGTACACATTTGTCGTGTCTCCTATGAGGTTGTGAGAGCCTGGGGGGCAGCTTGGTGCCCAGCCCAGCACCTGGTGCACAGTAGGCACTTCAGCGATGTTTCTTGACTGACCGGCTGACTGGCCCATCTGTAGAGCGCAGGGCCAGAAGCAGTGGTTGCCCAAGGCTGGGTCTGGGCCAGGAGGGGCCGGGCTTGGCTTCCTCATGACCCTCTGGTCCAACCAGCTGGGAGGGCGAAGGGGGGCCTTTGGGCTGTGGGATGAGGAGGGCAAAGGGCAAGTTTCCAGCCTCACGGGTGTGAGAGGAAGGCTTGGGGGGAGGAGGCCAACGACTGCGGGACCTTGCGCTGGCCCCTTCCCCTTGCCAGCCCCATTTCCTCTTCTCACAAACCAAGGGGTTGGACAAGGCCTAGACAAGGACCCACAGAGGTGTCTCCCAGCTCCAACTTGCTTCACTGGGGGCAGAGGCAGCTCTGCCGAGGTTGGAGGAGGGTGAAGGGAGGAGAAGGTTTCATAATTTAAGATGACAAACACTCATTAAGCTGAAGTTGGGGGCCAAGGGCCTGCCCCCCATCATTTCCTTGGGGGACAGCAAGCTGTCTCCCCTGCTCCTCTAGGACCCCAAAGACCCAGACCTCAATTATTCCTACTGCTGAACCCGAGATAAAAGACCCACTCAGAGCCTGGCTGGGGCGCCAGGGCCTGGCAGGGGTGCCAGGGCAAGAAGTGGTCTGGGCTGCTCTGAGAGACACACCCAGAAATCCACCAGGGGCCTTTCCCAAGGGGTGGGGAAGCACACAGACAATGGCAAGCTTAAAGCCGATTAGAGTGGCCTCAGAGTCTGGGCAGCCCCAGCCTGGCAGCTGCACACAGAAGCCTGTGGGAGGGCTAGTGCCTGGTGGGTGATGGAGCAAAGGGCAGAGGCTCTGGGGAGCCAGAGGAAGGCTGATCACATTGTCCATGGTCTGCAGGCATGGGCACATGAACACATCTGTCTGGGTATCCTCTCTCACTAGCCTGCTCTCCAACAAGTCTATCCTAAGGCCTTTAAACTGGCCTCTAGTGGACTACAGACTCCTTGAGGGCAGCGGAGAGGGTCTCAGCACAGCACAAGCAACTTTGACTGCCCCCCAGGGAATTCTGTCCTATAGCCTACCAGCCATACCTAACCTTCTCTATGTGCTGCTCCTTATCTCACACCCTCTATCATGCCCTGTTAGCTCCTCCTTTTCCCTGGCTCTGAGCTAGCAGAACCCTGGCTTGACCAAGGGCAGCCTTTGATCAGAGCCAACATCAATGAACTTTTCTTAAGCAACAGTCAAAGTGTGTGGTGACGAGGGCCTTCACCATGGGGCTGACATGTCAGAGGAGAGAAAGGGCACATTTGAGAGATGTTACAATGATGGGGCACCAAGGGAGGGCTGGGTGGAGTTAGGATGAAACTTTGAGGAGGGAGGATTGAGGGGGATGGGAGTGAGGAATGGGGTTTGAACATGAAGCCTTGAGTGGAGGGCACCACCCCTCTACCCTCAGAGGGCAGAAGGGAGGCTCACTTTTCTTTGCCCTGGAGATTTTCCACATCCCTGTTGGGAGGTTGGGCTGGCACAGGAGGAAGAAGATGCCTGGCTTGGCTCACAGCAGCCCTTCCTCAGGGCACCCTTTCATCCAGCAGGTGAGGGAAGGCTCATCTCGTTTTCCTCATCACCTGTCTTACCTGACCTTACCCAGGACACGTCCATCACCTACTGATGGAGTCTGCCACCCTGGAGTTGGCCTGTCTGTTTATTCTGGGCTGGCTTTTGGGCAGTAGCTAGCAAGGATCCTGAAAATTCTCACAGCAATTTGATCCTGGAGGTGATCCTGGGGTTGTTACTGTTTCTTCTCTTTGTTCAAAGAGGACCAATGACATCAGGAAGGTGATGTCTTGACTTGCAAGTGAATTGGATTTAAGTGAGGTAGGGCTGTGAAAAGTCACCAGCCTCACTCTCTCCTCCAGTCATCTGAATCCAGTGGCAAGACATAGGTCAGGAAGACTGGAGATGGCCCCGGATGCACTGGAGAAACCTTGGCCTTTTTAAGCTAAGGTTTTTCCCAGGTCTCAGTTTGTCTGAGGTAACACCCATTCAGTGATTCAGTGATTTAAGGCTAGGTAAGAAACGAGGCAAAAGATGGCCTGGTTTTCCAGGAGGGGAAGACCCTCAGGGCTTCTGACCCGAACAGATCCAATTACTATTTACACTTGCTCAGAGCCATCAAAGCCTAAATAATGTCCAAGGGAGGTTTGGGCTGGGACCTCTAATTGGCCAATCAGTGAGAGCCAGAGTGGTTGAATAGTCAAGTAGCTCCATTTGAGTCCCAATGGGCTTCACCAAAGCCTGGTTTTCCAAGAGCTCTATTTCAAGAAATCATAAATGAAAGTACATGCGACAAAAGAGTTAATTGTTCTAGTTTTTTGGGGGAGAAAAAACAAGTAGAGAAGAAAAAAAAATCTAGCTCTCCCCCCCCCCCAAACTCCAAGATGTCTTGCAAGGTTTAAGTGATCAAAATTTATATTCCCATGTGTAAGGGTATGCTTCCCCATGTGGACAGAGAGAGAGAAGGAAGGAAGGAAGGAGGGAAGGAGGGAAGGAGGGAAGGAGGGAAGGAAGAAAGGAAGAAAGGAAGGAAGGAAGGAAGGAAGGAGGGAAGGAGGGAAGGAGGGAAGGAAAGGAGAGAGGGAGAAAGGGAGGGAGGTAGGGGGAAGGGAGGGAGGAAGGAAGGAAGGAAGGAAAGTACCTTTTAAAGTATATTTAAAACCTTCCTGCCTTTCTCAGGAAGAGGAGAAATGCCATTTGATGTTCTAGGTTGCTTGGGGCTGCTGGGGACCCAGAAAATATCAGAGTACAGAGGGCATCTGCCTGGAATGAATTCAGGCACTCAAACCTTCCTTCCAGTCAAACAACGCGGTTACTTTGTATATTGTATATTGTGTTTGTATTTTGTATGTCATGTAACTCCAATAGACGTGGGCAATGTTCCTAGTGAACCTTCTACTTAATGGGGAGGGGGAGACACTAATGTTTAAATGCAAAAGGGACAGTGAAAGGGTCCGGATGGGATGAAGGAGTGGCAAATTGGCTTACTTAGGTGGTCTAGGTGGGCAAGGCAGAGGCACCAGAAATCCCAGAACATTTAGGGACTGAGTTGCTTTCAAGGACCTGGTCTTTACCTTTTAGGGGTCCAGGCTCCGTCACCCATCACTGCTGGTCTCCAGTCTCCAAGGGGGAAGAAGAGAAACCTTATTCCATGGAGCACTAGACCCCTTTCTTCCAGGGAAGAAGGGAAAGGTCATTCTGTTGCGGGTCAGAGTGGGGAGAGCTGGGTTCAGATTTTTGAAAGAATTCCATCAGACCTCTTTAGCCAAAGGGAGCTTTATTAAGGCAAAAGCATGCCAGCCTGAGACTTAGCAAGGAGCTAAACCAAGGCATTGATATGGGACAAGGACCAGACTTACATACACAGAAAGTTACACAGCCTGTAGGATGATGACGTGATTTTAAGGATTCTAATGGGGGTTGGAGATTTAGGGGCTGGATGAACACAAACAAGGTGAGGAAGGAGGATGCTTGCAAGATAAGGAAAAATTGTCATGACATAGGATGGGGGGACAAATGACACAGGATAGGGAACACAGGCTAAGGGGGACAAAAGCAGTTATTTTGGTACAGGTTGCCTGCTACGTCCAAATAAGGGGAAGGGGCATTAAGGCATCCTCAAGTTACAGGATGGGCTAAGAATAAGCCTCAACCCCCTCACAGGTTTGGGGGAACATAATCCTGAGGGCACTTTTGTATCCACATCAATCCTATCAAGTCTCCAGCCCAGTCTCCAGCCTTGGAGAAGGGGGTTGACACCACTCCTGCTCCAGGAACTTGTCCTCACTCTGACCTGCCAGTGGGCCAGAGAGGACATCATCAGGGTCCAGCCAAGGACAATAAAAACCCACCTGAACTCATTCCTTAAAGACTAGCAAATTCTCCAGTCTTATTAATTCTGAACCCCTAGCTGTCATCATCCACCCCCACTGTCCAATACTTTATTCCCACTACCTTTAACTCAGACCACTCTCCATATTACCTCACCCCAAACTGCCTACCTTTGCACAGTGCTCTCCCGAGCCCTACTCCGAAGGTAACCAATAGGCTTTCAGTTCTCACCTTTCCAGCCTCTCTCCTTCCATCCTCTGGCTCTCACTGAGACCTGGCTCCCTCTTTGGGGTAGCCTCCCCAGTCTCCCTTTCCAGCACTGCCTGCCCTCTTACCCCCTGACTTACTGGTCATCTGGGGAAACTGGAATATTCATGCTACCTGTGACCAATCCCAGTCTTCCCTCTATCAACCTCACTCAATAATCTCCCCTCCTTGGAAGTTTCTTTCCACATCTACTACTTAATCAAAATTCTACAAACTCAAACACCCTAATTTCACAGTCCCTCAATTTACTCATCTCCTAGGACCTACTCCTCCACTCCCCTTCAGACACTAACAAAAACAGTCATAACATTGATCTGGTAAGTCATTAGCCATAAACACTCTGCCCCCACCATCACAGATTCTGAACTCCCTTCTCTGATCTGATCTATTGTCCTTCCATTTCTCCTTCTGCCTGGCAGCCTCACTTTCTGTCCTCTCTTCTCACAGGACCTCCTGTTGCAGTCTAGGGGTGCTAGGAACCCTGAAATGCAAGGGTACAGGGCAGGTCTGCCTTAAAGAATTTAACCACTCAAGCCTTCTTTCAGTCCAAGTAGCAAGTTTATTATGACACTGGTTGGGTGGGTGAGATTCCTAGTGAGTCTGCAATATTTGTGATGCCAAATTCTAAGTGGGCCAAATTCTAAGAATTTGGTGAGGATGGGGCTGACACTTTGATACAGAAAAAGACTGTAAGAAAATCTAAATGGGAATGAAGCCATCAAGGTGGGCTGGGTGGGCCAGATGCCTGTGTGAAAGCTCCATCTTTAGCCCTATCCCTCCCATCCCTAGACTCTTCCCTCGTTCTTTCCCAGGCCATCATCTTCCCTGCCCTGGCTACCCTCTCTTCCTTTCCCCATCTTGGTGAATCCATTTAACTCAATGCCGTTCTCCTCTCTGGAGCTTTGTCCCTGTAGTGTACGGTATGGCCAATCTGGTGCAACCAAGCCTCTGCCTTGGGTCACTCATATTATCCACTGCTTGGCCTCTACATATGTGCTGCTCAGTGAGCTGGAGAAAATGACCAAACTGCCCCAGCTGGGTTGGCCACAAGCTCATGTTACATAATTTCAATGGGCCTTTCACTTTGTCTCTGTCTCCCTCATTGGCTTCCTCTTCAAGAGCCCTTCCAACCTCGTCTGGCACCCTCAGCACAGACTCTGCCTCACATTGGCCAGTCATCGGGAGCTCCCTCTCCAGTCCTCCTCCTTCTGTTGGGGGCCACTGCTCTCTTGGAACACTTTCTGTCTCCTTAGCTAGGCATTCCCCAGAGTTCTGTCCCCAGATGACCTCTCTGCTGAGATTCTCATCTGCTTCTCCAGCCCTCCCCTCTCTGCTGACCTGCAGCCCCACGGCTCCACCTGCCTCTTAGATACTGGACCTGGATGTTCAGTAGGCCTCAGAAACTCAACATGTCCAAGACCACACTCATTATATTTCTGGAGCCTGGAAAGATGAACCATCCCCTTCCAACCTCCCTGCAACTATGGAGGACACAGCTCTACCTGGGCCAGTCATGGGTGGGCGGCATCCTCAGCTCCTGGCTGCACTCCCCACACACTATCCCCAAGTTTTGGCATCTCTCCTCTGACATGGTCACCCTGCAGGTGCAGGCCCTGAGCATCTCACACCTCGTCTGCTGTCTCCATGCTGCCCTACTCTGCCCCACCTTCCCTTTAACTGCCAAAACCTCTGCACTTCCCCCTGCCCCCTTCAAGAAACTTCAGTGCTCCTTAGTTCCCCCAGAATTGAATATGAAATCCTCTTTGTGATGCTTAAAACCCTTCCCACTTTTCCCCCTCCCCAATCTTCTTATACCTTCCGTTCCAGTGGTACTGTCCTCCTTCCTCCACTGGGGCCCACAGGCCTGGGCGCTGTCCTCCTGCTCTGCTCCTGGCTTCTGTCAACCAAACTAGTGGGAGTTCGTTTTGGAAGCTGGGGACGGGAACTTACATGACTTCATAATTCTGATGAAGTGAGGTGCTGTTCAGTATCCCATCCGAGAGATCTGGTCCGAGTCACCGCACCATTAACTGTCAGCCTACAGAAAAGGTTGGTTAAAGAGACAAACAGGTAGCAATATAAAAATTACATTACTTATTCCTTATTATTGCCTTAAGAATAGCATCACCTGCTCAAGGAGTGCAGGACTGAAACCCTGACTGAGGAACAGAGGAATCACAAGACCATTTATACATTTCAGAACCATCCCATTTCAGGGTGACCATGTCACAAAACTTTATGACTTCCATTTGTTACCCTCTCTATGTGATGTAGAGTTCCTTGCTTGTAAATGCAAACTGACAAGGACCACAGCAGGGTCTATTTACATTTTATGGTCTCAGGATGTCTGTTCTGCTCCCATGTGGAGTAAGTCCCAAGATAAGGGAGATCTCACCTCTGGTCTTTGAAGTTATAGACACAGGGAAAGGCATTTTTAATCAGAGCAGTTTGTTTGATTAAATCAGACTTTGGCTAAAATATGATATTAAATAATTATCACTTCCTACAAGTTCTGGCTAAGATCCTGCCTTGGCCAGGAAGCCCCTGTATATCTCTTGTCTGCATAAGACTGAGGCCCCTGAGGCAGGGTCTGTCTTCTGCCTTCCCCTGGACCCTGAGTTCTTAGCCCAGCGCCTAGCCACAGTCAAAGTTCAGTGACCACCCACAGGCCCATGCCCACCCTCCTCCAGCAGACTGAACCATCACTGTGCTCTTCTCTCCCTGTGGCTCTGTCTCTTTCTCTTTCTGGCTCTGTCACACACATTTTCCATTTCTCCCCATTTCAGGGCCATTTCCCTGCTGCAAACAGGCCCCTCTGCAATCTGGCTTCCACCACCGCTCTGAAGTGAACCTGCTGTCTCTAGGGTTACTGAGCAAGCTCTAATCATCCCTTGACCTCTTCTCTGTCCCCTTGCTTCTGGACTGCCTCCACTGCATGTAACCAGGGGACCATCCCCTCCTGGACCGGCCCTGTCTCTGGGCTTTTGTGATGCCACTTCCTTCAGGTTCTCCTCTGGCCTGCCAGACTGCTCCTCTCTGTTGTGTCTCTGAGGCTGTGTCCTCTCTCCTCTCTCCCTGTCTCTCTCTGTCTCTCTGTCTTTCTCTGTCTCTGTCTCTACCTCTGTTTCTCCCTCTCCCTTTCTCTCCCTTCCCTCCCCCCTCTCTCCCTCCTCTTCTTTCCCTCTCCCTCTCTCCTCTCTCTCTCTCATGCTCTCTCCCTCCCTCCCTCTCTCTCATGCTCTCTCCTTCCCTCCCTCCCTCTCTCTCTCTCTCTCTCTCTCTCTCTCTCTCTCTCTCTCTCTCTCTCTCCTCTCTCTCTCCTCTCTCCTCTCTCTCTCTGTCTCTCTCTCACACGTGCAGGCCTCCCTCCCTCCCTCTTCCCTGTCTATTTCTCTCTTGTCTCATCCCCCTAACTTTTAAATAGCTATTACGTCAGAACTACAGCTCCTAGCAAGGTCATGCCAATCCACTGCCCTGTAGGCTCCCCCCCGCCCCACATACCTGCTGCTTGCCTTTGTGGATTGTCTTCCCCCATTGGAGTGTGAGCTGTCTGAGGGCAGGGTCTGTCTGCTGGTTTGCATTTATATCTTCAGGGCTTGGCACAGAGCCTGGCATAGAGCAAACCTGGAGTAAATGCCTGGGTGCTGATTATTCCCATCCATATACCCAGCCCCAGTCTTTCCTCTGAGATGCCACCCCTCATCACCAATTACCTGTTAACCTTATCCCATCCACAGCAAAACTCACTGAATAACTTTGGTGGGAGCCACGGAGTGGAAGGGGATGATGCCAGGCTAGAGTAAGGATTCTGGGTTCCTACTGTGTTACCACAGCCAAGCCTTTGCCCCTCCCAGGACCTGTCCCTGGACATTGTGGCCATTTCTTGGGCCTGGGCCATGGAGTGGGCCTGAAACATGACTATGGTGATTTTCAGGGCTCCCTCCTCCCCTGGCTGATGGAACAGAAGGGGGTTCCAGATAGCAGCAGGGCCTGAAGAGAGGGAAGAACCTGGCCTGAGAGCCCAAGAGCTCAGGAAGCCCTTACCCTCTCTGGGCCACTGCTTCAGGTGATCTTAATCTTAAAGCCTGACTTTGTGACGCTCAAGGATTTACCAGGTGACCTGAAGCAAGTCTCTGAACCCACAATTCCTTATCAGCAGAAGCAGAATAATAATTTGGGAACTATATAAACAGAAACCCTTTCCAACAGCAATTAGGAGGATTTAATCTAGGAGGATGTGAGAGGGCAGGTCTGGGGGGAGGCCTGAGGTAGGAGGGCCTGAGGATCAGGTTCAGTGAGTGGGGAGGGAGGCTGTTCCCTCCTTCTCCTCCCCCCTACCCCTCCTCCTCCTCCTCCTCCTCCTTAGTTCCAGGCTCTGGGTTCTAGGTCCTGGGCTACAGCCTCTAAGAGGCTCAGCCCAATCCTTCTAAAGGGTCAGAAGCCACCAGGGCCAGACCTGCTTGGTAGAGTCCAAGCTTAGAGGTCACACACCACTTCTGTGTGTGAGGGGGGCAGAGTAAGGGGGTGAGGACAGTCAGAGTCCCAGCTTGGAGGAGGTCACCCACCCCTTAGGGAACCAAGACAGAAGGATCCCTAGCCTCTGGGAAACAAGGACTTCAACCCTTCCCTCCTACCCTACTGGTTCCCAGTAACATGGTGGGGCTCAGGGCAGTGCCTCAGGCTGAAGAGGTTGAAAGGGAGATGGGTTCTTAGTCTGAAAGAATTACCAACCATAAGCAATCTTGGCAGGTTTGTAAAAGTTTATTACGCTTTTCAGCTGGCAGGGGGTGTCAGAAAAAGCCTACAACCTGCAGAAATTAGGGATACTGATTATATAGTAATAAAACCATAAATCTGATATCAATTATGCTAACTAGGTGTGTAAAGGAGGGATTTGGGAGGAGTTAAGGAGTGGTCAGTGCTTAAAGGGACAGGCACTTTTTGTATCAACTGCACAGGCATATTGCCCATAATTCACTGGGAGAAAGCCTGAGGGGGGGCTACCAGGAGGTGTGGTTTTTGCCTTAAAATGTCACAAAGTCAGCCAGCTGTCAATTTTGAATGAGAGGTACCCAGTCTGTTAGCCATCAAAGTCCCTTTTGACAAGATGGATGTTGGGAAGCTGGGCTCATTGGGGATTCAGTATGTGTCTGTGAGGAGTTATCTTTTTTTTTCTTTTTGGAGGGCAGTTGGGGTTAAGTGACTTGCCCAAGGTCACATGGCTAGGAAATATTCAGTGTCTGAGGCTGGATTTGAACTCAGGTCCTCCTGACTCCAGGGCCAGTGCTCTATTCACTGCACCACCTAGCCGCCCCTGTGAGGGGTTATCTTACTGATAATGCATTGAAAGATCCGTAGTTTGTAGCTGGCCACTAGAACAAAGGAGGTATACATTTCTCTAACTAAGGATTTATTTATAGACTGCTTTTGAAGAAGTCATAGGTATGGCTTGTTATTATACCAAGCAAGGATAGTTATAGAGTTAATGGTTTCAGGAAAAAACGCTTTTAGGCTGGGGGGCAGGGGAGAGGCAGAGTGAATGTCATTATGTCTGGGGGAAGTGTGACTTTTACAACTTGGCTTCACAAGCTGATGTTACAGAGAAACCAGAACACAAGTAAGATTTGACAATGTTACAAAAGTACCCCAAATGTTACAAAGGCATCCTAGCATCCCACCAAGGCCTCCTGGGGCAGAAGTCCATTGGGGGGGGGAATAATGGGGTTTTGGAGGTCAGTGCCTGAGAGCAGTTGGGGGGCACCTGATCACGAAGGGGGGCTCAGGCTCAAGGCTGGCTCTCAGCCCGTGGCCCTGGTTATTCAGAGGGGGCTTCGGGCTGCAATGAGGAGGGAGCTCACATGGGGCTGCAATGAAGAGGGGCTCTCAGCCCAGGATCTCACCCAGAGAGCCCCCAGGGCTTGTGGGTGAGGGGGGGTCAGCTCTCGCACTGGATCCCAACCACGTCGGTCTACAAACCAGACTGAGGGCCTACTAAGTGCTGGGCCGCCTGCTCCTCCACGAGGGCATAAAAACGACCCAAAGATATGACCCACCCTCGAGGAGCTCCCGATCCAAGGAAGGGAGACCTCGGGTAACTGCAGGCTGGGAGGGACAGAGGCCTCCCCTCAAAGGCAGGGTTTTAGCTGGGCCCCAAGGAAGCCCGAGACAGGCAGAGAGGGCGCTCTAGGCAGGGGGCACGGCCGGAGAAAACGCCCCGAGGCTGGAGATGGCACAGAACGCCGAGAGGCGGGGCCTCGGGTCACGGGGTGTGCGAATGCGCAGAGGAGTCCTTGGGCCCGAAGGGAAGGCGGGCGGGAGCCTTCTGCCCGGGTGGGGACGAGGCGGAGAGGGGGCGGGGCCGACAGCGACGAGGCGCCGCCCCCTGTGCTTCGATTGGAGGCTGCCTCCTCGGGGGCGTGGCCTCCCCGGCCCTCCCGCCGCCGCTCTCGCGGTGCATTGTGGGCCCGGCCGCCTAGCTTGTTCCCCCTCTCTCGCCGCTTCCGCCCGGCTCCCGCGCACGCGCCCCCGCGCCACCCGCGCCCCCCTCCTCCCGCGCCCCGCGCCATGGCCTCGGGCTCTCCAGTCAAGCGGCCCCGCATGGAGTCGGCGTTGGAGCAGCTGCGGCGCTTCACCACCGTGGTGGCGGACACGGGCGACTTCCGCGGTGAGTGGGGCGGGCCCGCGGGGTACACAGCAAGCGCTCCATTAATGCACAGGTCCGCGTGCTGCGGCTGCCGGGACCCGGGCTCGAACCCCTAGGCGCTTCCCGGGATCGCGATCGGATCGCGGAGGCCGCCTCAAAGCCACCTGCCTCCTCTGAAGGGAGTAGAGGGAGCTCCCACTGGCGTCCAAGCCACTCCCCTCTGAGAGCCCCAGAGCTGATCCCTGCCGCCCTAAGGCCGCAGCAAACGCTGCGGGGCTGCAGGAGCAGGGTGCCCCAGCTGCTGGGGAGAGGCCAGGTCCAGGAGCTCCATCTGCTCGGAGCTTGGATTCTCCCGGGACTCTGATGGCCACAGGGCATGGGCCAGGCTCAAAGCGCCCTGCCTCCTGTCGGGGTAGGAGAGGGGAGCTCTCAGGGGCCGAGCCAGTGCCTTTGTTCTGGAGAGCCCCAGAGCTGTCCTAGGCCCCCAGCAGGGCTTACCAAAGGCCATGCATGGCCCTTCAAGCTGCCGCTCCCTGACAGCCCTCAGTGACGGCTTCAGGTCAGCAGCAGGCTGTCAGTCAGCAGCCCTTCCCCAGTTCTCTCAATCAGCCCTCTTCTTCCTTTTTTCTCCCTCCTATGGAGAATTGGAGCTTCCCTGGACCTCAGGTCACAGCCTGCACAGCCCCCACCTCCATGGGCCTAAAGATGACCTGATTTGCTCAGCCTGAGTCTGTGAGCCCTGGCAGCCAGGGGAGGGTAGACTTGCAGCCAGAAGCTGAGTTCAAATTCTACCTTAAATGTGCAAGTGGGCAAGCCTCACTTGTAAAGTGGGTGTCCCAAGGAGCACTTAGCCCTTGATAAATTGCTGCTCCCTCCCTGGAGCTTTAACCTGGCCTCATCCAAGAAGTCTATACAGAAATTTGAGGCCTCTAGGGCAGGACAGGGCAGGGCAGCTCAGCGCTGGAGCCACCTTCCTCCTCTACCACCCCACCCTAGCACTGCTTTCCTTCCTCCTTCCTGGGGGTGGTTGAGTAACTGAATATGAGACAGGGTCAAAGGTTGGCTTTGGAAGTGTGCTATAAGCAGGGCTTCCCGGGATTGCAGGTGAGAGCCAAGAGCCACATGTTAGTGACTGCCTTGACCGTTCTTTCCCCAGCCATTGATGAATATAAGCCTCAGGATGCCACCACCAATCCCTCACTGATCCTGGCCGCAGCCCAGATGCCAGACTACCAGGACCTGGTAGAAGATGCCGTTGCCTATGGAAAAAAGCTGGAGGGGTGAGTACCCCGAGTGCTTGGGGGATGTGCCCAGCAGGGTGCACCCTTTGGCCATGATTCCCACCCAGTCACCTGTCTCTGCTAGCAGAGCTCCTGGGCCTGAGCAGCTGCAGGCCAGGTGCTGGCTGCCGGCTGCCGTGTTCATCTCTCTCTGGACCTGGGCTTAAGGAGAAATCCCTGGGGTTGTGGCTCTTGACAGCCTCAGTCGGGGATGTAGAAGTGTGAACCTAAGCGAGTCACAGAACCTCTGTCTGCCTCAATATGGGAGTAATCATGGCCACTCCCTCTTTGGTGTGTGTGGGAGGGGCGTGGGGGGGGTTATAAAGGTCAAATGAGAAAATGTTTTCTAAAGGCCCGGCTTCCAGTCTGGCCCCAGATGATGACTATGTGGCCCTGGGCGAGTTTCCTCATCTGCAAAATGAACATGAGAGCACCTTCTTCTCCAGTGGTTTTGAGGATGTTCCAGGGTTCTGCAAACCTTAAAGCCCAGAGGCGTCTCAGCACGCAAGGAGAAATGGTTTCTGTTTTAAAGGGCACTTTTGTTGGTTCTTCTCATGTTCATTTTCCACCCTGTGAGACCTCCCCTGAACAGAGATTTTCTAAAGAAGAAAAAATAAACCAGTTCAGCCAAGCTGGCTGTTGGGTCTGACCACAGAACTGGCTGTGTGTGCAGTGTTCTGCACCCCTGGTGTTCCACCTTCACAGTGAAGAGGGAGATGCTTTTCTGCCCTGTTTTCTGGGGCTTAAGCTTGCTCATTATAATTGTATCAGTAGGTGGTGCCACTAACCTTGGAGTCAGGAAGAATGAGTTCAGATCTGGCCTCAGACAGGCTCTGGGACCTTGGGCAAGTTCCTGTTCCTCCATCCACCTCAGCTTCCTCATCTGTAATGGGAGTAATCACAGTCTCAGCCTCACAGATGTGAGGACTGGACGAGTCAGCAAGTGGGCTGTGCTCCACAACCCCCCCCCAGGGAGGCCCCCCCGCAGGGTACCAGTCATCCAGGGCTCCCTTGGGGCCTTCTTGGTGCTCAGCATGTTTGCCCCAACTCTGGATGATGCCATCTACCTCATTCAGCTCACTTCACTCTACATCATTTCCCACGCTGGCTTTGGCTTTTTCAGTTAGTCAGTCAACATACATTTCTCCTTTGCTCTCTCCCGATCTCTGTGCAAAGGGCAGAGGATATAAAGACAGGTGGGAGACGGTCCCTGTCCTGAAGGGCTGTGCAATGCCTCAGGGGGCCTAGCCCCTGCAGTGGCAGCTTCCCTCCAGGGCAGTGGCCACGGGAGAGGAGGGAGTGGGGGAGAGGCCCGTAGCTGTTGAGGTCCTGTGTCCCCACACCTGGCTGGACCATTGTGGTTTGTTTAGTTTCTCAGCCTTTGGGCACCTGCTTTATTTTCATTTCTTTTCTGCCCAGAAAGGCTGCTGTAGGTATTTTCATGTCTTTGGGAATTTCTTTGTGTCTTTGAACCCCTTAAAGTACCCTCCTGGCCATAGAATCTCTGCATCAAAGGGGATGGCCATTGGACTTACCTGCTTTGCAAATTCTGAGTTGCTTTCAAAAATGGTTGGACTGAGGGGGGCATGGTGGAGTCTCCCAAAATCCCTCCAAACAACCTTTAAATAGTGCTACAAGAAATTCCTGGAGCAGCAGGGACACACAAAAGGACAGGGTGAAAGAATTTGCCAGCCAAAGACAACTTAGCAAGAAGGTCAGCGGGAAAGATCTGTCACATCTGGGGGAGAGTGGAGCCTGTACAGTCTAGAACAGACTCAGCCCCACCAGACTTGGAGCAGGCCTTGTGAGCCAGTGAACGCACAGCGGCAGCAGCCGCGTCTGGAGCTCTCAGGCCACAGACAGTGAGGGGGATGGAGGAGATGGCCAAGGCAGGACTGTGGTGTTTTGCCCATACTTAGATCCGAGTCTCTGGCAGGCCTGGGGCAAGGAGGAGCTCTAGCCAGGCAGAGCTTGTGACTGCAGTGGAGCAGGGACTGCTATCACAGTTCCAGGGCAGAAAAGAGTTCTCTTGGTCACTCACAGACCAGAGCACAGGCCAGGAGAGGAGTAATACACCTCTCTTTAGATCATAACACCTTGGAAGAACTGGGAACTTACAGGTCCCTAGAAGTAACTCGGACAATAGCTGCACAAAACCCCTGAAGCAACATCAGAAAAAAATTCTGACCATAGAAAGTTACTGTGGTGACAAGAAAGATCAGAACACACACTCAGAAGATAACAAAGTCAAAGCTCCTACATCCAAAGCCGCCAATAAAAATCAGACTTGGTCTCAGGCCATGGAAGAGCTCAAGAAAGATGTTGAAAACCAAGTAAGAGAAGTAGAGGGAAAATTGGGAAGAGAAATGAGAGAGGATGCAAGAAAATCATGAGAAATGAGTCGACAGCTTGCTAAAGGAGACCCAAAAAAACACTGAAGAAAATAACACCTTAAAAACCAAAGTAGGCCAAATGGTAAAAGAGGTACAAAAAGTCAAGGAGAAGAATGCCTTGAAAAGCAGAATTGGCCAAATGGAGAAAGAGGCACAAAAATTCACTGAGGAAAAAAATCCTTAAAAAGTAATATTAGACAAACCGAAAAGGAGATCCCAAAACTCACTGAAGAAAATAACTTCTTCAAAAGAGAATTGAGCAAATGGAAGTTAATGGCTTTATGAGAAATCAAGGAACAAAACAAAACCAAAAGAATGAAAAAAATAGAAGACAATATGAAATATCTCATTGGAAAAACAACTGACCTGGAAAATAGATCAAGAGAGAGAATTTTAAAATTATTGGATTGTACTGAAAACCATGAAAAACATAAGAGTCTAGACATTATCTTTTGAGAAATTATCAAGGAAAACTGCCTTGAGTGCCTAGAACCAGAGGGTAGAATGGAAATTGAAAAAAATCCCCTGGTCACCTCCTGAAAGCGATCCCCAAAGGAAAACTCTCAGTAATATTATAGCCAAATTCCAGAGTTCTCAGGTCAAGGAGCGAACATTGCAAGCAGCCTGGAAGAAATAATTCAAGTATCATGGAGCCACAGTCCGGATAATACAAGTTTTAGCAGTTTCTACAACAGAGGATAGGAGCGCTGGGAATAGGTTACCCTGAAAGGATCTTGGATTACAACCAAGAATCACCTACCCAGCAAAACTGAGTATAATTCATGAGGGGGAAATGGACACTCCATGAAAGAGAGAAAACTTTCAAGCGTTCTTGATGAAAAGACCAGAGCCGAATAGAAAATACGACTTTTCAAAGACAAGACTCAAGAAAAGTATAAAAAGATAAACGAGAAAGAGAAATCATAAGGGTCTTCATAAGGTTAAGCCGTTTCCATTCCTACATGGGAAGATATTTGTAACTTGTGAGACCTTTCTCATTATTACGGCTTTAGAAGGAGTATCACAGATGGTCCAGGTGTGAGTTGACATGAAGGGATGATGTCTAGGAACAATAATTAAGCCAAGAAAGGGAGAGGTAGAGTGAGGTAACTCATCTCATGTAAAAGAGGCAAGGAAAAGCTTTTACAGTGGAGGGGAAGAGGGGGGAGGGGAGAGGGAGCCAGTGAGCTTTACTCGAATCAGAGTTGGCTCAAAAAGGGAATAACCTGCACATTCAGTTGGGTATAGACATCTATCTTATCCTCCAGGAAAGTAGGAGGGGAAGAGGAAAAGAGAAATGGGAAGGGGCAGGGGAGTGATAGAAGGGAGGGCAGATTGGGGTGGGGGTAGTCAGAAGCAAAACACTTGTGAGGAGGAACAGGATGAAAAGAGAGAATACTGTAAATGGGGGGGGGGGAGGAACAGGATAGAGGGAAATAGAATTAGCAGTAGTAACTGAAAAAAATTCGAAGCAGATTTCTCTGATAAAGATCTCATTTCTCAAACATACAGAGAACTGAGTCAAATTTATAAAAATAAGAGCCATTCCCCAATTGATAAATGATCAGAAGATATGAACAGTTTTCAGATGAAGTAATCAAAGCTTTCTATAGCCATATGAAAAAATATTGTAACTCACTATTGTTTGGAGAAATGCAAATTAAAATAGTTCTGAGGTACTACCTTCCGTCTATTAGATAGGCTAATAGGACAGGTAAATGACAGGTTAATGACCAGTGTTGGAGGGGATGTGGGAAAAATGAGACTTTAATACACTGTTGGTGGAGTTGTGAACTGGTTCAGCCATTCTGGAGAGCAATTTGGAACTATACCCAGAGGGCTATGAAACCTGTAAAACCAACCTTTGACCTAGTAAGACTACTATGTCTGTTTTCTAAAAGAGATCAAAAAGAAACAGGACCTACATGTACAAATATGTTTCTAGCAGCTCTTTTTGTGGTGGCAGAGAATTGGAAATTGAGGGGAAGCCCGTCCCCTGGGGAGTGGCTGAACAGGTCATGGTGTGTGACTGTGATGGAATATTCCTGTACTGTAAGAAGTGAGGAGCAGGGGTTCTTGGGAAAGCCTGGCGAGACGTGCAGGAGCTGATACAAAGTAGCAGCAGTAGATGAGCAGGGCTTGCGCTGAGGAGCGCTAGCCATCCCCAGAGAAAGAGCTGGTGGTGTCTGAAGCAGACTTTTTAAACCTTATTTTCCTTCAGTTTTTTGGTCTGTTTTCTTAAACAACATGACTTTATGGAAGTGTTTGCATGACTGCACAGGTATAACCTGTATTGAATTTCTTGCCTTCTCAATGAGGGGTGAGGTGGGGAGGGAGGGAGGAACAAGAGAGTTAGGAACTCAGAGTTTTAAAAGGAGTGATAAAAATTGTTTTTGCATGTAACCGGGGAAAAAATAAAATGCTAGGTTTTTTTTTTAACTGTTTGGATCAGTTTACAACTCTACCAACAATGTATGAGTGTGCCTCTTGTTCCAAAGCCTTTCCACCATTAGGTCCTCACCTTTTTCATCTTTGCCAGTTTGCTAGGTGTGAAGGCACCCTCTGAGGAGCCCCAATTTGCATTTCTTTTACTCTCAGCGATTTAGAGCAGTCTTTCAAAACTTTTGTTTTGAGAGAGAGAGGCCTGGTGACTGGAGAGCCTGCCCTAAATACAGGACTGTCTGGGTTCTAGCTCCACCTCCAGAGCAGGTGATGCAGGGCCAGTCCCTTCACCTCTCAGTGCCCCGGGCAGCTCTCCAGGGCTCCAAGTCACAGAGAGGGCACCAGACTGCCTTGCTGGAGGGATCCTCCACTCCCAAGGCTTTGAAGAAGTCAGCGAGCATTTATTCAGTATTTTTATGTGCCAGGTACCATGTGTACTAAACATGAGGGTACAGAGAAAGGCAAAACCAGGGTCCCTGCCCCCAAGGAGCTTACAGTCTAATGGGGAAGACAACAAGCAAACAGACCTACAAAGCAAGATACGGCACAAATAACAGAGTGAAGCCATAATTCCCCCTGGGGGGGAAGAGGGGCTGAAGAAGGCTAGAAAAGGTGAGCTTCTAGTTGGCGCTTAAAGGAAGCCAGAGCAGTCGGTAGTTGTGGCTGGGGAGGCAGAGTGGCCCGCGCAAAGAGAGCCTGGAGTTGGGAGATGGAAGGTCTTGTTCCTGCCAATCTTTTCTTTCCTGTCGGTAGTGCCAGGTCTTAGACAAGCTGCATTAATTTTGCTCGGGCATGCAAAGTCCTTTCAAATTCAAATTTGTGATTCGCCCCAACTTTCTCCCAGGTGTTATTGACTGCCCAGAATTTCCCTGAGGTTGCTGAATGTACTTTCTTTGGCTTCCTGTTTCTTCCCTTTCCTTCCTGGTCTCTCCTTGAGAGGAAAGCCCCCTCCTTTCTGCAGTCAGAGGACCTCACTGGGTTTCCTCATCTTTAAAATAAGGTGGAAGAGGGTCCCCCCTACTTCTAAAGACTTGAATTCTTCGGCCTCTTCAAATTCCCACTGAATCTTTCATTCTGGGTGTTTGGGGGGTGGGTGACACAGTGCCACAGGGAGGGGCAAGGGGCCCATGTTGCCCCGCTCTGCCACAGGCCTCTGGGACAGTGCCCTGTGTGTTGGGCTGAGTGGGTGCCTGGACTCAGGGACCTTTGCCCGCTGAAATGTTGTTGTGGGGTTTCAGGTCCCAGGACCAACAGATCCAGAATGCCAGTGACAAGCTCTTTGTGTTATTTGGGGCTGAGATTCTGAAGAAGATTCCAGGCCGGGTCTCCACAGAAGTCGATGCCAGGTGTGTGGTCCTGTCCCACTTTGAGCTCCCCTAGTTCAGAGCCAGAGTTAGGAGGAGACAGGCTTTGGCAGCCCTATGGGAGATGCTGGCTTTACAAAACTCATTCTTGTTGAGTTCAGAATTTTTCTCCATCTGAAAATTAGTCAGAAAATGCAGCTCCTTTTGAGTCAGTCATCCCCTGAGCACTTCTTAAACCCCTGCTATCTGCTGGGTCCTGCTGAGGAGCTAGAGGGACGCTGGCATGTGCTGGCCACAGGCTCCCTGCTGGGGCCTCAAGGGGGAAGGGGGCTCCAGAGGAGCTTCCTCAGCATCAGCTGTCTTCTGTCAGGTTGTCCTTTGACAAGGAAGAAATGGTCCAAAGGGCCCTACGCCTCATTGACCTCTACAAAGAAGCTGGCGTGGGCAAAGAACGCATTCTCATCAAGCTGGCCTCCACCTGGGAAGGAATTCAGGCTGGAAAGTAAGGCCCCTCCGCTCCTCTCACCCCTTGTTTATGGGGGAGAAAACTTGAGGCTTGAACACATCAGGTCAGACCTGTTACTGGCAGAGCTGGGTGGTGCCCCTCCCCCTAGGCAGTAAGTAGGTTGTGACCCTCTGTGTGAGTTTGGGCACACATGCTTGTGAGAGGGGGCCTCCCAGCCACCCAGGGGCCTTGGCACAGGGATGCAAGGGGTTGGCCAGGTCAGGCCGGACAGGGCCAAGGACAGTGTCAGTTGCCTAGCTGAATCCTGCCCTGCCATCCTCACGGGATGGTCAGGTCAGCCAGGATTTGTGTGTTAAATGCCCATCTAGGCTGAACATTGGAGACAGAAAGGGGCCAGAGCAGGGAGCCGGGCTCTGACCCCCATGGTGTGGGCAGGTGGCTGGCTGGCCTACCTTGCAGAGGCCACGCCCTAACCCGCCACACTTTCTGTCTGCCTCAGGGTCCTGGAGGAGCAGCATGGGGTGCACTGCAACATGACCCTGCTGTTCTCCTTTGCTCAGGCTGTGGCCTGCGCTGAGGCAGGCGTGACCCTCATCTCCCCATTTGTGGGGCGCATCTTGGACTGGCACGTGGCAAACACAGACAAGAAGACCTATGAGCCCCAGGAGGACCCAGGTGGGGCCCATTGGGTGGGCTTCTGCTGGTAGGATGGGCATCCCCAGGTGGGGCCGGCGCTTCCTCAGGCACTGGTCAGAGGCCTGTGGTGGGAACGGCCGAACACAGGTGCGTTCTGGGTGCTGTCCTGGAAGGCCCTGGGCCAGGGAGCCAGGAGGGGCACAGACTCAGGCCTAGGGGATGGAACACTGGGGGTAGGAGGGGCAGCTGGGATTCCTGGGGCTAGAAAAAGTGCTGTGTGCAGGTGTGAAGAGCGTCACCAAAATCTACAACTACTACAAAAAGTTTGGCTACAAGACCATTGTGATGGGCGCGTCCTTCCGCAATGTGGGCGAGATCAAGGCTCTGACAGGCTGTGATTATCTCACCATCTCCCCCAAGCTCCTGGGCGAGTTGCTCAAAGAGACCACCAAACTCACGCCTGTGCTCAGTGTCCAGGAAGGTCAGTGATGTCCTAAAGCCAGGCCCAGGGCAGAGGCCCCAGCCTGGGATGGTGAGTGCTAGGCGGGCAGCCCCTGGGCCGTCCCCTGGCTGCCCAGAGCAAGGTGGGGGGGGCGGGGTTCTGGCGGCTTTGGTTGGGTGTGGGCAGCTTGGTTCAGAATCCCCGGGGGGCTTGGTGGAGCAGGGAGCCTGGGCCAGGGTCTTGTCATTGGGCGGGGAGCGAAGACCCCCATCCAGCTGTGCGCCTTTCCCCCCCCAAGCCCAGGCCAGCAGCCTAGAGAAGATTCACCTGGACGAGAAAACCTTCCGCTGGCATCACAACCAGGACCAGATGGCTGTGGAGAAGCTGTCCGATGGCATCCGCAAGTTTGCCGCCGATGCTGTGAAGCTGGAGAGGATGCTGCAGGTGAGTGGGGGCTGGGGGCGCGGGGAGGCCGCGAAGGAGGGGGGAAGGAGGGAGCCGCCTGGGCCTGGGTCCAAGCGCGGCTCACGGCCCCCACCCCGGCACTTCAATCTAGGAAAGGATGTTCGGTGCTGAGAACGGGAGCTAAGGCGTGCTCGATCCAGAGGGTCGGACAGATAGCCTGCGGACCGAGAGCTGGAAGTGTGGGCTGAGCTGGCTGAGGGGCCCAGTCCAGAGGCCGGAGGCAGCTTTCTGCAATGAGGCTTGGCTAGTTTGTCAGGATCTGTATGTCAGTCTGCTAATGCATTAAAATGATTTACTTCCCTCGGGCTCTCAGCCGCCCCTTATTGGCTGCCTTGGGCGTCGGGTGGGGCCCCTGCCTGCCCCGAGGTGCCCGTACAGATGAGGAGCCTGAAGTGAATAACTTAGCCAGGAAGTGGCCCTGCCCCAGTCTGAGGGCCCTGCACTCCCTGCTGCCTAGCAGCTTTCACTGCTCTTCCTTTCTGTCCGGAAAAAACTGAGCCTGAGGGAGAAGACCCGAGTTCAAATCCAGCCTCAGGCCTTTCTTAGCAGGCCACTTCACCCTGCTTGCCTCAGTTTCCTCAGCTGTAAAATCCTCTGCCACCGTGTCCTTGCTCCCTGGACCTGGGCGGCCTGCCTTCTTCCCACAGTGGTCGGCCATTCCATTGAGGCCATAGTGCCTCAAACCCACCAACTACAGTTTACTGCAGATTGCCTGTTTCCAGTGCACTTGCGGAGGCCCTGGAGCCTCTGGTGCCAAGTCTGCCAGCCCCCCTCCCACCCCAGCGAAGCTGGGCTCAGGCCCCGCTCCTTTCGGCCCCAGATGGGCCTTGTTTCCTCACTGGGGAGGCCTGAGCTTGGGTCCCACCAGTGCAGCCCAGTAGGAGGCTGGGCATTTTCCAGGAATTTGGCCCATGGCTTCTCAGCGGGAGTCTCGGAGACTCCCCTCTTAGGGGCCTGTGGGAGAAGCCTGGAGCCTCCATATTCAGTGAGTACCTGTTTTCTGGATGCTGGCTTTCCAGACTCTTAGAGAGGAAGGGACACAGGGTGGGATTGGGCATCTCTGGTCAGAGGTCAGAAGCACAAGGGAGATGTGGCGACCATGCTCTCCATCCCTAAGCATGGGCTCTGCTCTCTGAACTCTGGAACAAATAGTTGTGTGTCTTCACTGGCTAGGCTGGGTAGGCCCAGCATCTCAGGGGAGTGCCAAAGGCTGGGCCACCCATCCGGCCTGGGCTCCTGGCCTGTCCTCAGGCCAGTTTCCTCTGGAGAAGTGGCTCTTTGGAGAGGCTGAGGCCACACAAGCTAGGGGTGGGTGGGGGAGGATCACCTGCCACACCTTTCAGTGTGCAGGTGACTGGTCCCACACAGGCAGGCTGGGGGGGGGGGGGGCTCACCTCCCTGTTACATGTGACACCTGAAGAGAGCCCTGAGCTAGGGCCTGGCTGTGGCTGGGGTGGGGCAAGGAAGGGCCATGTGTGGGAGCACAGCGCCCCCTGGTGGTCAAAATACACAAGTGACTGCACCCACTTGGGTTTATACCCTTCAGCTTCTCACCCCAAATGCTGCCCTCAGAAAGAGACATGCCCCTCAGCACAGCAAAGGTGGGCTCCGGGAACTTCCTCTCTCCAGAATAATGAAAATAGGGGCGGCTAGGTGGCGCAGCGAATAGAGCACCGGCCCTGGAGTCGAGGACTTGAGTTCAAATCCAGCCTCAGATATTTAACACAAAAAAACAAGCTATGTGACCTTGGGCAAGTCACTTAACCCCAATTGCCCTACCTTTCCCCTTCCATTAAGCACCTGATGTTTGCCATGCGCTGGGCTAAGCAGTAGGGATACCAAGAAAGGTGAGACAGTACTGCTGCCTCCCTTCCTGCCCTTCAAACTTGTGTCCCCTCCCTGGGCTGGAGCCCAGCATCCAAGAGTCCAATTATCTCTATGCAGATGAGTATGAGACTGACACAGCCAGCCTAACTCTCTCCCCCTCCCTCCTCTCCCTCTCCCTCCCTCTCTCTCTCTGTCTCTCCCTCCCTTATCTCTGTCTCTCCCTTATCTCTCTCTGTCTCCCTTATCTCTCTCTGTCTCTCTCCCTTATCTCTCTGTCTCTGTCTCTTCTCTCTTTCCTCTCTTTTTCCTCCCTCCTCTCCCTCTCCCTCTCCCCCCCCCCCCATTCTAGTGGCCCATCTCAGCCTGGTGGGCAGCTGCACCTACACCCTCTGTCATCTCATCATCTTTCCCCCAAACCCTTCCTCTTCCATCTTCTTCCCAGTCAGCCAGGTACACAGCCTTGGTAATTCAAGAGGAAACTTTCCTCTCATCACCCCCCATCCCCATCTACTACCAATGCAGAAATCTTGCCCCCCCCTTCTCCAGTCACAGAGCCAGAGCCCTGGTCTGTCATGGCCTCTTTATTAGCCTCCCTGCCTCCACACAGCTATCAAGTCCACATTCTGAAAGAGCCGAAGGGACCCTGTGTCCTGTGCTCAGGGCAGCCAGATGAGAGAGGCTGCCCACTGCATCTGTGTTTGGTGTTCAGCAGTAAAATGTTCTAGACTGGTCACCTCTGATTTTTACAACAGCCCTGGAAGGCATTTTGTCATTCAGTTGGGTGTCTCTGAATCCATTTGCAGCAGAGAGACTGGAGGGGTTTGCCATTTTCTGCTCCAGCTCATTTTACGGATGGGGAAACTGAAGCAAAAGGGGGAAGTGATTTGCCCAGGGTCACCTCATTAGTAAGTGTCTTAGGCTGGATTTGAACTCTGGTCTTCCTGACTATGTGCTGCTCCATACCCCAGATTAATCTGGTTTAAATTATATTTCCTTTTCAGTGGACTTGATTCTTCATGGCCAGAATGGAAACACCTGGAGGGTGAAGGGGCTGCTTCCTTCTTGTCCTCCATGCCCAGTGTTGGCCCAGATAGGTTCTGCTGTGCCTATGGGGTTGGATTGAATGAGAGAAGGGCCCTTCCCTTTGCTCCGAAGGGTCTGAGGAGGCTGAGGTGGGGAAGGAGGGAGCCCCTTTCCCCAGGCACAGGGGACTGAGTGCAGGAATGGGGAGGAGGCAATGTTCCACCCACCCACCATTTCCCAGCTCCTGGAATTCACAGTCAGCCCAGGCCCAGGGGTTCCAGCCCCACTGGTGCTCACCAGGAGGATCTCTAAGCTTCCACTGTGAAGACGGCCTGAGGGCAGAGCAGCCTGGTTGTAGGCCCCGGCTTTGCCTGCCAGTCATGACAAGCCTCAGGGGGCATCATCGGCCATCCTAGAGCTGAGGGAGGGAATGAGGTGGCGCGTTCCCTGCTCTTGCCCCAACCCTCCCAGCTGGCCCTCTGAAGGAGGCGGCATCTCAGGCTTGGGAGGGGGCTGTGAGAAGGGCTTGGGCCATGGTTCAGCTCATGCGTAGCAGTAGGACACTTAAGCTCTAGGAGCCATAAAATGGGAGTAGTAGAGCCTTCTCATGGCTGTTGCGTCTGGACAGTGACTGGCAAATTGAACAGTCAACTGCCAACGTCCTCTGCTCCTCCCTCCCTCCTGTCTCTCCTCCCTCCTCCCTCTCTCCCTCTTCCCTCCCCTACTCTCCTCTCCTTCCTCTCACCTCCTCCTTTGCTTTTCCCCTACTCTCATTTTGCCCTCCCCTTCCTCCTTCCCTCCTTCCTCTCTCCCCTTCTCTAATTATTAGGAGGGGTGAAGGGTGCTTGGGAGGACCAGCTCCTCTGAGGTCAGGACGTCCTGAGCCCTGTGGCCCCCAGAAGCTGGAATGTGCACAGCAGCCACGCCTGGGAAAACCATCTGGCAGATGGGCTAGACTACGTTGAGGGTAACTGAAGGGTCTCGGACCCATGGGTGAGCTCGGGGGCTTCTCCCCCAAGGAGGTGAAGACTTCCCCTTGCTGAATGGGCGGATGAGAACAGTTGGGTCCAGCAGCCATGAAGGTGGCTGGTGAGGGCATTATTATCCTGAGTTGTTTTAGAACAGAAAATCCTGGGAACATGAGGGCTGCGCTTCTCCTGGGACCCTGGCCAGGACCTTGAGAAGAGATATGGTTAACTGCCCAACTCCTGGAACTAGCCATTCCAAGGAAACATTGTTCTTGGTGGAGGGGGGGAGGGCCTTGGAGGGATTGGCCTCCCTCCCCAGCCTCACACAGGATGATACTTGCTAAAAAAACACCATAAAGAAATGCCTTCCCTCTTCCTCTTCCCTTGAGCCGTCCTAGGTAATCATTTAAAATGGTGAGGTACTCTCTTGATCTAGAGAACCCTACAAAATCATGCAAGTCAAGGGGTTCAAATCTCCGGGTCCACTTCAAGAACACCCGTGAAACAGCCCAGGCTATCAAGGGCATGCATATCCAAAAAGCTACCAAGTATTTGAAAGATGTCACATTGAAGAAACAATGTGTTCTGTTCCATCGATATAATGGTGGAGTTGGCAGGTGTGCCCAGGCTAAGCAATGGGGTTGGACACAGGGTCGGTGGCCCAAAAAGAGCACTGAATTCTTGCTGCATATGCTTAAAAATGCAGAGAGTAATGCAGAAGTAAAGGGTTTGGATGTGGATTCTCTTGTCATCAAGCATATCCAGGTTAACAAGGCTCCCAAATGGGACGACGGCGTACTTACAGGGCTCATGGTCAAATCAACCCATATGTGAGTTCTCCTTGCCATATTGAGATGATTCTTACTGAAAAGGAACAAATTGTTCCTAAACCAGAAGAGGAAGTTGCTCAAAAGAAAAAGATATCCCAGAAGAAACTGAAGAAACAAAAGCTTATGGCACGGCAGTAAATATGACAGGAGAGTGAAAATAAAAGTGAAATGAAAACAAACAAAGAAAAGAGAAGAATCGCCTTCCTTGTTCTCAGCACAACTCAAGGTGTAAGATTCAGACCCTAAACTGCAGCCTCACCCACGTAGGAGACGTCCTGCCTGGGCCCCTCCCGAGTGGAGCCCTGACGGCTGAACCCAGGATTCCCCAGCTCCCCAGCTCGCATGGTCAGGTGTTGGTGCTTCCCCGCACCGGTGATGATCATGCATGTGTGTATATACGTGTATATAAATCGCAGTTGCTCTTATCTCACTGTTCCTAAGCCTTTACTCTGTTGTCTCTGGCTTCCTTCCCATTTGCCTATATTCTAAATAAACTACATTGGATCTTTTGAAGTGCTGAGTGTTCCATTCATGTGAATCCTGAACCTCCTTAATCGGACAAGGTAGTAAGTGGCAGGTGCCCTGAAAGGCCTGCTTCTCTAGTTCTCACCCTCCCTGTGGGAAAACCAGAGGAACAATTGTCACCCAGGGCTCTGCCCCTCCCTCTCTCTGTGAGGGTGGAATGAAGTGAGACTCTAGATGGCCACCATGTGGACCCAGACATCACTGCAGAGGCCATGTCTGATTCCCCAGATGCCTCCTGGGCCTTCCACCCAGATACCCGCCAATCTGCTCCCTCACCTGGATGGGCCCAGGCAGTCCAACTGGATTGGACCCTCCTCCCTTCTCATATCCTCCCCTCCCCTCCCCTCATTTCCTCCCTTCCCTTCCTCTCCTCCCCTCATCCCCTCTCTCCTCTGCTGCTCCATCTCCCCTCCTCTCATCTCCTTTCGTCCCCCATCCCTTCTCTCCCCATCATCTCCTCTCTTCCCCTCATCTCCTCTCCTCCCTCCCTCCTCCTCTCTTCCCTTCATCTCCCTTCCCCTCATCCTTTCTCATCTCCTCTTTCTCTCACTTGGACCACTATAGCAGCTTCCTCGTGGGCCTCCTTGGCTCCAGTCTCTCTCCTCTCCAATGTGAATGATATTCAATGGCCAAATTAAACTTCCTAAAAACCAGGTCTGGCCAAGTCCCTCTTCTCCTTCACCCTTCTGTGGCTTCCTCTTGCCTCCCCAGAATTATCCTGTGCTCTGCCCTCTGGTGGCCACTTCTTTCCAGTTTTCTTGTGTCTGACTCCAGTGCTGTCTCCCATAGACACCGTCACACACTGCTTTCTGGATGGGATGCTCCATCTCCTCGTTTTGTGACTTTGCACTTCATAGTCCAGGTACATTTGTTTACCACCCTATGCCTCATATCCTGAATCTCCAGATTCCACCTTTGTACTGGCTGAGCCTCATGCCAGGCACACAGCACACCCTCACCTCAGTCCAGGTGCTCTTCCATCTGAAATGATTTTGTACTGGTTGGCTTATGGCCAGGTTGTAGT